>JBCNJP010000002.1:9878609-9929019 GCA_039602395.1 Deinandra increscens subsp. villosa | reverse complement strand
GGTGTGACAATGTTGCTCAACCACCAGGGTTCATAGATGAAGAAAATCCAGATCACGTTTATCTGCTGGATAAGGCTTTGTACGGTTTGCATCAAGCTCCTAGAACCTGGTATGAAACGTTGTCCAATCACCTGGTGGAGAATGGATATACAAGAGGAGTCGTTGATCAAACATTGTTTAGGAAAAGGGTGGGAGAAGACATTATCATGGTGCAAGTGTATGTAGATGATATTATCTACGGATCGACAAACGAAGAATTGTGCACCGAGTTTGAGGAGATTATGAAGAAGAAGTTTGAGATGAGTGACCAAGGCGAGATGAGTTTCTTTCTTGCACTTCAAGTCAAGCAGAATGATTCTGGGATTCTTATTCATCAGGAGAAGTATGTGAATGAGATTCTGGAAAAGTTCAAGATGCAGGATTGCAAGCCCATCGCCACTCCCATGGCATCCAGACCACTCTTGTCAGCAGATCTTAACGGGGAGTCAGTGAGTGAATTCCATTATCGGTCGATGATTGGATCACTAATGTACTTGACAGCAAGCAGGCCAGACATCATGTATGCAGTTTGCGTGTGTGCTCGATATCAGGCTAACCCTAAACTCTCTCATTTAGCTGTTGTTAAGCGTATCTTCAGGTATCTGAAGGGCAGGCCTAGGCTTGGTCTTTGGTACCCGAAGAACACTGATTTTCAATTATATGCTTTCACTGACAGTGATTATGGAGGTAGTGACCTTGACAGGAAATCTACTACTGGAGGATGTCAGTACCTGGGAGATAGGCTCATCTCTTGGCAGATCAAGAAGCAGCATACCGTATCCAAATCAACTGCCGAAGCTGAGTACGTGGCCGCATCTGCCGGTACTTCACAGGTAGTGTGGATCCAAAACCAGCTCACGGATTACGGTATGGAATTCGTTAACACTCCCATATTTTGTGATAATGCTGCTGCTCTTGAGATTGTGAAAAACCCTGTCCAACATTCCAAAACCAAGCACATTGATATCAAGGTACATTTTATTCGTGATTGCTTTGATCGTGAGCTGATTCAGCTACAAAAGGTAAGCTCCGATCAGAATGTTTCGGACATCTTTACAAAACCCCTTCCTCGTCCTAATTTTGAATCTTGTGTTGAAGGCCTGAAGATGATTGCCTTCGAGGAATGATCTGATCATCTATGTTTTTGTACAAAGTTTTTGGTTTTTAAATTTTACTTAAAAAAAATTTAAAAAAAATATAGAAAATGTCTGAAAAATTGAGTCTTGTTTCAAAAGCCTCACAAAAACAGGGGAAGAAATGGTGCTGGTTAAACTGAAAGGTTTTTATGATGTCTTTTGATAGGACTTAAATGCTTAATGACGGTTGGAGACTGACACGTGTAAGGCTGATGTGAAAGATTGCTCGAAGATGATATGTCGGTAAGCTCAACCAAAACAATGATCATCTATGTAAGTGCAGTAATCTTAAACTCTATACATGTTTAGTTTCCCATCCTAGTCTACATGGTTTAAAAAACTGAGTCCCGACAAAAACGGGTTGAGAGTGGTATTTACCTAGTATTCACTCTCTCACACGCCATGCTTATACTGTATAAGACAACACCACAAGAAAGAAAAAGAAAAAGAAAAAGAAAAAGAATGCAAAAAATGAAAATTCTGAAAAAGAAAAAGAAAAGAACATAAAATTACTCAGTTGGTCTTCTCTGCGTGCTTATGCAGCCGACCTGATGTTGGGTTGCATGGTTCCTCAAGTTGGGGGTTTGTGAATCCTCAATAAACTCTGAGGTTGGGTAGGTTTTGCTATGGAAAATTGGGTGTGGGGACGGTTAAACATATCGGTAAATCTGTACTATAGTTAAGCACTTTACTGGATGTGAGTTTCTGTGTTTAAACCACCTGACAATTGTCTAGAGTGTCTAGTAACGGAAGCTGAAAAGGGTTCCTCAGTCAAAGACCTGTCTGAAATTATCTGTGAAAAATACCAGCACCAGGTATGTAAATATTTGAAATTTCTGAGGTAAGTTTGTAAATATTTAATTTTTGGTTTTTGATTTTATCTGTTTTAACTCTTAAATTTTTCATGATCATGATCGGATACTCGGGGTATGAGTCTGAGGGGAAGTTTTGTAAATTCTCAAATTGTTCTCAAAGTTAAAAATCTTAATGAGAATTAACATTTAATAGAGGTTTGGGATAACTTTAAAATGTTTTTGTATCTTGAGGGGCTAAATTGAAAATTCTCTTACATATAACCCAGTTTCCGATATCTGGTTCCCATTTACGATTCTCACATCTCCACTTCGTTTACGATTACCCCTTGAGAAACCCTAACTCAGCCACCCGTCTCGCCGGAAAATCAATTCCGATCACTTCCGGTCATCGTCTTCACAATCCGACCACACCATGCCTCTCGCAATCTGTTTCCGACCAAAACCCCTCTCAAAACAACAGTTTCTTGTCCGTGCATTCTCAGAATCTCAGTTGAAACCCTAGCTCGTTATCATCTTCTGATTTTACTGCGATTCGAGTTGATTTCGAGTGTTTTGTAAGTCGGTTTTGTGTTTAGGGCACGATAAAGGTAATGATGGTTGGATGTATTGAGATTATGGGGTGTTTTAATCTGTTTACGAGTTTTTGCAGGTTGTGGCTATGGAGGTTTCTGGTGTTTCCGATAAATCTGATGAAGAAGACAACCCTTTGACGTTTACGATCGGTGTTTCCGATCAACGTTTTCGATTGGAGATACCGATCCCGTTTACGATTGGACTCAATGTGATTACGATTGGGCTAGATGGTTTACGACTGAATTGTTTTTGACCCGATCGTGAACCCAACCCTCTAATCGTAAACCCAATCAGTGGATCGTAAACCCACATGTTGAATCGTAAACATACTTAAAATGTGAATTAAAATCATAAACACTTAACATTTTTGAAATCTTATTAAACTTAATCGTTTTTAAGGTAAAATTATTGGTGTTTTGTGAGCATGTGCTTTAAATTCAATTATTTTCTCTAAAAGTTTAAATTGAAATTGTGTGAACTTTCAAAAGTAAAATGTGATTTTCAATTGAACAACGTCAAGGGTTAATAATCATAATTGCTTATTAAAAATTGAATATGTCTGATGCATATGTCTTGTATTTCTCAGATGGCTGAAGAAATGCTTATTGGAGATATAAAGTATGAGCAGGACCATTGCATGCCGGCATACCTAGAAGACCCGCCTGAAAAACACATGGAGTTATTCTACTCGCTGGTGGCAGGAATGAACACATGCAAGATTAACCATGCCTTGAGGACAAATGTACTCATCGACGAGATGCTGGTTAGAGAATTTTGGGGAACTGCCAGGGCAAATTCTGACAAAACAAGGATTACTGCAACGGTCAATAACAGACAAATTGTTATTGAGGAAGAAGACATAAGGCAGGGGCTGAACATCACTGATGATGCTTCACATCCTATCAAGTATCCGAAGGAGGTAGTTCTGGCAGGTGCGCAATCAATGGGGTATGAAGGAAAATTTCCGCCCATCTTTAAGAAGCTTCTGCCGCACTACTGGAGGTGCCTGGCGCATTACATGCAGAAATCTTTCCTAGGCAAGAGAACGAGTTTTGATCAGTTAAACCAACTCCATGGAACTGCCTTCGTAGCATTGGCCTTAGACTGGAATTTTAACTACTCAAGGATGATGCTGATTGATTGGATAGGCAATGCAGAACTGAGTGCCAGAGAGCAGTTTCTAATGACGCCAAGGTTCGTTCAAATGGTAGTGATGAAGAAGTATCCGATGATAGAGGAGAGAATTGAGAAGCTTGATGTAAAGGTCATGGATAATGGGGTTTTTGGGTTGCAAACCCAAGATAGAGCAGGTAAGCAAACTTTTGAAGGAAGATTGGAATGGACGAAGAGAGGTGCGTTCCCTGAAGTTGCACGGGAACAAGTATTGGATGACACTGAGCCAGAGGCAGATGTGCCTGAAGTTAATGCATCAATTGCCGAAGATCAAGACTTGACAGTAACTCAAGCTGTTAATGTTCAAGATGAAGATGTCATTCCCTCAGATGAAGAAAATATAATGGATGACATCCTTACTGGCCAGGACATAACTGAAGATGATATTTATGGGGATTTGGAGCCACTAACCCATAAAAGGTCAAGAGAAGATATGATTGGGTCGTCTGGCAGTGATGATACACCTCCTGAGCTGAATATAAACGTTGATGAAGCTTTCGTAGAAGAACCCGTCCCTGCTCGTGAACCATCTCCGCGAAAGAAATCTGATCCTAGGAGCATACGGTTCAAGTTCACCAAGACAAGCTCAAGCCTTTTGGTTGTACAACCAGCTGGACCCAGTTCTGAGGGTCCCAGTGGTCAAGAAGAAACTGTTGATGAAGCCCTTCAAGAGCAACCGTCTCTCACACAGACTGAAGATGGTGATGATCAACCTGCCCCTGTGCAGCAAGCTAGTCCGATTCTGAACGTGCAAAGCCCTGTACGTGAAGATAGGCAATTTCTGGAGGTTGAGAGCACCTTCGTTGTTCCAAGTCCGGTTAGAGTGAGCCTCTCTACCGCGACCAGCCAACCACTCGCAGCTCCAGGTTTCCGCCCATTGATGGCTGCTGAGCTTCCAGTTGATTTGAGGATTAGTGCTGATCCTCAGATCAACTTCCTGATCTCTCAGAATAGGATCAGACAGAATGAGATCAAGGCTCTCACGGAAGAAAACCAGCGTTTGAGAGAGAAGGAGGAGGCAAGCAGCAAATATATGAGAGAGTATGAGGTGGCAGACAAGGAAAGAATGGAATATCTTTACAAGATGATAAAGGACCTGAGAAGGAAGGTTAATGCACTGACAGATGGTGCAGGGCCTAACAACACGGGTGCCTCTGGTCAGAGTTCATCTCAGGGAAATCAAGCTGCTGATGCAATGGAGACTGACGAAGGAGATGAGAATATAGTGATGCCGGATTACGCCCACTGTGGCAGGATCATCTCAAAGGCTCCAAGATTCCACGAAAACTGGTTCAAGGAGTTTTTCCAAGGACCAGCTCCCACACAGTACACCATTGACGTTGGTGAAAGCTCAATTGATAAGCGTGGGAGTCGTGAGGCAATCTTATGTTGGCACTACGATATGGAGAAGAAAATCTTTGCCGTGATCCGTGACGGCTATAGTCCAGTGGAGTACTACTCTACACGTGCTCAATTCCACTCCTGGACTGAGCCTGAGATCAGGAGCCTTCTGAGAGCTCCATTTATTAACAGGTGGAATGGACCAGAAGGTAATCAGATCAGAGATAATCTGCTTGGCCACATGGAGAATGATTTCAGAGATTTCGAGCTGAAGGAGGTCAGGTGGAGAGAGACCGGGACTGACCCCGTGACAGGGGAGTCTATTGGAGAAGCACGGAGGCCACCAACTAAGCGCACAAGGGTGATTAATATGTTGGATGAGATCGAGGATGAAACACTGGTAAGAAACTTTGATTGCTGGTATTACGATCCAACAACACATGAAGTGGTGGTTCTCTGCAAGCCGATGCGTCAATTCAGATTTTATGACCCGGTGGATTTGCTTAGATTTGGTGAGAAAGATATCAAGCTTCTGGCCACCCAACCCATACTTGGAGACGAGAATGATATGGCAAATGCTATAAGGGTTGGGATATTTGATGGAGCAGCTAAGAAGATTGTAGAGAAGGGATGGTGGTTCAACAACGTTCAAACCTCATTCAGATTTGACTTGCTGCTGCCGTGAAGTGGTCTAATGGTTCATGCCTAGGGGAAGATTGTAGGGCTATTTTATGTAAGGCATGAACATTAGTTGGGCTTTTGCATTTGGGCTTAATCTAGCTTAGTTAATAGGCCATGTGGGCCATTTAAATGTTTATGATTGGGCTAGATTAGTGTTTATGATTGGGCCAAGCTTTTGTATGAGGTGGTATAAATACCACCTCATTGTAATCGGTTTCACTTAAGCTTTTCTATACACAATTTTCATGTTTACGATTTCTCTCTCTCTGTGTGTTTACGATCAGCTTCATTCAAGTAGTATTCTTCATTCAAGACTCGATCTTTTCATTAGATCTTGTCTATTTCATCTACTTTTCTCTTGAATCAATCGTATTTGAGGTTTCCGCACTCATTTACGATCAAATATCGTGTAGTTGGTTTGATTTCGGACCTACAGCTGGAACACTGTGACCTACTTGATCAACCGTGGACTTTAAGTTCCTTGGATTTCAAAATACCAGAGGAAGAATGTAGAGGAAATAAGGTAAGTTTCAAACATCTGAAAGTTTTTTGTTGTAGTGTTTACTCTTTGTTGCCGAATGGTGACAAGGATAAAGTTAGTTTCATTTCCAACGACGGCTTTTCATTTCTTAGAATTTGTACATTTGTTTTTTCTAATTAACGTATTACAAATACGAGAGCTATTCGTACGTATCTGTTATTTATCATTTTACAATATAATTGATCAGCTGAAAACTCAAAGTTAATGTGAGGCCAAAAAAGTTCCTCTACTTCTTTAAAAAAATATAGTTTATTCTTATAATTTATTAATAATACAATAAAATTTGATAGATGAATAGTACATTTTTTCTTTTTCATACTTTGGCCACGTGACTTTGGTACTTTAACGCTTTCTACTCCTAAATTTTTACAATTTGTTTTTTTAACAAAGTATTAAACTTTTGCTTTTTATAGTTTGGACATATATGTTTCATACTCTTACGTTTTGTATCGTTTAACTTTTAAAGTTTTTTTAGTTTAAGTTTTGTTGTCTTCTATTTTGGCCACAAAACATTTATTTTTCTACTTTCGTTTTTAGTATATTTTTATACTTTTATACTTTCACTACAAGATTTTTAAACTTTTACGTTTTATACCCTTTAACTTTTTTACCCTCTAACTTTTAAACTTTTTTTGTTTTAGGTTTTGTTGTCTTCTACTTTAGCCACGAAACTTTTAACTTTTCTACTTTCGTTTTTAGTATACTTTTATAGTTTTATACTTTCACCACGAGACTTTTAGACTTTTACGTTTTATACTATTTGACTGTTTTTACTTTCGTTTAGTATACAAATTCAACCCCGCAGCAACGCGCGGAGAGGGTAAACATCTCGTATTATTTAAAATAAAACTGCACCAAAAAATCAAGAATTTCTTTTATCTTTGTTGTATATATTTTTTTAATAAAAGAAATTACTTTCATACATTTTTTAGTATTGCATATATGCACTATTAGTGATACCGCTGCATATATGTAATAGAGTTAACTTCCTTATTGGTCCCTGAGGTTTACCAGTTTTCTCACTTTTAGTCCAATTTTAAAAAATAATCAATTTACGGGTCTTACCTTTGGTTTTTTCTCAATTTTGGTCACCTTAAAAAATTCATTCAAATTAATCATTAAAATGAAGGGCATTTATGTCCAAATTAAACTTTAATTCACCAACTCAAAAAGAAAGTTGACCTATCTAAAGGTGAATAGAGTTTAATTTGGACATAAATGTCATTCATTTAACGATTAATTTGGATGAATGTGACCAAAATTGAGAAAAAAACAAAAGTTGAGGCCCTTAAATTGATTACTTTTAAAAATTGGACTAAAAGTGAGAAAACTGGTAAACCTCAGGGACCAAAAAAGAAGTTAACTCTATGTAATATTAGTAGTGCATAGTTGTATATACGTAATTCATCATGTTACTAGTAGCGCATATATGTAATAGAACTACTAAAGCTAAATTTTTATACTTTTTATTTTCGTTTTTTTAACATAAAAGAAATATTAATTATAAAGTAAAAAAAAAAAACTAGTAGTGCATATGTGCAATGTAACTATTAAAGAGCTTTTAAATTTTCACAATATAACTGGTTTTCAAAAGAAACTAATCCTATTTTAGTGTATAATAAGAAAGAAATTAATATCATTGTATGTTCTATTATAAGTATCTTTATAAACCGTGTATAATATTTAACAAATATTAAGAAAGAAATTAATATTCTAGTATCACATTTTTCATGCTATTGGCTATAACATTCACATGAATAAATTTTATTTAAAAACGACATCGTAAATGGTTAGCAACAAAAAACGTGAAATGTTGTGTAGGTTTCATAACTGAAACGTAAGCTAAATTTTTATATTTTTTATCTTCTTTTTTTAAACGTAAAAGAAATACTGTAAAGTAAAAAAAAAACTAGCAGTGCATATATATGCAATATGACTATTAAAAAGAGTTTTTGAGTTTTCATAACAAAGCTGATTTTCAAGAAAACTCAACTCTATTTTAACATATAATAAGAAAGAAATTAATATTGCTATATTGTTGTAGGTTCTATCGTAAGCATCTTTATAAAAAACTGTATATGATAAAAATATTTCTCAATTATATATTTATCTATTAAATATTCCCGGATCATATTTTTCATGTCATTGGACACAACATTCACATGAAACATAAAATATTCTGGTATCACATTTTTCATGTCATTGGACACATTCACATAAAACGTAATATTTGTAATAAAATGTGAAATGTGTTAGAAATAATAAAAACGTGAAATGTTGTGTAGGTTTTATAACTGAAACGTAAGCTAAATATTTATATTTTTTATTTTCTTTTTTAAACGTAAAAGAAATATTATAAAGTAAAAAAAAATGTTGTGTAGGTTTTATAATTGAAACGTAAGCTAAATATTTATTTTTTTATTTTCTTTTTTTAAACGTAAAAGAAATATTATAAAGTAAAAAAAAAACTAGTAGTGTATATATACAATATAACTATTAAAAAGAGTTTTTGAGTTTTCATAGTAAAACTGATTTTCAAGAAAACTCAATTCTATTTTAACATATCATAAGAAAGAAATTAATATTGTTATATGTTCTATCGTCAGTATCTTTATAAAAAACTGTATATTTTTTTTGAACGGCTTATTTTTTGATAAAAATATTTCTCAATTATATATTTATCTACTAAATATTCTCATATCACATTTTCATGTCATTGGACACAACATTCACATGAAACGTAAAATATTATAGTATCACATTTTTCATGTCATTGGACACAACATTCAAATGAAACGTAAAATTTGTAATAAAAATATGAAATGTGTTAGAAGTAATAAATACGTGAAATGTTGTGTAGGTTTTATAACTGAAACATAAGCTAAATTTTTATATATAAATACTTTTTTTAAACTTAAAAGAAATATTATAAAGTAGAAAAAAATAGTAGTGCATGTATGCTATATAACTATTAAAAAGAGTTTTTAAGTTTTCATAATAAAACTAATCTTCAAGAAAACTCAACTCTAATTTAATATATAATAAGAAATAAATTAATATTGTTGTATGTTCCATCGTAAGTATCTTTATATTAAACTATATATGATAATTTTTTTCTCAATTATATATTTATCTACTAAATATTCCAAGATTACACTTTTCATGTCATTGGACACAACATTCACATGAAACATGAGATCACATTTTTCATGTCATTGGACACAACATTCACATGAAATAAAAATATTCTGGTATCACATTTTTCATGTCAATGGACACATATATTTATCTACTAAATATTCTTAGATCACATTTTTCATGTCATTGGACACAACATTCACATGAAACGTAAAATATTCTGGTATCACATTTTTTATGTTATTGGAAACAACATTCATATGAAACATAAAATTTAAAATTAAAATACGAAATGTGCTTGACATAATAAAAACGTGAAATGTGTTGGTTTTAAAACTGAAACGTAAGAGAGGTGACCGTTACTTTTAGCACCTATTTTTCCTATAAATGCCGAAGATGAAATTAGGGAGTTTATGGACACAGTTGCAGGGTACTCACATTGCAATAATGGCAGAGGGTAAATAAAAATTCTCTCCATATTCTTTTATACATCATCCATTGTTACAAAGCTATATATTTTGATTTTTGATTTAGCAAGTTAAAGTTAATGCGTTGGCTAGTTATATGTACCTTATTTTGTTTCAGATTCATTTAAATTACTTGAGTTACTACTAAATATGCTTCAGTTAGTTGGTGCTTTTTAAGATCACTTTTACTTCTTGATTGAAAACAGTGTTTACTAGCCCTGCAAGGTTTGCAAAACATGTATGGAGCGGTAAAAACGTGTCGAACCGGAGGATGAAGGTTTGGGTTCTTAACTGCAACGGTGGGAAGATAACGTTGGGTCAAACGTGCCTTCTTAGGTATTATTATAAAGGAGATGAATACGTGAGAACACACAAGCAAGTTTCTCACCGTGATGAGTTCTTAGTGTGTACTGCATGTGACAAGGTGTGCCGCTTTGAGCTTAGGTCAAGGGACGCATGCAGGTTTTACCATTATGCAACTGCAAGGAAAAACCGAGCTTGCAATGACATGATACCGGGAAGGTAAGTTGATCTACCTATGTGTTAAATTACTTGATTCGTTACACTAAAAAAATTTAATTACTTGATTTCTTAGGATTCATCAAATGCTTTTTATGCGTTTTGGTTTAGATGGACATGTGAAAACCATGAGGACAGGGGCTCAAGACCACACAGCGAATGCAGCAAGAAAACAAACTAATGCAGCAAGAAAACAAACTGCAAAGGGTGCAAGAATTGTGGGTGTTTTGGATGCCGCATGTGTAGGTTCGGGAGCTATGGATGTCGTTGCGTGTACCGATTTTTATGCCAATGCACTTAAGATTACCTTTTCTGCTTTTATCTATATTTACTTGGGGTTTGTGTTTGCTTTACCTAATATCATTGTGTCAAATCGAAAATGTATTTCTTTTTATTTTATATGTAACAACACTGTATGCGTTTTAAAGATAAAAAAATGTAAATTTTTATAGTGTATTTAAAAAAAATAAAATAATATCGTATGTAAAAGTTGTGAAAGTTTAAAAAAATAGGGGATTTAATAAAAGTCAACAAAGATGGCTAAGACTAAATTGTCCATCCTCTATTTTTAATTAGATTGACGGCTAAAATGACTTCTTAGCCTTCTTATCCTAATAAAACTTTTTACTTGAACCTTTCTCTCGAAAATGAGTTGTGAAAGTTTTAAAGAAAAATCTTATATTAGAGAGAAATATGTTTTTAGTTAAATCAAACTTATGTTGTGTTTGGCGCACTAGCTGAAAAGCTAGCTGATAAGCTAGCTGTTAGCTGATAAATTATAAGCTAGCTGATAAAAAATAACGTTTGGTAAAAATTAGCTGATAAACTAGCTGAAAAATATAAAATGACATAAAAGTACATGTCATAAATGTAAATAAAGATATTTATTTATAAGTTAGGGAAGGGTAAAACTAGAAATATTATAAAAGCTAGTTGAAAAGCTAGTTGAAACGTTACTCCAACTAGATTTTCAAAAGCTAGCTTATAAGCTAGCTTTTTGACGTTACCAAACGGAACTTTAAAAAAAAAACTAGCTTATGAAAAAAAACTCTCGTTTGGTAACGTCAAAAAGCTAGCTTATAAGCTAGCTTATGGCGCCAAACACAACCTTAAATGAGATATCAACACAAAGGTAGAAATGAATTCTATATTTTTCCATAAGATTCTTTCTTCGTATTATTCATACACCAAAGAAAATGAAAAAAAAAAGAACAATTTGAAAGAAGTACATTTATGACATATTCTAGAGACAAGAAAAGAAAAAAAAAAGAACAATTCGAAAGAGGTGCAATTATGATAGATCTCTCAATAGATGTTTTTGGAGGTTATCAAGGGTGTTTGTAATGGTGCAAGATTGGGAGGCTATCCCGAGCTCGGGATCCCTCGGGGTCGCGGGAACACCATGACGGGGTGCTCGGGAGAGGTGCTCGGGAGAGGTGCTTGGGAGCTCGGGAGAGTCCCGTGGGAGTGGGGTCCCGAGCTAGAGGAGCTTGGGAGAGGCTATTTTTGTGGGTTTTGAAGGGTTTGGGGTCTTGGGAAGCTTGGGATGGGTATTACTTGAAAAAGCTTGGGGTCTTGGGAAACTTGGGAGAGCTTGGGATCATGGGGTCTTGAGAGACCCATTACAAACACCCTTATAGCATAATGTTGCTTTTATAGTCTCTCCGGGAATATGAATATCTTAAGGTTTTGTCTCGTACAAAACCTTTGATGTTAATTGGCATCTTTGTTTTTGATTGTTCGAATAGGATCTACATAAGGAAAAGCACTTGCCATTTGTTGGTTATTAGCGGTATCTTGAAAACGTCCGAGTTGAAATATGACTTTCAAATTAAGTTCAAAAAAAGAAATGTAATAAAAAAAATATAGTATTATTTAATTAAATATGCATATATATAGAGTAAAAGATTTTTTTAAAAAAATATTTATAGTTTACACAAATATTTTTTTAGTTAAGTTAAAACTTAAATGGGATATCAACACAAAGGCACAGAGTAATTCTGTTTTTTCCATGCGTTTTTTTTCTTCATATTATTCATACACCAAAGACAAGAAAAGAAAAAGAAAAAAAAAAACAACAATTTGAAAGAGGTACAATTATTATAGATCTTTTAACAAATATTTTTCGAGGTTATCAATGTAGCGGAATGTTGCTTTTATAGTCTCCCCGGAAATATGATTATGTTCGGGTTTCGTCTCGTACACAACCTTGATATCAACTAGCGTCTCGGTTTTCGATACTTGAGTAAGCTTAAAAGCAGTCGTGCACGATAAAAACCCATGATCGAGATGCCCTCCTTCCAATATTTCAAAAGCAATATGATACAACGATTCATCATACTCCACGATCTTCTCTAATTGGTACTTCACTTTTGGCACATCTATAGCAAGTCATTGATTCAAATCCATAAACAACATATTGTTTAATCCATCCTTTTATTATAAGACACAAATTTTAAGTTGAACAAGTTTAGTTTTATCACTTTTACCAATAAGTTGTGACAATAGGAATAAAAATAAATGTATTCACATTGTGAATATGAGGCAGATTATCAAATTTATCAACTCCAATCGTTGTTTAAATATAAAAATAGTTTAGTTTAGGTTGTGTTTGACGTGCCATAAGGTAGCTTTTTGATGTATACCAAATGAAGTTTTTTAAAAAAAAGCCCCGTTTGGTAACGTTAAAAAGCTAGCTAAGATAAGCTAGCTTTTGAAAAGCTAGTTGGAGTAGCGTTTCAACTAGCTTTTATAATATTTCCAGATTTACCTTTTTCTAACTTATAAATAAATACCTTTATTTACATTTATGACATGTACTTTTATGTCATTTAATATTTTTCAGCTAGTTTATCAGCTAGTTTTTACCAAACGTTATTTTTTATCAGCTACCAGTTAGCTTTTCAGCTAGCGCGCCAAAGATAGCCTTAGTAAAACCTAAAAGAGGAAAATAAATTTTTTGAGCATGAACTAATCCTAAAACTTGTTAAGATGTGGTAACCATTTACAAGTGTTGGGCCTAGCCCATTATGTCCATGTTGACCTAGATTTCTTTCTATAAATACTAATGAATTGTAATATTTCATTTCAGCACAAAAATATATAAATCCTAGTTAGCCCATGAATGTAGATCAGTTTAGACCGAACTATATAAATCTTTTGTTTTTACTTTCTTGCTAAAACCTTCATACCATATAAACTAAACCATTTAAATCTCAAATCGGCGAAACCAGTTGACTTTCTTCAATCGATTTCAACGGTACGTATAATGTAACAAAGAATAAAGACTTACGGGGTTGGAATTTGAAGAGCAACACGCTCCCGTAGCCACCGTCTCCTTCGAGCAACTCGACTTCTGCCACGAGATCCGGTAAGACCTTGGGCACGAGGTGCCTCAAGTCGGTAGCCATCCCGTTCCATAAGTCTTTGATCGGCAAAGAAACACTCACTTGGGATGTATCTTCCTTCATGTTAACTTCACCTCTAGGTAGATAGATATGTTGGTGGTTAGTTGCACACAACATGTTAATATCTTAAAGGTTTATATGGATATAATTGGAAAGTAGGTGACAAAAGTGGAATCTTTCCTTTTAAAAAGACAGAAAGCAGGCCCTTGATAGTGTTATTTTTTATCTTAATTATTATTATTTTTTAACGATAAATTTAGATCCTGACAGGTTGAGAGGTAAGCGGTAAAATATAAGAAAAAGTTACAGTGAAAGTTTGGATTAAATACGTTGTAAAAGATTATGGTCGCAACAATCCAATATTTGATAAAAAAAATGTTTAGGTTGTGTTTTCGCATGATCCAATGTTTAATAAAAATTGTCAATTGGGCTACGATACTAACAATGACTTCATATATATTTATTGTTTGTATAATAATTATTTATTTAATTGTTTGTATAATAATTATTTACTTTATTTTGTTGACTTGTTTGTATAATTTATTTTTAACGGCAAATTAATATTTATAATTACACAAAATTACACTACTTGTCTGAGTTTGAAACCAGAACCTCCACCTAAGAGGACAATGCCTCTACCAAGTGAGCTAATCCTTGTTAACGTCGATTGCACACTTTTGGAGTGGGGAGACTACCACATTGCTCGGCGGAGTCAGCGATGAAGAGATGATCATATCTAACCATAATGTTAGAAGCTGTGACATCACATGATCTTTAACTTTTTCATACGTTCTTTAGTGTTGATGGGTCAAAAAATGGCATCAATGCCTTAGATTAAACGCATGTCTTCAACGACATCATAAAAGGAGTTGCCTTTGGGACTTCGTTTTATGTTAATAGATTAGAGTAAAAGTTTCAGCATTTGTAGAGCGGACGACATTTGTCAAATCATTTACATGTTCGCAAAGAATAATGATAAACGATGATGTTTTGAAAAAAGTTCAAGTATCAGCTAGAAATGATATCGAATGTGCACATCCTAAAAATATGGCATATGATAGGTAATCCAGCGTTTTGTGGACAAAAAAGAGAATCTTGAACGCAATGTATGTTTGTGTGATTTTACACAATATGATCAATGTGGAAGAGATACAAGAAATCCATCTGGCGATCCATAATATAGTAACACAAAACAACCTTAACATATCCGAAGGCATCATGAAAAGTGAAGATTTATTTACTATATAATTTTTTAATTATGAATTTTAATAAATAAATGTTTAATGCTAATTATATGCTATAGATTCACTCTAGACTACTTAAAAAATGTAGACTTGTAGATCACCTAAAAGTTGGAATCAATTGAATTTATTTTGTTGGTTAGGGAATAATAGAGTTGAAGAATTAGAAGTGAAATGTGTAAAAATGAAGTGAAAAAGAAAAGTTTATATAGAGTTTTGAGTAAAGAAATAATTAATTAATTCACTTTTTGATCGTTGTAACAGTAAAAAATTGAAAATCTTGTAAATTTTAGCCGTGAGCATGCTCATGCAATTTCCTTCTAGTATTTAATGTTGGGTGCCCTTAGTGTTGCTTGATCTCCAATTTGCCACTCACCCTTATCACACTATTTCATCTTTTTAGAATCATTAGCTACACTTCATGTAATTTCCTTTAGTAATTAAAGTTGAGTTATAATGAATAAAATATATGAGAAAATTGCCTCAATCACTTGTCTAATTTACTTTATCCTTTATTTTACTTATTGCAAACATACCATGAAAACAAAGGAATTCAACTTTTTCCATATGCTTTATCGTATTATTCATACATCATAGACAAAGGACAAAATACAAAATACAAAAATACAAAGACAAAAAGACAAACAATTCAAACAAAATACAATTAGGAGAGATCTTTCAACATATATTTTTCGAGACTATTGATGTAATGGAATGTCGCTTTTATAGTATCTCCAGGAGTATGATTATGTTCGGGTTTTGTCTCGTATAAAACCTTAATGTCGATCAGTGTCTCTGTTTCTGATATTTGAGTTAACTTGAAAGCGGTTGTGTACGCTAAAAACCCATGATCTAGGTGCCCTCCTTCTAGTATTTCAAGAGCGATCTCATACACCGATTCATCGTACTCCACTATCTTCTCTAATTGGTGCGTCACTTTCGGTACGTCTGAAGCAAAAAAAGATCGATCAAGTTATTGCTTGGTAAGACGACGATCAGGTCTGATCTGATTAATTTTTACGAAAATTATTTGTTAAACCCTTAACTAATGTTTCTTGAAACACCACCCTATCCATATGAATGAGTTCACGGTAGAGTGCCCGGCGTTTATGATTTGGTTAAACATATTATAAACCAACGAGTATACTTAACGAAACGAGTCTCTGTAATAAACCAACGAGTATACTTAACGGATATTTGTCTGATAGAACTTGGCGAGTTTTAAATCAAGTAAAAACAAACTTTTATAAATGAGTATAAAGTTGAGATTACTCAAACATGTCCCAACTTGTCCTATAGTCCATCCCTACATATTACAACTTTTAAAGTCTTAATAATGACTTTTTATTAAGTAACATGCTTACATGCATAATTAATAATATTTTAAGATAATAGTACAATGCTTAAAGTCTTGAAGAAAATTTATTATATAAGGGTTTGCTTTCTCACCTAACTCCTTTCATACAAGTTATAGAGAAAAAGATGAAAATAGTCTCTTTGACCAAGATTAAGATCAAAACAGATTTTTAAAATTTCTTGTCCTGAAAATAACCCCATCTCAACGGTCGTCTACTACCGTTCCCGACGGTCGCACGTCCGTTCTCAGAGCCAATCCTGGAACGCCACGTACCCCCCAACGGACGTTAACGACCATCCGTTTTCTGACATGACCGTTCACTTTGTTACCATCTTACAACGACTGCAGCGGTCGCCGGCGACGTCTACCACAATTTTCATGATCGTGACGACCGTAAACAATTAATGCAACTAAATATTGTGATTGGGTAATTAATGCAATTAATTATTATCTTTTTCTATTTATCATGCCATATAGTAAACAATTAATGCAGCCAATGAGTCCTTGTCCTAGTGGTCAAGGGGGAGGTGGTAAGACTTTGTCTACCTGGAGGTCCTGGGTTCAAACCCAGGCATTGACAGTTATTTGGTGATTTATGGGGTTAGAATAGGAGTTTGTAATAGTTTAGCCGTTCAAAAAAAAAAACAATTAATGCAATTACTAAACAATTAATGCAACTAAATATTAAAATTGGCAATTAATGCAATTAATTATAATCTTTTTCTATTTATCATGCCATATAGTAAACAATTAATATAATTACTAAACAATTAATGCAACTAAATATTGAAATTGGAAAATTTACGGGTGCGGTTATTAATGCATGTAATATAGTAAATAATTAATGCAACTAAATATTTAGTTTCTTGTAAGCACCTGTAAATTTTCCAATCCCAATATTTAGTTGCATTAATTGTTTACTAATTACATTAATTGTTTGGCATGATTAATAGAAAAAACACAATATTTAATTGCATTAATTGTCCAATCACAATATTGGTAAAAATACTATTTTAGTCTCAATGTCGGTCAAAAATCCTATTTTCATCTTTTTCCCTAAGTTGGATGTTTAATCGTTTTCAACGGTTTGTTAGCTCTCATACATTATACATACATATATATTGATGCTTTCAAATGAAAAACAAAACAGAAAACCAAAAACCAACAAGCAAATTAAGAGTATTTAAGAGTTACCGGGGCAGAATTTGAAGAGCAAGATGCTTCCATAGCCACCATCTCCTTCAAGCAACTCGACTTCCGCCACGATATCCGGCAAGACGTGGGGCACGATGTGCCTCATCTCGCTCGCCATTGCCTTCCATAAGTCTTTGATCGGCACAGAAACAGTCACGTGATCGATATCTTCCTTCATCTTACTTTCAATTCGTCTCTAGATCTCACAAGTGATTGATTAGTAGTTGCGGAGTCTACGTTGGGTTTATATTATATATGATATAAAAGGAGGTAGGTGAGAAAGCAGGCCCTTATATAAATAAAAAAATTTGTCCCTTAAGATTTTTTAAGCATTAATTGTACTATCTTAATTAAAATATATTATTATGCATGTTACTTATTAAGAAGTCATTATCAAGACTAAATGTATATAATTACCTTTAAGCACTATTACATAGAGGTGAACATGGTTCGGTTCGGTTCGGTTTTTGGCTTTAACTGAACCGAAACCGAAGTTTTCGGTTCCTAAGAAAAAAAACTATTTAGTTCCGGTTTTTTCGATTCGTTTTTTCCGGTTTCGGTTTTTTATATATTTTTTATTTTTTTGTATTATGCTTTTAATATAATTTTAAATTTTAAATGTCTAATCTTAAAAGATAAACAAATAATAGTAAAAAACAAATATGGTCATAACTATTAAACTATAAAAAAAAAAACACACACACACACACACAACCAAACTAGTTACGTGAAGCGTGTGTTCATACAAAATACGAAGTGACGTCAAATTTAAAAGTTTTTAATACTAAAGATTTTGACATAAACTATTAGGTGTTAACTTAAAATATAAATTAAGGGAACAAGAGTCACTAAAAATCTTAAAGATAAGTGTTAAGCGTTAACTTCATATATAAACTAAGGTTTAAAAGATTTACAATGTGTCCTCCTAAAATATTAATTCACTTATTTGCCCCTCGGTTCAGTTCGGTTTTTCTAACGGTTCGGTCGGTTCTTAATAGACATGAAACCAAAACCGAACCATTATTTTCGGTTCGGTTTTTTCCGGTTTTTCTTCTGGTTCGGTTCTTTTGGGTTCGGTTTCTTCGGTTTTTTGCTAGTATTACACAAGTCTTAACCCTTAGGCTAATATTCGTGTAACAACAATATTATATTGGTGTCCTTTCTTTTGAGGTCAAGCGTTTAAATCCCATAAATTTCAATAATGTAGATTTAGAAGTAAAATTAAATAAGCATTTGTGTTGGTCGTGCTAAGGATTTACTAGATTAAACCTATTCAAATCGTTCATAAAACATGTCTAAATCATTCCACACAAATCTTCTACAACAACACTTAACAAATTAAAAAGACACCACTACTTTTAAACTATGATATTGCTAAGAGGCAGCCCAACAGGCTAAGCAGCCCAATCCCATTTAAGGCTTAGATCTCCCAATAAATTAGGCCCTCCTTTAAAAAAAAAAAATCTTTATTAGTGGACCTTTTTTCTAGTTTATGGGCTATTAACCAAAGTCCAATTTAAATGGGAGGAATCAGGAGATAGCGTGCGTTTGTCTTGTCGAAAATCTAAAATGGCTATTAACTCTTTAGTAATTACGTTTTGGTCTCACGGTTTCATACTAAAATGGCTATTAAGTTGGCCGTTCAAAAAAAAAAAAAAAAAAAAAAACTCTTTAGTCAATGAGATCCTCAAAATGTTTGAGCCGAGCCTGTAAAACACAACATATGACATATCTATATCTACTTGTATAAAAAATATATGAAAAACATTATGGTTAGGGATTAAACACATATTTTTCATTAGGACTTATATTTCTATCAAGTGGGTTATAGTCTTACATTTACAATTGTGACAAGTATGGTCACTTGATCTATGTATCTATTGTATATTTATATTGTTAAGGAGCGTTAGGCTTAGCAAGTTAGCAGTGACCAGAGGGTAGGTTAGAATCTTAAAACCTAACATCAATTCAACTTCCCACTTCTCTTTAATGCTCTTGCATTACACCCCGATATTTATTTTCTACTTTCTTTTATTATATATTTTATATGTTTAAAAATTAAAATCTTTTCACTATTCCAAAAGAATATCCTATTATAAGAAAGTACCATATATATTATCTTTTCCAACAAATACTTAATTTCATAAGAAAAGACTTCCGATCCTAGACCAAAAAAAATAAAAAATAAAAATCATATATTTTTATAAGAAATGAATACATATGAATTTATGCAAATATATCAACCCTCTCAAGTATATTTATGTGTTTATAAGGATAGCTTGATGGTAAAGTGGTGATCATTCTCCAACAAAAAGTTGTGGATTTTAATCCCACAAAGTAAATGTGATTAAAACTAGCCTCAACCAATCAACTCCCCATGAATTTGTCTGATTTACAACTAATGAACTTGTCCAAGTGGTTATTGACGATAAATGGATACTCGTGACTGAGAGGTCACAAGTTCGATCCTGAGCTTCCAGGTTTTACCACCGGGCCGCTCACGAATATGGATTTTCCCCAGAACAACTGGTTTAAACACTCCCTAGTTTTCCGGGGCATTTATTGATCGTTCAAGAAGAAGAATCGGTCTAATTAACCCACCAGTCATCTTCCTACGAAATGACAAAAAAAAGATGTAAATTTGAACCATAAAATTCATTCTTAGTTTTCCGGGACCATTTTCCGGGACCAATTTCCGAGACATTTGTTGGTCGTTCAAGAAATAGAATCGGTCTAATTAACCCACCAATCATCTTCCTACGAAACGACAAAAAAGATGTAAATTCGAACCATAAAATTCATTCTTAGATCTCTCGATCGAACAATTAATTTTAAAACAAGGGCACCCAACAATCATCTTCTTTAGCAACAAGAACCAAATGATCATTTGAAGAATCCAAAATAACTAAAATGAAAAGCTAGAAAACTAATCTAATATTAAAGATAAGATTAATGATCATCGATAGGCTTTAAGAATAGCACCGCAAGATGAACATATGATGGCTTTCCAAGATCTCCAATAAATCGGGATGTAGCAAAATCTAGTCGCCGTCGACATGTCGGCGACTTTAGCTCCTCGCCGGCACCTGGAACACAATCCGGCCACCGGTTTTGTCCGCCGTATCTTTCGAGTCTGATCCACCAGAAAGCAAAACACAACCATAAGAATATATGATTAGTTAATGATTAATTGTTTCAACAACGTAGGAGGAGGAGATCGATATTGATCGATTTTATGTGAGGTCTTAATAATAATTTGGGATGTGAGTTTGTTAGTTCGTGCCCGGAGGTTTTACTTTTATAAGCTCGTACGAACATCCTGCGAGTCAAAAGTGGGGTTTTGACTCCCGGCCGTTGGATGAGTTGTTTTGCTTACACGTGTGTTGGTTCTTATGGAGCAGGTGGGTTGCATTGCACTGGATAGAAACTTTTTAGGGTTTTGCTATGTAAGTTTATGACTTGATTTATTCATTCACATAAAGGTATTTTTTTTAAACCATAGACTAAACAATATTTATACCGTTTAGCGAGTTTTCATGGAAAATCATATTTGTGAATATACGGGTGGAAAATCTGTCTGGTTTGGGTATCGAATTCGTGACTTCTTAGTCCCGAGTCTTACCCTTATCATCAATATCATTCGGCCAAAGAACCGATGGTTAGACATAAAAGCTTTTAGGGGAGGCCGGGGGGGGGGGGGGGAGGGGGGATATGGTTGATTTTGAAGCCTTAGGCTTCAAAATTTTTAGCCAATAATATTATGCCACCTCAATTTATTGGAGAGAATTTTAAAGGGTTAGGCTTCTTTTTGGGTGGGGGTGGTTTCACAAATGAAGCCTAAGGCTTCTATCTTTAAAAATACTCGTCCTCAGCGAAGGACTCGTAGCCTCAAGTTCTTCTTGTCGGATTATATTCTCACATTGAGTAAGAAATTCCAACGCATCCCCGGATAAACTATCCGAACTGCTAGATGAAGTCAACATTCTAATGAGAGAATAATCTTGGAGCCACTCATTTTAAAATAATATATGTAGAAAATTGATATAAAATATGGGTGAATGGGGATAGAAAATAAGGTATGTATGTAGAAATGTATAAAAATGGGAATATATGGAGTGTATAAAATAGGTTAGAAAAATAAAAGAGAAAAAGAAAAATGCTACTAGCCGTTAGCTAGTAGCCTTTGGAGTTGGCAACGGTAAAAAAAAGGGGCGATTTAACTCGGTTTTCTTCGGCTCAAACAAACCGGAAAATGTGATTTTGAAAACCGGATGAAAGGAAGCTGGGGGTGGGGGGGGGGGGTGGAAACCGATCAAGCCGTGGGAGCCGCAACCATACCGTCGCCCCTAATAGTACATTAAAATTGTGCTAGTTAATACTTAATAGGCTGTAAATTCAATCAAGTTTTATGAAATGTAATTATTGATGTTATAAATATGGGTATTATTATTTTATAAAAAAAGTAGATAGTGTGAAATTGTTCGTCATTAAATGATAAAAAGTAGATTATCAATAACTTTTATTGTGATTGAGATGACTAATACATTAACATTTAAAGTATTATAGAAGACAAGTGGTGTGAATCTGTAGTAAAAAAAAAGATAGATGTATGATTATTATGTGTGTTGTACTATACCTACTATATATTAGCATTGTACCATATGCTGGTATGCAAATTATGCTGTTTGGTGCAACTAAATTGGAAGGTCATCGAGTCAATTTGTTGCTTTAAATTTGAGGCATTAAATTCTTACGGCTATATACATAGACACACCTAAATAATAAGTCATATATATGGTCTACTAACATTCCACGAAAACTCTAGGTAAATGAATGGTATATTCGCGCATCATATCCAAATCTGATCCCACATCACGTTTCAAGTTGTTCCACACTTTAGGGCTGTAACCTGTAAGGACCCCCCCTCCCCCCCCCCCCTCTCTTTTTTTTTATTATTATTATTATTATTATTATTATTTTTTTTTTTGTGAAATGACCGTTTGCATGTGATTTGAACAAAGAGGTGATATGGTGTTAGAAATGCAAATTGTCTGGATAATCCTAGAAATTATGTGATCACTTTTGGATTGAATATTTTCATGGTTCACTCGTGATATCAGTCGGATATGATCTAGAAATCGATCAATGAACCCAGAGAATTTGTTTATGAGAAATTCGAACCAATCAGAATGACGACTAAAATCAATACGTATGTATATCTCGGAGTAGCCTATCGGATAACTGTTTTGCGGTTATCTGATTCGAATTTTGAATCAAAATCGCTATATTACGCATCCTGTCCTTCCAAAATTAATAGGTACATTTTTTAACCAAAATAATTTTCGACCCAGCCAGGGGCCCTGCCCCTTGGACCCCGCTTTCTCGTGCGCGGTGCCCCCGAATCCCCGTCAAGGAAGCGTGCGCCCTTGGAACCCCCTTGAGGTTCCAGAATTATAACGTCATCGATATGAGTGTACACCCCGCACCTTTGGACCCACTCGATGTAACTTATAACTCACTTTGATCAAACTTAACTAAATTACACTAAAATAGCAAACATATGAGATCAAATTCCATGTGTAGAAGTAACACAACCCTAGATAAAATACGGTTATTTAATTCTATATAACTTTTGTATTTGTTACATCAAATATATACTATCTTGTGACAGAAAAAAGTGCATGTTTGCAATAACATTTCTAGTTAATTGGAATGAAGTTGGCAATTTGCTTAGCAAGTTGGCTAAATTAAATGACACCGAAAATACCTAACAAATGGCATATATGCTTGACTATGACCCTTGAGAGGACATATATCATATATGTAACGTGATCATATGAACACGAAGTTTATAGGGGTGAAATTTTTGGGTAGTCCCAACTGCCTTAATGAATGCGTTCATTAGAAAGCCATACGCAAATGCCGACCTTACCATACCAAAAACAAGATTAGTGTGACCCATATATATGGAACCCATAAAATTCAACCACATTCAATTTTAAAACATTTCATGAGTCTTAGTAGTTAATATATTTAGGGTCCTGCTATTCGCACCGGGTCATTTATTGATCTGCACCGGCCCTAAGCGGGTCGTATAGGTCTCAATGGGGCGTATAGTTGAGGTCTTTTTTTTCCCCTTTTTTTTTCTAACTCTTTTACTAAGACAATTTTTTACCTTTTTTTTTATTAAAAACCCTTGTTTTATAAAATAATACTTGTTATATGTTACTCGTTAGTCGAACTCTTTGCTCGTTTGCCTTTTTTAAATAATAAAACTAGTTATTTGTTACTCGTTTGACTTTTTTAAATAATACTTGTACTCTTTGGTCGTTTAACATTTAAAAATAATAATACTCGTTGTATGTTACTTGTTAGTCGTACTCTTTCCTCGTTTGCCTTTTTTAAATAATAGGGTAGAGCCTGCCCTAGTTAAAAAAAATTCGAGTAACAAATAACTAGTTTTATTATTTAAAAAAGGCAAACGAGCGTCACTAACTAGTAATATAAGGAGTCTTATTTTTAAATGTCAAACGAGTAAAAAGTACGAGTAACGAGTACGGGTTATTTAAAAAGTCATTTATTGCTCGTTTACCTTATTTAATAATAAAACCCGTTATTTGTTACCCGTTACTCGTTGACTTTTTTAAATAAACCCGTGCCCGTTACTCGTACTTTTTGCTCGTTTCACATTTAAAAAATAATAATACTCGTTATATGTTACTCGTTAGTCGTACTCTTTGCTCGTTTGTCTTTTTTAAATAATAAAACTAGTTAATTGTTACTAGAATTTTATTTTAAGACTTAAATGGGGCGGGGAGCCTCTACCCCCCGTTTAGGACTTAAATGGGGCGAGGAGCCTTTACCCCCTGTTCAGAAACCGGTGCAAAGAACATTTTTTTCCGGTGCGAATAGAATAGGGCTATATTTATGAATTAATTTAGTATCCTTGCCCATACGACACCACTAATGAATTGGGTTTTATAATTAAAAAAAAGTTTTATAAACAAAACTCAACTAAAGCGAACATAAGTTTTTTTAACAGCTAACTTTATTAAAAAGAGACGGTAGCAAGATGTTCAAAGTTTCTCCAGAATTAAATTATGTTAAATTTATCTACATCTTAGGATCAGAACCATAATATTTAAAACTTTAGATAAAAATAAAAGGAGCTTACTAAAAGTAATAGTTTTAATAAAGAGTTGATAACTTTCTTATTAATTTATAAGTAAGGTTAACCACATATATATAGAGGTTTGATCAATTAAAAAATTGTTTTGTTTAAAAAAGTAGAAATACATATGATCCATTAATTTTAAAGATTATGAGTAAGATTAAAGTAAGATTAAACTGAACAAGAAAAAAAGGGGATGAAGGGGTATTTTTTAGTTTAGTCAACATTTTGCATATGACATTATGTTTTTTAAATTACACCATAAAAAACGAGTATTTTTATTTTATATTTAATGTGAATATTATTGCTATTCAAAAAATAATATTAATTTTAAAAAATTGTACTAGATTTTTGATAATCTGCGGATCTTTTTCTTTAAAATTTTACTCTAATTTACTTTTTCAAAAAAGAAATGTACTACATTTCCAAAAATTATGATATACAAGATGAGAATAATTAAAACAAGTATAAAATTAAAACTATTAGATTATAACTTTGTTCTACTCAACAACACATAGAAATTCACTACAAAATTGAAATGGAGTACATATAAGAATGTAGTATAAAATATATAAGAATGTAGTATAAAATAGTAAAGTAGTACATAATTAAAAATCTAATACAAAATCGTAAAGTAGCACAGATTTGCAATACGTTTCAATGGCTAAATGGTTTCTATTGTTTTAAGTAAAATTAATTGTGTATTTGAACCTCTTCTATATATATCTTATCTTATCTTAATCCTAATAAAGCAATAAAATGGTTTTCACATGTATTTTTTTTAAGTTGTCCACATCACCACTGCCACATGTCAATACATGATTCAATTATCAATTTAGTAAATTACCAATTAATACTAATTAGCAATTTTATCTACATTAAATTTTCATTTTATAAAAATGGCAAACATAATGTAAATTTTAGTAAATTACTCAATAATTTGAGTCTTTTTAAGGAAACAAATTAAGAATTTGTCATCTTTAATGTATTAAATTATCACTTAATATTTTATAATGAATTATGTCATTTATAATTTTTAAATTTCTTATCGTTTTTTATATTTAACTAATATTATGAACCTAAATTCAACCCGTGTAGTACATGAGTTATCTAACCTAGTTCTATATATATGTGGAGGGCTCATTGGGGAACACCCAAAATATAAGAAACTGGGTAACCAATTTATTTTCTTTTATATAAATTATGTTTCATATGTGAAAAGTGTTAGTTTACATGTAAAATAACATTAATTAACCATCTATAAAATTGAACAACATAAAATTTTAGTTTTCTTAAAAGATAATAGCTTTTTTAGATTCGTTTGCCGATTCCTCATTTTTTCTTCCATAACACCCAAAAAGTAAGGAACTGAGATCAATCTATTTTCTTCTATATAAATTATATTTTACATGTGAAGAGTGTTAGTTTACATGTAAAATAATATTAATTGATGATCTATAAAACTAAACAACATAAAATTTTGATTTTCTTAAAAGACAATGGTTCTTTAGATTGGTTCCTCTTTATATTAGTTCCTCGAGTTTCTATTTTTTTAGTATTCCCCAATAAACTCTCCTCATAACTACAAAGCATTTATCTATTTAACATATACAAAAGAACGACATTGATTCGATTATACTTTTTTCGCATTATTGGTTTGTTTCTAGATAGGATAAGTCGTTGATTATTTGGACTGATTGGGTGAAAAACCCCATGCTTATTTTGTAATTTCTTTCTTTGCTCTTCTTGAGCTTAATAATTTTTTTTTACTGCAGTTCAAAAAAAAAAGAAAACGAAAAAATAACGACATTGAGTCGATGGATCAATGAAGTAACTAAGTTTAGATTATCTTTTATGAGTTATAACCTTAAATCAACCATAACATGAAACAAAAGTATATATAGAAGTGTACTACGTCACGTTTAGCCTTCATCTTTGACATTGACTAGAAAAAATGGCTAACGGTCCCAATTCCAAGTGATAAAGTTGTTTGTTAATGTACATGCATGATGTCTAAAAACATAAATGCGAATTTGGCAAATGGAACACGTCATATGAGTTTAATTAAAACATCGTTTATTGTTATTATAAGAAATAAAATGTGACATACCAATTTTTATTCAATTTAGTTCGCCATGCTTGTGACATGCCATACCCATATCTTGTCAAAATGGGTGTACTTTGACATGGTCTAAGCTTGTAAGTGTCCTATGTGTATTGTGACGTTGGTATTATACAATAGTTTGTTGCTAACTAGTATTTGAACACTTAGGGTCTATGGTCTATTTTGTATGAAATAATGAAATAGACGACATAATGAACTGGATAAGAGAATAGAAGGATCGAGGGAATGAAATGGATCATTATCATTGTTATTTGTTTTAAAACCCGGATTGATCCGGCCGGTTCGACCGGTCAAATCGGTGACCGGAGGTTAAGGCAGTTTGGGTGTTCCCGGTTTCGTCTATTTCCTATCTGATTTTGTACCCAGTCGTTCTTACGATTCAACCGGCCCAAACGTAGAACCGGACTACGAACCGAACTGGTTTTTAAAAGTCACGTTAAAAAGAAATTAGTGTATTATTATTTAGTCGAAAACTTCTTATTTGGATAGTGTAGGAAATGAAAGTGGCTATTCTCTTTTTTATGAGGATGAAGATGAATGATTCATTTTATTGTCATGTTTAGTTACTCAATTGGAATGAAATGAATCGTTCAATATTTCACAATCAGAAGATGAAATGATTCATTTTATTATCATGTTTAGTTACTCAATTGTCATGTTTAGTTACTAAAATGGTAGAGAATAGTGAATGAATAATAAATATACTATATAACCTTAGGGATAAGAGAGATAAAAATACTCAGGGGCCGTTTAGTTGTGGAAAATGTTTTCTAGTTTTCCATTTCTAGTTTTTTAGAAAATTAAATGAGTTTTCCATCTCTAGAAAACACATGAAATTTTTTGAAAACGCGTTCAGATTTGAAAGATGGAATTTTCATTTTCAAAATTAGAAAACTAGAAAACATGTTCAAATCAACTGTTTTCTAATTGTTTTCTATCTCTACATTTCATTAGATTTCCTTACATATGACAAATTAAAGAACAAAAATATTAAAATAAAACACATAAAGTAAAGACAATACATATATAAAAGATTTAAAATAATAAGTATTTCTTAACCGAGGAGAGGTCGAGCGGCTATGTGTATAAACCTTAGAAAATGAACGCCCCTTTTCTTTTGTATATATTTGGAAAACGAAAATAGAAATCAGAAAACAGTAAAAAATATGTTTTCCATTTTAAGTTAAAATTTAGAAAACACTATTTTCTGTTTTTCTGGAAAACGTTTTCTAAAAAATACAATTTAAACGCGTTTTATGTTTTCCTTGTTTTCTTAGAAAACGAAAATGAAAAGCACCCCATATTTTCCATAACTAAACGCGCCCTCAATATTTCACACGATAACCAAACGGTTTTTTATGAATAATTATTTTATTTTAACTTTAACTAATAAACAAATAGCTCTAACATAATTTTGCTAAGGGCATGAACGATGTTCCATAGATGAACATCGGTGACTAGTGGTAGGTAGTCGGTAGTCGGTAGTGTATTGTTATGTTACTAATTAATTAATTATTTTTATTTTTTATAAGAAAAATAGAAGGCAAACGGAGAACAGCGCGGCTAAACCTTTTTATTTAGCACAACTAAGCTGTTTAAAAACTACATTCATAGATTTTGACAAGTTTAAAATGGGTTGTAATTTTTTAGTTTTATATTAACAGCGAATCTATCCCTACTCACATGACCTCCAACTAAGATGATAAATCCTCAATCAAGTGGGCTAGTACCATTGACATAATTTTTTAGTTTTATTAGGGTTATTTAATTGTTTACTTTAAATGAGTTTCCTATTCTATAAGTTTGTTCGATTATAAAATCTAGTCATAAAGAGTTTGTTATTCGTATCATTCGTTTGATTATCCTATTTGTGAAGAAGTTGGGCTGAAAAGTGTAACTACGATTTATGGTCCATTTTAGGAATTTGACACGCTCAAATTTTATCGTTTGGCCCAATGAAAAAAGAAACTTAAATCTCTATTTGGCATGGGCCTGTTTAATTGATAGACCTACAAGATTTCAAAGCCCATTTTAGTGATCCAATATTTCAAGTTAATGTTTATTCTAACTTAAACGTTTTAAAAGGTAAAAGTAGGAGAGTAAAAGAGTGAAAGCATCAACGAGATTAAGCTAAATGGTATCTGGTTATATGTATATATTGTTGTCACTCTTTATAAGTTATAAGGGTTTAGTTTCATGGAGGAAAATTGTGTAGAATTAGAAATATGATTAGATAATAATGCGCGTGTTTGTCGTTGGAAAAAATAAGTCAACATGCTCTTAAACTACTTGATATCAGTTTGCTAAAAATTTCAATCAAACCAAACTTAATTGATCTCGAACCTAAATTTTGACGCACTTAATAAACGACTTTGAACTTGAGTTTATATTTTTTAAAAAGGAATATGAGTTTTGTGTAAAGGTTTAGCTAAGCTCACAACCCTAAACGAGTTTACTTTCTATGTATGTATAATAGTTTCTATTTAATATGATATAATAGTTTCTATTTAATATAAGTGGCTAGTATATAATTATAAGAAATATAACCAACTAATATACACTAAGTCGGTATATAAAATTAGATTGTAAATACGTATAAACACTACACATATATAATATACGAGTCAATATCATACATAGAGCTTGAAATGAGACGAGTCAAGCTCGAGATCTTTAATGTTAAACAAGACGGACTTTGAGCCTAGGCTCTCTTTGTCTCGTTTATATCCCTCTGTAAAACATCTTGATGATTTTAGTGTTATTAGGTCATTTTAGATAGTCATGATTTACTTAAAAGCAAAGAAGAAACCATAATAAACATTGATACGATTTGGGAGCTATATGAAGTGCATACTCGGCCAAAACTATCCTAATTTATTGTACCACAGAATATCGATGGTTCTAGGGGCCGAATCCCTCTAGTCCATATGAGTTCCTAGGGGCATCACTTCCTCTACGGGTCCAAGGAAGCACTGCAAAATTAGTGGACCGACCTTTTTTTTGGAACGACTAACAAACAAAGCCCTGATCCAGCTGGGAGCCCACTGGGCAAACAAGACTCCTTATAGAAGTGCGAGCCAACAGTAGTTGTTGAACCCATTTCAGGAAAAAACCACCTCCACGAGCCACCGAGTAGTAAAATTTGTTGGACTCAGGAATCGAACTCGTGGTCTCTCAATCCCGAGTCTTCCCCCATTACCAAAACTTGGTTTATATTCCATTTACCCGCTGCTTTTATGAGGTCTTTACCTTCTTTTACACCAACAAAATAATCTAAAAAGCTTAAAACTATTACAAATGTTTGACCGGTTTCCATCATCTTTACACCAAATTCTTAGGCTCAAATCCACTAAACCTTTTTAAATTATGTCTTGAACATTAAAAAAACTTGTAACATATCACTCTCACTATACTTGTTTTCGCCTTCGGGCACCCTTAAATCGCAACGTATAAATCTCAATACGCGACAAAATAAAAAACCATCAACTCTCGAAAACATACATGCTATATACTGAATTCAATTGGATTAGGTCAAATACAACATGTAAGTCACAATTGGGATAACATATAATAATAATAATAATACCTAATAAAGTTCAAAACCGGCCGGAGAACACCTTTGAATACGTAAACAAATAAGGAGGTTGAAATGGCATATTGTGGTATTTTATTTGTAAAATGATACGGCTATTGACAATTTCGTAAGACTTTTATATTATTTTATTTATTTATTAGAAAAAAGAATGTTAAAATTAAGTAATGAAACTAAGTCAAATACATGGACCAAGAAAAAGATTAAGTTAATGAAAGTTAGGTAGTATCGGGCGACATGTTGATTTTGAGCATTTATTACGAGGATGATAAGATGTGGATTAAGGATTGCCCAATTGAACCTACCCCACAACATACCAAATTCTCATAATCATATTATTATTATTTTTATAAATATGTTTTTTCATAAGAATTCATGTAACGGGGTCCCATATAATTATACATAATTTTACGTTTTATATATCTTGTTCATGACATTCTCTTTATGGGTTAAGATATTGTAAAAAATAATACATTAACTCTAGTGAAGAGTTGCGAAGATATATGTTGGCCTATTGTGAAAATACTAGATTGAGTTGTCAATTCAAGTCATGCTTTGATTTGACGGGTTGTTTTCCTACCAATTTTCAGAAAAACTTTTAATTAATTTAATATCGTGACAGATTTGATACTTGCCAGTTTATTTGTGTTTGACTTAAATCATGTTTCGTGTCGATTTGATACTTGCTATTTAATTTGTGTTACATTTAAGTCATGTTTGGTGTCAATTCTCTTTACAACAAATATGTTGCATTTGTTTGTATAAATGGATACATATGATTAGTAAGTACTAACTAAGTGGTTAGAGTTTTTTACACGTGACCTCGATTAATTTAAATGGTTTAAAGATTTTCTAATCTTTATTAAGTTTTGACATTTTTTTGTTTTAGTTAGTATGTCGTTTCCAAAGGGTCAATTTGGACAAAGTGGTTTGAGCCAAACCCAACCAAATTTTTTCTAGCCAATTTATTAAATTGACCAAATTTTATTTTATTTAGAATTATGATGTATAAGTATCAAGTTAGGGGTGAATTAACTATCTTGGGGCCCAAGGCCAAGTAATAACCCGGGATCTTTGTTAGTTGATGGATATAGGATTTTTTATTAGTAAATGAAAAAATAGGTTTGTTAAAGTAAGATGGGACTCTCCACATAAAAAAAGTTTTAGACTATTTTTTTTTTTATTAAAGTAGGATTGAGCATTTTTGAAACCGATAAAACAAATCTAGATTGAACCATGTATATAACATTTTTTTTTTTTTGTAAATATTGGTGTCATACGTGAGATTCTAAATTTTATATGAAAGAGTCACCTATATCTAACCCCGATCATATTTGAAATTAACACATAGTCTGAACAATTCTAGGCTAAATGCTTTTTTTTAGTTTAAAATAATAACATTATGAGTCATATACTTTATTGTTACTTATAGTTTGGTTTTTTTATTAAACAAAACAAACAATATCTAAATAACAAAGATAAAATGTTTAATTTTATGATTTAATTAATAATTACTGATTTAAATATGTCTAAAAAATAAATAATGTGAGAAAAGAATAAATAAAGAAATAAAGCTCTAGTAAAACGTATTGAATAAAAATGAAATGATGGCTACAAATATTAAATATATTTTCATATAGGTTTTAATAAAAACATATTTTTAATAAAAAATTAAGGGGTTTTTACATATATCCCCTTATTAAGCTTGTTTATTACATATATACCCAATCATAAACTTTAATTACATATATACCCGGTTGCTAATGAAATTACCTATATACCCTTCTCACTTCAAAAAAAATGAATAATAAATCAAGATATACACAATTACGTATGGCGACACTTCATTCTCACAATTACGGCGACCCGTTCACCCATTGACATGAATCCACCAGCGATTCTTCCTCCTTCTCCGATCCCTTCTTGAGTTTGTGATGCCTCCGCCCTTCGATATCAATCGACGTCTGCTTTCCCATCGACGTTTCCAGGTACGATTTTAGAGCCGATTTTTTCTTAATTTTAGTCAATCAAGGGTTCATTTTTTCTCTAATATCGGGTCGATTTTCTTGCTTTAATACATGCATGTCGCATTAACAACATCGATCAACATGAGTAGCGATTTTTTTCTTCCTTTCTGGTTTGATATTAATTAGCAACAACAACGATTTTTTTTCTTCCTCTCTGGTTTATATTAATTAGCAACAGCAACAAGCCATGTGCTTGATTTATTCCTTTTGGATATTTCAACTTTGATGAATTGTCTTATTATATCATATGAAATATATATATATATATATATATAATGAATTTGTTTCATTAACAGACTTCTTGATATTAGAATCTTTATTAGAATCTTTGAAATGAAGATATATAATATATATAAGGTGAAATTTTGTTTCTTTAGATAAATATGTAATTGATTATATTAGAAGGGAAAATATGTAAATACTCATTAAGGGTATTATAGTCATTTAATAATTTTTTTTAAATGAATTGGGTAAATATGTAATATATATGGTTTAGGAAGGGGATATATGTAATTAAGGTTTAGGCTTGGGTATATATGTAATAAAATGACTTAGGAAGGGTATATATGTAAAAGCCCCAAAAATTAAATAGATATTATAACTGCATTAACACGCATGAGGGTTTATGGACGTTCATATGTCTACTCTATTAAGAAGTTAACCCACATGTCGAAAATAATTTCTCTCCATTTATTACATACTTTTTCTTTCTCTTTTCTCACCACGTTTGTATTGTTCGTCCCTCCCGCTTTTACGTTCTATCGTTCTTAAAAACTAGGGTTGTAACACTATAATTCAAAGAGTAGAATAGTATAATTTGAAGAAAAAAATATATATAAGAAAATGAATTGATAAAGAAAGGAATGTGTACGCGTAAGAGGATGCGTCATGTGTTTTCAACTACTTCTTTGACTTATAGTCTACCTTGATTATAAATATTACAAGTTTTTACATTATCTTTAACATATATACACTTAACATTTTTCTTTTAAAAAAAGTCAACTACATAAAATGGCCTACCCCTTAAACCGGCTGAGAAACAAATTAAAATTTTTTAAGAATGGCATGATTTATTTCAAAACTAAGATGAAGAAATTTTAAAAAACAAATTATGAATTAATATAATACTTTATGTTTGAAACTAAATTGAAGTATTAAACAAATTAGAAAAGTCGTTCATAAAAATAATATAAAACACTTTTATAAACTAGTAATTATAGTATGTTTTATAAACTGCTGACCGATTCCAATATGCTGATGAAAGAAAAGCAGTAAATCATATATAATTACAATAATAAAAGAAATAGAAGAAGAATGGGATGTTAAGATTTAATTTTAAGAATTCTCTTTTAGATGAAATACGAGGTGCGAAGGAACAGTGAATATATATATTTTTAACATAGGTGACCCACGTATTATAATCCTTTTTTTTTTTTTTAAGTTTTTGGTTTTAAACGTTTTGATCGTTATACGTTATTTTATTTTTGTATTCTTTACGTAATGTTATAATAATTTAACTGTTTCTTACCCGGGATATCCGATGACAATCTGCTAAAACTAAATCTAGTTATTTAATATAGAAGTTCATGTCCAGATATTGTTATTTAATATAGGAGCCCACGTATTATTTAATATAGGAGGTCCGGTACATATGTTATTATTTAGAGTTACGGCTTTTGTCCCTACATATGTTATTATTTAAAGTAAATTACGGCTTTTGTCTATGTGGTTTGCACGTTTTTCATCTATAGTCTTTAAATTTCGTTTATTATGGCTATGGTCCCTAACCTTTTTCGGCTCGTTACGGCTTTGGTCCCTGAGGCTAACGAACGTTAAAAAATTTCGTTAAGTGTGTATAAAAAGACCATTATACCCTCCTTAATAAAACCACTTCTCATGCTCTCAACTCGCCGCCGATCAAGTTCTCACCCACGATTCCGGCTTCCATATTCCACCGATGGAAAACGACGCCGCCGAGCGGGGATACAACTTCTGATGGAAAGCTAACCTGCGATTTTTCTTTTGATTTCATCTTCACAGGACCAAAACTTCGGTGCTTTCATGTCCTGTTGCTTCCTTTAATCAGAAATCAGAGACCGATTCGGTCTCTACCGAATCGAAAAACACAACACACATATTCTAAATTTATCCGACTGTGTAAATCAACGATTCTGCATCAAGATGACATAATCATTTGTAGAGTGCAAATATGCAAATGTGCAAAATCAGGTTTTGGTTATGATTTATATGTCCATTCACATGGACTAATGTATTGATTTAGGATTAGGTTCACCTCCATGGAAATATACCCAATCTTGTTTGACCTGAATGTTACTGTCTATTTACTTGTTCTTCAGATCTAACTAGGTATATGATAATTGGCTTTGGAGTGACATAACCTTTAAATTATTCAAATTCTTAAATCTATGGTAGATACAAATATGAGAATACATAGCAGAAATTATAGATTTTTACTGGGGATGAAAACGAGGGACAAAAAGAAGATGATCGGAAATAGTCGACGGTGGTCGTGTTAATCGGCGATGGCGGTGGACTGAGTGAACCTCTCGTGTCTGTGGTCCTCGTGGTAGTCCGCGGACCGCGATGGTGCGGTAGCTACCAGAGATGCTGAGTGGTGACCGGTGGTGGTTGAGCTTTAAGTGGTCGGAATTTATGGGCCTGTGACTTTTCTTTGATTCATTAATATATTGTTTGTTTAATTTGAAATAATGGGTATTTAATAAAAGGAGCAAGGGTATAATAGGAATTTTAAAATTTTTTTTAACAGACATCCGTCTAAGGGACGAAAGGTGTTACCATTCGTCAAACATTTGGGACTAAAGCCGTAATAAACGAAGTTTAAGGACTATAGGTGAAAAATGTACAAACCACAAGGACGAAAGCCGTAATTTACTCTATTATTTAATATAGAAGGTTCATGTGTTTTTGTGTTGTGTGTCCTCGAAAGAAATACGTAGTCATTAGCGAAGCTTGATCGAAAAAGTCGTGGGGTGAAAAGTCATGGATCTTAATCCCGTGGAGGGGGGGGGGGGGAGGAGAGGGGCGGTTCTCAATATATAATTTTTTTTAGAAAAAATCGCAAAAATTAACACTACGGCAAAAAAAAAACCAATGGGGGCGGTCAGCCCCGCGGGTCCTTTATATCCTTCGCCATTGTACGTAGTTAAAAGTATACAGAGTATTGAATAGGTTTGTGGTTAAAAACGAAACGTCCATCCGAGCGTAACGCGCTGGAGAGTCCATCTAGTTCATATTTAACACCTTAACTTAAAATCTAGATAATTTTTTCTTATCTATGACAAAGATTTTCGAATTAACACTAGTGTTTTTTTGTCGTCGTTATATATTTTAAACTTTATATCAGATATTTTAAACTTTAAAACGATAATAACAATACCAATCTTATTATACTTTAAACTTTCTTTTCAAGACTAATTCAACTTGATATAAACATCAAGGCAAATTCATCCATGAATCATGATACAAACGAAGTGTCTTGTTTTGTTCATCGTCTCATCAGAACTGAGTAGGTTTGCTCTAGTCGTTTTGCCGGAAACTCATCCATGAATCATGATACAAACGAAGTGTCTTGTTTTGTTCATCGTCTTATCAGAACGGAGTAGGTTTGCTCTAGTGGTTTTTCCAAACGTCAGGTGACAAAACTAAACGGAATGTCAAAAGTTATTTGTATATGTCTAAGTCGATGTAGCGTGTATGTTGTGTTTGTAGGAAAATTGTTTGTAAAATTTAAAAATAATATTTTGATTAATACGATTACAACCAAAGAAATAAATCGAAATTATGATCAAGAAAACTCTACTTCTACCAACATTACAGAGAAATAAGCTAAATACAATACAAGAAAATAAAGAGCTAATTCTATTAATACATACCAATGAAATGAGAGAATAAACTATATAAATACCAGGAATATTACAACGGAAAGAAATGATAAGCACCAAGTCAAAATTTAGATAAGACACAACTAAATTTACTCAATAGATTTTAAAGATGAAATAAAGTTTACTCAACAGAATGTTATGAAAAGAAAAATTGGTCATATTAATTTCAGTTATCACATATTAGTCGATAATAATTTTTATTATGATATTTTCCTACAATAATCTCAGTTATAAATATGTTGGCATATATTGATACGCTGTTAACTAAACACTAACGGCGTTAGTTTTTAACTGACTGGGCATCCATATAGGATCCTAGGTTTCAATTTTAGCTGACTAGATATCCACATTGAACTTTTAATGATCCTATGCGAATGTCCAGTCCGCTAAAAACTAACGCCGTTAGTGTTTTGTTAACGGCAGATCAATATATGCTAATATTCTTATAACTTGGATTATTATGGGGAAATATCAAAACTGAGATTATTATCGGCTGATATGTGATAACTGGGATTAATATGGGCCAATTACCTTGAAACTTATCTCTGATAAAACGGAATAAAGTTTATGGTAGAAAACTGTCAATGAAATATTAAAGGAATGTTTAATGGTTTTAAGAGAAAAATTTATGATGAAAAGAGGTACAAAAAATCCAACGATGGCTTCGGGTTAAAACTTGGGTCCCTTAAAACAAATTCCGGGTCAACCGAAGATCCCATTTTGTTTCCTAGGGTATAATCGCCAAGTCCGAGTGTATGACTGGGATGATTCTAAACCCATAACTACTTTCTTAAAGAATGTTTCCTAGGGCATAACTACCTTCTTTAATGCAAATTGATTTTTAATAGATACAGATTTCTTGTTTCAGCTCCATTAACGCGTGACACTTGTTTTCCGTCTGAACTATTTTGCCTGTACTAGTTTCGGTTCAACTGTTCCGGCTGAGCTCAGTTTTTCGGTTCATCTGGTTCTTCCAACTGAACTACACAAGTTTCAGCTGAACTCGTTTTCTGCCTGAACTACATCGGTTCCGCTTGAACCATTTTTCTGGCTGAACTCATTCCGCTTGAACCTATTCTTCTGGATTAACTCTACACCCATGTTCCACACTCAGTGACGACATAGAGGGTATCTCACCTTGTTCACTATACATAAGTCAATGATAGAAACTTAAAGGAACACTACTCCATCTTATGTTTCACATAAAGAGATGGTATAACCTATAAGTACTAACTTCGATACTATAAAATGAATACAAAGAGATTAATTGTTTAAAGTTTTATTTAAATTCTCACTGCTAAGATAGTTTTATTAAAAACAATGAACTCTGAGTTTTAAAATATAAATTCTAAAATATAAGGGTGTTATTGAAATTAAGTGATTATAATTAATCTAGTCACTTTGATTTTGAAATGTTTTACCTCCCAAAATTTCCAACGAACGTTTATAATTTTATATCATTATTCCATAGTTACTCGAATAGGGATCCAAGGTCTAAAAATGTCGGCGAAATCATCATGAAAAACATAAAACATACCGCTTCTATGAAAAATGCACAACTGAAAATACAAGTGTATTTCTATCTTTTAATTATTTTGTTGATTTTATCACCTCTTTTCTTAGCTTTTCTTTAAAATTAATATGCAAATATAAATATATATATATACATATATGTGCATATATTACATTTGCGTATATGCATTTTTATAAAAGACAGTATATATATAATTCTTTATTAATATGCATGAGGGGTATTATTATATACTCTATTCAATATTTAAAATGATTTTACAAAAATATTTAAAATGATTTTACAAAAAGATAGTCAGAAAACGGGTAATAAGTTGCGCTGCTAAACCTTTTTATATAGCAAAACGAAACCGTCTAAAAATCATATTTTAAATTTTTTTTAAGATATTAAAATTAAAGCCATAATTTTGTTAATTTCATGGTAACCATAGATGCACTATTGACAATCGAGAAAGTTGCCGATTTCACATTGGCGACTTTGTCAAAGCTTTATAAGTTGTCAATTGCCAACTCACGTATAGTCTATTATTATAATCATATATGGTTAATTAAATAGTGACTTACCTAAATAACCTTCTACATCTTGCATCGAATTCACTATCTTTTTAGGAACCTTTTGCAAAAGTTTCCCGCTTCGAATTTGCTTAAAGTTTTAGTGGGGTTGTTTAGATGTCACCTCATGGCAAATAACGGGATTGTAATATGTCCCATTTGATGTAACGTGATATATTCTATTTCTACACAATATTTAGATAAATTTCAAGGACTATTATTATAATTAACATATTTCTAAATTTTTCGAAAATCCAATCGTGTCCTTTAATCGTTTCACGACTGTAGTTGTGTTGTTTTTGAAGAAACGTGCCGGTGGAATTCAGGATTTGGTGGGGGATTTATTCTGCTAGCACAACAACTTAATTTCTTAAACATAAATATATATTTTTGTATTTTTATTTTAATACATAGTGAGTTACAAAATTAGTCCCTCATGTTCATTAAACTACAAAACTAGTTATCTTATTGGTAAAAAAACATAACTATCCTCATCGGCAGGACATATGGCTAGAGATAAACTAATTTAGCGTTCATTAAATAAAAATAAGAAAGAAATATAAAAAGTAAAAAAAAAATGACATAAACTATTACAATATATATACATAAAAAGATTGTTCTTATTATTATCTTAAGTTAAGGACAATACTTGAAAAATAGATATAGACGTAAAGTGTACCTTACTCGTTTTAAAATCCATAGGCAAAATTAAAACAAAGATTTGCCTTCAATTTTACCTCGGCACATTTTTGTGAATAGTTTTTTTTTTGAACGGCAAATTTGGATCACTGACGGGGGCATTACCCACCCACCCGATCATCTCCAATCCCCATCAGGAGGAAACTCACCATATGTATTTATTATATATATATATATATATATATATATATATATATATATATATATTTTTATCATGTCACAATCGAGTTTGACTAATATTGGGTTCGAGTTGACATGTTAGATATATTGGTACATGACCTAATAAGTACTCGTGTTAATTAAAAACATTAATTCTAAATACCACACCCAAATACTATATATTTAAATTGTTTATCTGGACGAATTAGACAACCTAAAATGGGTTAACATGTTATATACGGGTCGTGGTAAAGAATTATAATAATCATAAACAGATTGGTAGGTTATAAGTGAGATGTAATGAAACTGTGAACTATGTTTTAAGAAGATCATTAACAGATTTTAGGTTGTACATATTTTTTATATTTATAATTCTTATTTTATACGGTTACTAGGTTTACCTGTTTAATTTTAACGATGTATTTATGAGCATGCATGTAAGATATCTCAACTAATGATGGTAATGAAACCCGAACCCGATGGGAAAACCCGACACGCATGGGGCGGGTATGGGGTCGGGTAACCGGGTATGTGAGCGGGTATGAGATTAGTTTTGAATTTTTTCGTGGGTATAGGTCGGGTATGGGATTTAATTACCCGCCCGATTACCCGATAATATATACATGTTTACCCGATTATATACCCGCTATATTTTTCTTTATTAACTTTGTTTATTTTAAGTATATATTGTATGATTTTATTTATTTATTTTCTATTTTTATCTATAATAGTAAGTTAGTAGTTAAAAACATTAATTTATATATTATTAAATTTATATATGTTTAGTTACTTGAGGTATTTCATTATAATTGTGATAAATAAAAATTAATAGTTAGCCGATATACACCCGACGGGCATGCCCGAAACCCGCGGGTATACTCGATAGGTAAATACCCACTAGAAACCCGACGGGTTTTGGGCCGGGTATGAGACACACTTTTATAACTGGGTATGTGGTTGAGATTACTCAAACTCGTCCCGAACCCGCCCCATTACCATCCCTAATCTCAACCCAAAATACAACTTGTTTATTAGTTAGGTTACACTGACTAATCTAGAATTTGATTATTTTTTTTGTAAATTATCACCTCTAATTTTGCTGGACGTCACATTTCGGTTGATAGTGTAATGTCTCATCTACTCTTTGGCTTAAAATTATATGATTAATTTGTATAGTGTAATTTTCAATCAGTTTGCTTTTTAAATAATCAACTTGAGTTTTTGAGTTGATATTCTAACGTCCCATCTCTCTCTAGTCTCTACACTCTCACATATGATTACAACATTGCCTAGTGTTAGACTTATGGACCGATTTGAAGCCATCCGTAACGGTCACTTTCACTTTTTCAACATCACCTTTTTATTTTTTAATATTTTCCATTGTGGTGTAGTGGTAGGAAGTCTGTATTCTCTACTTGAGATACATATTCGATTCTTACGGGCAATACTTTGAAAGAGGCATTGGCGATGAGGGGAGACTTGGGGCTGAAAGGTCACAAGTTCGATCTCTGAGCTCCCAGGTTTTACCACCCGGCCGCTCGCGGAGGTGGATTTTCCCTGGAATGAGTTCAACTGGTGTAAATTGTCCCCGGGTTTTCCGGGGCATTCGTTGGCTGTTCAAAAAGAAAATATTATTAATTCTTTATATTCAATTTAAAATTCTATATTATAGAAAATAAAATAATAAAACTAAAAAGATAACATTAATAAAACTAATAAAAAGTAACATTAAATTAAAATAATTAAAACAAAAGAAAACATTAAACATAAAAAACATCATGTATATTTTTCACAAGCCTTTATATTTTCACAAGCCCCGCTCTTACTTGGAGTTGTTAATATCAAGGAGTCAACCGTTTCTCGCTTTCTAGATACGTGATATGTTTAGATATCGCTTCTAGCTAGTTCCATACATCTGCTCCCTTTCATTCAGCTCTTTTGTTTTCTTTTGCAATTGGAGTTGTTCCTACTGTATGCCGTTAAACCTATATCGAACCTACCCATTAATATTTCTACTCGGGTTGGTTCGGTTTGTTAGTTCTACGAAACCTGTCTTTTTTCATTGTTTTCTCCGGCGGTCTTGGTGGTTCCGGAAGGCTTTCGTTAGATTTGAAGTAGTTGAGATTGAATTGGGTTGCTCGTGCATCTGAAACACCCGTATGATAATCGGTTTGACTCGGATGTCTTCGTTCGTTTAAGCTACCTCCTACAAAAACGTAAACGTGTCGCCACTTTAAAGAATGTCGTGCCACCTTCCAAGCATCCAATTGATAAAAACGTAAACGTGTCGCCATTTTTGAAAGGAAATATTGTGAACTTTTAAGACAGTCAGATGACTCGTTTTCTCCATACAAATCTTCACATCTACACTCGTTTGCATTTTATATGATGTTTTTGGATCCACACTCTTCAAATTCTACTCATTCGAGCTCCATCCATATCTATATTCTTGACTCCTTGATATTAACAAGTTCCAAATCCGCTATTTTCTTCACTATAATTTGGTCAAAAATGTGTTTGTTACGTATAAATGTATTATAAACAGATTTATGAATCGATGTCAAATTATATACTCCTTTAAAACTAAATGAACGAATAGGATAATTGAATTTACTAGTGATTACAACAATAATAATAGTAGTAATGTTGTTATAACAAATATGTATGTTTCAAAAAATAATAATTACAACACGTTACAGCTATTATGAAACTAATAATTATATCTGATTTTTAATGTAGATAACTTTAGCATTAACCTTATTTTAGATAACAGTTGTATTAAAATTATTTTAAATATGATTATATTTATGGTTGCTACATAAAATACATCTGCATCTAGTTTAATTTATTTTATATTTCAGTTTATATTCTATATATATATAACCTTAGATGCAATCTTACCAAATTATCTATATTGGGCAAGAAAACACCTTCACTTCATTTGTGGGGGATGAACTACAAATTACAATTAGGTGTGGATTGAAATTTGTAAACTCAACTCTTTTAATTTGCTTTGTTTTTATTTTCTTTCTCTAATGGTATTTGGCCAACCTAAATATACAACATATATGATAAGGGGTAGCAGAAGTTTTTTGTGTGGAGGTTCGGGGGAAGCACCTCCTAGAGAGCGGGGTTCAAGGGACAAAGCCCCTGGCAGGGGACGGAAATTTATTAAATTGCTTAATGAAAAACACATCATAAATTAATTTGTTCGAAAATTAACTTATGATTTTCTTCAAACTTGTTATTGTTTAATAATGTGAGCCACATAGTAATGGGTATTTAGGTTAAGTAATAGTTTAATGCTTTTTAAGGGTGAGGAGGGGGGGGGGGGGTAGAATTTTAAGTTTTGGAAGTTTTTGTGGTAACCAATAGGGAAGTGTCACGCAGTACAGAGAAAAAAGTAGAACTGAAATATAATTTTGAAGAATTTTAAGGAGTGGTAGAATTTTGTAGGTATATGTAAAAGTGGGAGTGAGACCAACAATCACAGACACAAAATCTATTAGCCGGACGGATACTTCTTGCCGCAAGAAGTAGAATTTTGATGTTTGCCGTTGAAACTTCTTGAGTGGCGGCGGTGTAGCCGATGCAGCCGGCGGCGGCGTGGAGAATGCCGATCTCCACTCCGCCTGGCCTAAGGGGTAACACATGTACATAAAAACCAAAAAATCTAAAAGAATTTCACTTCACGTACGAGTTTAAGGAATAACACGGATCACCCTTACTATAAGCCAGTTTCACCCCTGTACAATATTATACTATTTCATAACCGTTTTACCTGTCACATTTAAAACATTATGCACATGCAAGGGTCCGGTACATCACAAACCATCAAGATTTATTCACCGTTATTGATTTTCGAAGAGCTTATTAGATTTTATATATGATCGGTTAGGTTCAATCATCTTTAATTTCTAAAAGAATGTTTTTAATAAAATTATGAAGAAAAAAAAACAATATCATAGGGATGTACTAACCGAATGTATTAATTTGAACAAACTACAAACGTTGCCATGGTCAGATAAACTAGTCAAAGGACAAAATCATTAGCTAATAATGAGTACTTATAACGAAAGACCATGCCTTGAAAATTATTATTTTTTATGTCTAAAAGTTGTTAACTAATTTAAATTGTTTAAAATATAAAACTAAATCGTAATTAGAATATTTGTTATTGAAGAATTCTTCTAAATTAAATGAATGAGTCTCTTAACGAATGAATGACTCTCTTAATGATAACTTGCAAACTTATTAGCTGAATATAAAATTACAAACGTTGTCATGGTCCAGATAATTTAGTCAATGGATAAAATTGTAATTTAAATACGTAACGAGAAGAGTATAAAGTTGTGATGACTCGGTTCTAAATATTAAAGATTATAAAAAACAAGTCCAAAGGTATATTCAAATATTAAGAAAAATTTAAATTGTAAAAATAAACGTTAAGAAAACACAAAAATATCCGTCTTAGCTTTGAATAAAATTTATGTTGAAACGTAAATAAAAATAACCACATCACAACGATATAATCATAATAATGTGAACATTATAATGCAATGTTCAACGACAATGACATGATTATGTACGTAAAGAGAAGAACATGAAGTTACGAGTTGCGACAACTTTATTTTCAATATCAAAATATATATATAAAAAAACACGTTATAGGTAAATAAAAAAAAAGTTAATTTTTTAAAGGTAAAAAAAAGTTAATTTTATTCCAAAATGTAGATAAAATAAAGGGAAAAAGACGAAAATAGCCGTGTTAACCACTGTTGGACGAGAATGTCCTCACTTTTCAAAAAAGGGACCAGAATAGCCCTGTCCACGGTCGCCTAGGACCGCCCTTATACGGTCGTCCGACAGTGCCTCTGAGCCAATCAGAAGACGACACCTCATCATTCCACGGTCGGATATTAAGTTGTCCAAGGTCGTCCGACCGTACGCTGGGCCCCAACGACCGTGCCGAAATTCGTCCTGCAACGGTCGGGCCGACCGTCTGACACACATGTCGGAGACGCCACGACCGTGGAAGATTTATTTTTCGTCGACGACCGTGTTTACAATTCCCCTATATATTTTCCACCTAACTAAACCTCCCCTATATATTTTCACACTTCGATTGTCGTTATACTTTGATTGTTAAACTTTCTCTTTGAAATATGTTCACATCAACCGTTCTTTGTTCAATGACAATTTCATTTTAAAATAATAAAAAAAAACATTTCACGGTCGTGGCGACCGTGACCGGTGTGTCAGACGGTCGGCCCGACCATTGCAGAGAGAATGTCAGGCGGACAACGGTCTGACATACGTGGCACGCGATGATTGGGTGGATTGGAGGGTCGTCCGACCGTGGTTGAACGGCCAGGGCGACCGTGAAAGGTGACTATTTTCGTCCAACAGTGATCAACACGACTATTTTCGTTCTTTTCCCTAAAATAAATACGTAAAAACTATATATTAAAAGCACTACATTTAAAAAATTGAAAAAGAGATAAAAACAAAACAATCAACGCCGGGTTATGTTCGTTAGTAATCAGACTAATGGTATATTTACACTTTAATTTGAAAATTCACTTAATTTTAAATTGTTTAGAGTGTGAAATCATTTGAAAAGTTATGATTCCTTATTTCCTTACGTAGGATAAAAGTAGTAGTTGCAATAAACTCGTATTCGAGGGATCATTTATGTAACTTCGAAAGTTTGTCGCTTGTCTATTTAAAGCCATGAAGCACCGTCTCTCTGTTCAATAATTCTCTTATCTCATTCGTTCTTTTCAGATTTCAAAAAGCATAACAAACAGGACGAATTCCACCAACAAAAACGCGTCTAATTTTCTTAAAGATCTGCTCCATTTTCTTCTCAAAAAGATCACCTGAACCACAAACATTAATGCCCATTGAATCCTCATTCTGATTCCCCCTCTCATTTCACATCATCATCATCTTCTTCCTCATCTTTCATCATTGTCCTCTGTTTTCAAATCAACAAATTGTCTTCCCCAGATTCCAAATCCTCCCACGTAAGTTGTAGACTCGTACAGATTTATGTTTTAAGTTTTATTCTAACGTTAGATCCTAATTCCGGTCACCGGAGTTCAAAGAATCATAGTAGTGTAATTAACTGTTCCTTTTTTGAAATTAAGGAATCTAAAAGACTAAAACAGAGTAAACTCGTACAGACTTATGTTTTATTCTAATGCTAGATCCTAATTCCAGTTACTGGAGTTCCAAATGAATAGTAGTTGAGTAATTAACTGCTCTTTTTTCAAACTGCAAAATCTGAAAGAGAGTATATATACTCGTAGAGACTTATGTTAACTAACAGCTCTATTTTGAAACTGAAGAATTTGAAAAACTCAAAGTAGACCCGTATAGACTTACGTTTTATTTCCGGTTTCCAAATGAATCATAGTAGTGTAATTAACTGTTCTGTTTTGGCTTTGAAACTGCAGAAAAATCTGAAAGACTGAAAAACAGAGAAACCGGAATTCAACCTGAAAAAAATGGGAAAAACGGGAAGAGACTGGACGCAGATCTACGCGATTTACGGAATGGACGACTGGCAAACTCCGGTTTTCCTCCTAATCCACGCGATAATCTTCTCCATTTCCTCTGTTTTATTCCTCATCTACTTCGATTCCGTATGCCACTCTTTCGAATCACTCCTCCCGGCCGTTTTCTCCCCCGGATTCGCCAGATTCGCCGCCGGCTTCACCGGCTCCGTCACCGCCCTCTCCGGCGTCTGCCTGTTCTACGCCGCCGGCAACATCTTCTACTCCTCCGTCGCCCTCCGCTGGGACCTGGCCCAGCGGATGGTCGCCGCCGTTCACGACTGGTCCGCCGTGAAGACCGCCCTGGACGTCGGCTCCGGCCGGGGCATCCTCCTCAACGCCGTGGCGTTACAGCTCAAAAAAGAAGGAAGCTCCGGCCGGGTCGTCGGTCTAGACCGGAAAAACACCACCCTCTCGACCCTCTCGACCCTCCGAACCGCCGGTCTAGAAGGGGTTCAGGAGTACGTCACGTGCCGGGAGGGTGACGCGCGCCGGCTGCCGTTCCCCGACAACTACTTCGACGTGGTGGTGTCGGCGGGGTTTGTCCATACCGTCGGGAAGGAGTTCGGGGCGAAGACGGCGGCGGCGGCGGCGGAGAGGATGAGGGTGGTCGGAGAAGTGGTTAGGGTTTTGAAAAGCGGCGGAGTGGGGGTGGTGTGGGACCTGGTGCACGTGCCGGAGTATGTTCTCCGGTTGCAGGAACTGAAAATGGAGGATATTAGGTTGTCGGAGAGTGTGACGGCGTTCATGGTCAGCAGCCACATCGTGTCGTTCCGGAAGCCATGTCAGCATGTCGTGGGGCCCAGTGAAGTTAGGCTAGATTGGAGATTCAATAATATATGTTAAAAAAATAAAAAGATATTATATTTATTAAGTTTTACGATATAGTTACAAAAAAAGAAAAAGGATTGAGAAATGGCCAAATGGGTCTCGTAGTAATGAGTGCAAGTGTGACTCGTTAAACTGTTTATAAATGGGATCATGATAATATAAATATATTTATATTTTCCGTTTATTTTGTATTTGAGTTTGTAAATATGCTGAAAGACTCCAAATGTATGTAATCGTGAGTTGATGAACTTTACAATCATATGATCTAATCTTGGTGGACGCGGTTTAGTTTATTATTGTTATTATTATAATTTTTTTTATTAATGCTGATAATGTAGATTCTTTTTGTTGATGATGAATAATTCTGTCGGATCTATCGGACGGACGATCCTTCCTTCGTCCGTCGGACGTCCTTGCTTTTTGGCTGAAAGAACGGGAAGCATGCATGTGTCAATCTTAATGGGGTTTCCCCTCTCGTGGGGCTCGGGGTTTCGGGCAGGTCAGGCTGCCACGAAAGCCGCAGCAGGGAAGGTTCGCAAGCATGAGGAAGCGTGTCTGGTGAATCAACACGTGTTTGTTTCTTTTGCGTTTGATACATTCGGCTACCTTGATTCGGAAGCTGTGGACACTTTGAGCCGCATCCAGAAGGTCATGCATGGGAATGTGGCGACTCCTAGGGGGGTTGAATGTGGTATTCATTCGGTTAGGCTTTGCTATTCAGAAGGGCTGGCGGCGCAACTTGTTGCCCGCCTTTCTTGTATTTCGTTTTGAGTTGTAACCGTTTGATGTTTATCAATGAAAAAATTTATATATATATTGTAGATTTGAATTAAACTGATTTTACATACAAAATAAAAAGCTAATTTGATTAACAAGTAATAACAACTCTTTGAACCCAAATGTATCGGATTGGGATCCGATGATCGGCCGGGGTCCAAAAAAGTTTCTTCACTAATATCCAAATTTGAGTAGAATTGAGGATGAAACTTTGAGATTTAATGGTTGGATCAATCCGGACACGCATATATATTTAGAAACGCATTTAGGCTTCAATAGGCTTTGAAGGGTTGTCATACGAAGACCATCCGACGTGAGAATTAGCAGGGTGTATTTAATCGGAGAAAATGAATTATATAGTGAGAGGATATGAGAGCTTAGAGAGAAAAAGTACCTCAAATGTTTGTATTTATAGTTTAGGAGAATTAGGGGTTTCTCATCTGAGTGTATCACATTAGGCGCATTACGAGTGGGCATGATTCTTCTAGAAAGGGTCATGCGGGATCACTTCATGTTTTATTTTGATCGGTTTAAAGGCCACCTTTCATCGATTCGTGACATGTGACCTAACCGCTTCTTGGTCCCCACTTTAGAACGGACCTTTTAAGCCCAAGTATGATTCATGCATAACCCATTTAGAAAGATTCGGATCTATCAATCTTATACAACTATTATATTTTAAGACTTTACTGTATACACTACACCCCTCCACGACATGTGTCCTCCACACAGCTACACATAACGCATTACAAATCACTTACCTTTTCTTGTTCATAATAGGACTTGAATATCTAAACACTCATAAAATAACATCACTGATTAATTGTTAACACCTTGATATTGCTAAACTATAAAGTCATCTAGTTCAAGGACGTCTTCAGATAATGTGAATTTCTGTTTTCTATTCAATTTGTTTAATTATATGTTTTGTAATAAAAAGTATTTTCTTATTAAAAGTAAACCGTTATTAAAAAATGTAGATGTCAAACTTTAAAATGTATTATATTGTTACACAAAAGGACACATATCTTTGAAATAAGTATGCGAATGCAACTTTTGAGTGCAAAACTTTAAATTTGATATCATGAGGAGACAAAATTCATCTAGAAGAATGATATATTTATTCTAGCCATATGTTCATGATTGAAGCATGATCCTAATATAATATACACATATAATTATACCATAGAGGTGTATGTTTACACTTAAGGTTTACTTGAATATTGCTCATGTCATACACAACTCTAGACTTGGTAGAGACATGTTATATACGAATCTAATCGTCTTAGCTTATATATTATCGTTAAAATGATATATATGAGTATTTTTATGATTATTCTTAGATATTTTTTTTAACCAAACTGATTACACATTAAATCAATGTTGCAAAAGTTGATTTGCAATTCTAGATCAACGAAGTTGGAATCAATAGAGTTGGAATCGATCAACGAAGTTAGCACCCGAGAATCATGTTTAGGACTTTGGATGAGACACAAAGTGTTAAGCCTTGGTAGTTGATTTAGACAAATTAGATAGAATAAGGATCAAAAGAGTAAAACTAAAAGTTCTAAACTAAAACTATTATTTAGCACAAACCTTAAGCCTTAAGGACTAAAATCAAAGTTTACACTATTTATTTTATCACCTTCCATAGAATATTTGTTTGAGAAAAAAAGTACATAAGTTATTTAAGATGCAAGAAATGTTAGGTAAATAATTAATGGGAGATGTGAGGGCAATTCCAAGACCAATTGATTGTGTACAAAGTACTCATTGGATCTTGGTGGGCTTTAATTTTCAGTCTCATTCTGAAATATCACCGACACCTACCAATCACACACACAACATTTATACAATTAAAATTTCATTTATAACTTTATTTTAAAATATAAGGCCTCTTTAGAGACATCGCAAGTTTTAGTTTTTGCACCGTCTCTATACGTCACGTATAGATCTATATCTGTCGTATAGCTTTTGTCGTATCCGACAACACAAAGATTCTTCGGATGATGCGAACCTATACAAGTATAGGCCAATCCGCAACGTATTAAGGTTTTGTAGTGCCCGGCAAAACAAAGATCCTCTGGCTGATGCGACCCTATACGCTCCAAGGCGAAGAAGGGACCGGAGGGGGCGACCACCCCCTTGGTTTTTTCAGCCAGAAACACTGAGATTCGGGATTTTATGTAAAATAAAATTATATGTATCGAATACTCGTCCCCTAAATATAACTTTTTAGCCCCGCCCCCTCGGGGTTTTCTTTCAAACTTCGCCACTGTATACGCTACGGATATGTCCATCCGGGTCGTATAGACTCTCATATTACGACGGCAAGGAAACTCTCCAATACGCCACATAGAGATCTATAGTGGAGTAAAGTTTTTTTAATGCGCGTTAACTGATTTACGCCTATACGTCACATATAGAAATGGTGTTTTATTAATTTCTTAAAAGCTTGTCCGGATTAAACCCGTTTATATATTACTTATCTGACATAAAATTCAAAACTATTCTATTTATTATTTTGTGTATCGGAAACCTCGAACCACGTGGTCGTATTACATTGGTCTATAATCTAAGGTTTTATTTTGATGACACAACACTTGTTATCATTAAATAAGATCAAAACACGGAATAAAATGAAATGGAATTGTGTCAGGGAGTGAAGTAAAGTGTAGGAATTGAGGCATGTGTCACTCACGTGACATTGGTTCATCACATGACTAGAATTTATTGAACTCTCAAACAACTTATTTATTTAATTTTATTTCTATTTTATAATCGGGAACTGATTTTGACTCTGATAGTTAAATTCAAAAGACTTGCACTACAAACTTGAACC
>JBCNJP010000002.1:9850911-9878109 GCA_039602395.1 Deinandra increscens subsp. villosa | reverse complement strand
AATTTTAAATTGTTTAGAGTGTGAAATCATTTGAAAAGTTATGATTCCTTATTTCCTTACGTAGGATAAAAGTAGTAGTTGCAATAAACTCGTATTCGAGGGATCATTTATGTAACTTCGAAAGTTTGTCGCTTGTCTATTTAAAGCCATGAAGCACCGTCTCTCTGTTCAATAATTCTCTTATCTCATTCGTTCTTTTCAGATTTCAAAAAGCATAACAAACAGGACGAATTCCACCAACAAAAACGCGTCTAATTTTCTTAAAGATCTGCTCCATTTTCTTCTCAAAAAGATCACCTGAACCACAAACATTAATGCCCATTGAATCCTCATTCTGATTCCCCCTCTCATTTCACATCATCATCATCTTCTTCCTCATCTTTCATCATTGTCCTCTGTTTTCAAATCAACAAATTGTCTTCCCCAGATTCCAAATCCTCCCACGTAAGTTGTAGACTCGTACAGATTTATGTTTTAAGTTTTATTCTAACGTTAGATCCTAATCATAGTAGTGTAATTAACTGCTCTTTTTTGAAATTAAGGAATCTAAAAGACTAAAACAGAGTAAACTCGTACAGACTTATGTTTTATTCTAATGCTAGATCCTAATTCCAGTTACTGGAGTTCCAAATGAATAGTAGTTGAGTAATTAACTTCTCTTTTTTCAAACTGCAAAATCTGAAAGAGAGTATATATACTCTTAGAGACTTATGTTAACTAACTGCTCTATTTTGAAACTGAAGAATTTTAAAAACTCAAAGTAGACCCGTACAGACTTACGTTTTATTTCCGGTTTCCAAATGAATCATAGTAGTGTAATTAACTGTTCTGTTTTGGCTTTGAAACTGCAGAAAAATACGAAAGACTGAAAAACAGAGAAACCGGAATTCAACCTGAAAAAAATGGGAAAAACAGGAAGAGATTGGACGCAGATCTACGCGATTTACGGAATGGACGACTGGCAAACTCCGGTTTTCCTCCTAATCCACGCGATAATCTTCTCCATTTCCTCTGTTTTATTCCTCATCTACTTCGATTCCGTATGCCGCTCTTTCGAATCACTCCTCCCGGCCGTTTTCTCCCCCGGATTCGCCAGATTCGCCGCCGGGTTCACCGGCTCCGTCACCGCCCTCTCCGGCGTCTGCCTGTTCTACGCCGCCGGCAACATCTTCTACTCCTCCGTCGCCCTCCGCTGGGACCTGGCCCAGCGGATGGTCGCCGCCGTTCACGACTGGTCCGCCGTGAAGACCGCCCTGGACGTCGGCTCCGGCCGGGGCATCCTTCTCAACGCCGTGGCGTTACAGCTCAAAAAAGAAGGAAGCTCCGGCCGGGTCGTCGGTCTAGACCGGAAAAACACCACCCTCTCGACCCTCCGAACCGCCGGTCTAGAAGGGGTTCAGGAGTACGTCACGTGCCGTGAGGGTGACGCGCGCCGGCTGCCGTTCCCCGACAACTACTTCGACGTGGTGGTGTCGGCGGGGTTTGTCCACACCGTCGGGAAGGAGTTCGGGGCGAAGACGGCGGCGGCGGCGGCGGAGAGGATGAGGGTGGTCGGAGAAGTGGTTAGGGTTTTGAAAAGCGGCGGAGTGGGGGTGGTGTGGGACCTGGTGCACGTGCCGGAGTATGTTCTCCGGTTGCAGGAACTGAAAATGGAGGATATTAGGTTGTCGGAGAGTGTGACGGCGTTCATGGTCAGCAGCCACATCGTGTCGTTCCGGAAGCCATGTCAGCATGTCGTGGGGCCCAGTGAAGTTAGGCTAGATTGGAGATTCAATAATATATGTTAAAAAAATTAAAAAAAAATTATATATATTAAGTTTTACGATATAGTTACAAAAAAAGAAAAAGGATTGAGAAATGGCCAAATGGGTCTCGTAGTAATGAGTGCAAGTGTGACTCGTTAAACTGTTTATAAATGGGATCATGATAATATAAATATATTTATATTTTCCGTTTATTTTGTATTTGAGTTTGTAAATATGCTGAAAGACTCCAAATGTATGTAATCGTGAGTTGATGAACTTTACAATCATATGATCTAATCTTGGTGGACGCGGTTTAGTTTATTATTGTTATTATTAGAATTTTTTTTATTAATGCTGATAATGTAGATTCTTTTTGTTGATGATGAATATCATTTTATTGATCAGTTTAATATAGTAAATTTGAATTAAACTAATTTTACATACAAAATAAAAAGCTAATTTGATTAACAAGTAATAACAACTCTTTGAACCCAAATGTATCGGATTGGGATCCGATGATCGGGGTCCAAAAAAGTTCCTTCACTAATATCCAAATTTGAGTGGAATTGAGGGTGAAGCTTTGAGATTTAATGGTTGGATCAATCCGGACACGCATATATATTTAGAAACGCATTCTTTGAAGGGTTGCCAACCATCTGACGTGAGAATTAGCAGGGTGTATTTAATCAGAGAAAATGAAATATATAGTGAGAGGATATGAGAGCTTAGAGAGAGAAAGTACCTCAAATGTTTGTATTTATAGTTTAAGAGAATTAGGGTTTTCTCATCTGAGTGTATCACATTAGGCGCATTACGAGTGGGCATGATTCTTCTAGAAAGGGTCATGCGCGATCACTTCATGTTTTATTTTGATCGGTTTAAAGGCCACCTTTCATCGATTCGTGACATGTGAACTAATCGCTTCTTGGTCCCCACTTTAGAACGGACCTTTTAAGCCCAAGTATGATTCATGCATAACCCATTTAGAAAGATTCGGATCTATCATCTTAAACAACTATTATATTTTAAGACTTTACTGTATAGACTACACCCCTCCACGACATGTGTCCTTCACACAGCTACGCATAACGTATTACAAATCACTTACTTTTTCTTGTTCTTAATAGGACTTGAATATCTAAACACTCATAAAATAACATCACTGGTTAATTGTTAACACGTTGATATTGCTAAACTATAAAGTCATCTAGTTCAAGGACGTCATCAGATAATGTGAATTTCTGTTTTCTATTCAATTTGTTTAATTATATGTTTTGTAATAAAAAGTATTTTCTTATTAAAAGTAAACCGTTATTAAAAAATGTAGATGTCAAACTTTAAAATGTATTATATTGTTACACAAAAGGACACATATGTTTGAAATAAGTATGCGAATGCAACTTTTGAGTGCAAAACTTTAAATTTGATATCATGAGGAGACAAAATTCATCTAGAAGAATGATATATTTATTCTAGCCATATGTTCATGATTGAAGCATGATCCTAATATAATATACACATATAATTATACCATAGAGGTGTATGTTTACACTTAAGGTTTACTTGAATATTGCTCATCTCATACACAACTCTAAACTTGGTAGAGACATGTTATATATGTTACGCTTGATAGATATAATGAGAGATAATAAGTGTAATGTAATCGTCTTAGCTTATATATCATCGTTAAAATGATATATATGAGTATTTTTATGATTATTCTTAGATTTTTTTTAAAACCAAAACTGATTATACATCAAATCAATGTTGCAAAAGTTGATTTGCAATTCTAGATCAACGAAGTTAAAATCAATGGAGTTGGAATCGATCAACGAAGTTAGCACCCGAGAATCATGTTTAGGACTTTGGATGAGACACAAAGTGTTAAGCCTTGGTAGTTGATTTAGACAAATTAGATACAATAAGGATCAAAAGAGTAAAACTAAAAGTTTTAAACTAAAACTATTATTTAGCACAAACCTTAAGGACTAAAGAACTAAAATCAAAGTTTACATTATTTTTTTTTATCACCTTCCATAGAATATTTGTTTGAGAAAAAAGTACATAAGTTATTTAAGATGCAAGAAATGTTAGGTAAATATAATTAATGGGAGATGTGAGGGCAATTCCAAGACCAATTGATTGTGTACAAAGTACTCATTGGATCTTGGTGGGCTTTAATTTTCAGTCTCATTCTGAAATATCACCGACACCTACCAATCACACACACAACATTTATTAAAATTAAATTTCATTTACAACTATATTTTAAAATATGAGGCCTCTTAGAAACATCGAAACTTTTAGTTTTTGTATCGTCTTATACGTCACGTATAGATCTATATCTGTCGTATAGGCTTTTGCCGTATCCGTCAACATAAAGATTCTCCGGATGATGCAAACCTATACAAGTACAGGCCAATCCGCGACGTATTAAGGTTTTGTAGTGCCCGGCAAAACAAAGATCCTCTGGCTGATGCGACCCTATATACTCAAAGGCGAAGTATAGAAGGGACCGGAGGGGGCGACCACCCCCTTGGTTTTTTCGGCCAGAAACACTGAGATTCGCGATTTTATGTAAAATAAAATTATATGTATTGAGTATCGCCCTCAATAGAATTTTTTAGCCCCGCCCCCCCTAATGGTTTTCTTTCAAACTTCGCCACTGTATACGCTACGGATATGTCCATCCGGGTCGTATAGTCTCTCATAGTACGACGGCAAGGAAACTCTCCAATACGCCACATAGAGATTTATAGTGGAGTATAGGTTTTTTTATGCGCGTTAACTAATTTAGGCCTATACGTCACATATAGAAACGTGTTTTACTAATTTCTTAAAGCTGTCCGGATGAAACCCGTTTATATATTACTTATCTGACATAAATTCAAAACTATTCTCTATTTATTATTTTGTGTATTGGAAACCTCGAACCACGTGGTCGTATTACATTGGCCTATAATCTAAGGTTTTATTTTGATGACACAACACTTGTTATCATTAAATAAGATCAAAACACGGAATAAAATGAAATGGAATTGTGTCAGGGAGTGAAGTGAAGTGTAGGAATTGAGGCATGTGTCACTCACGTGACATTGGTTCATCACATGACTAGAATTTATTGAACTCTCAACACAACTTATTTATTTATTTTTATTTCTATTTTTTAATCGGGAACTGATTTTGACTGTGATAGTTAAATAACTTAAATTATTCAAAACACTTCACTACAAGACTTAAACTCTTATTATTAGATGAAAAAAGACCACTAATAACCACGGGAATTTCCTTTTAAAAACGACTCTTAGCGCGATCTAGTTAGGGTGAACAGAGTAATTTTTCTCATCTTTTTTTTAGCACGCTCTCTTATTCATATTAGCATCACATTAGTTTTTCTCTTTCTTTTCTTAACTTCCCTAAACGCTCACATGACATTCTTCTCTCACCGTTAAACATTTTTCCCCTAAAAGAAGAAAATCAAAATGTACATGTAAAAAAATCATAATGTATAAGCCATCAACAACATAGGCTCGATTCATTTGGTGTGCATGCCATGGTTTGTGGTGCTTTTGGTTTTCACCGCATAGGGGTGGTGTTACCATAACCCCGAACCTCAAGTTCTCAACTGATATTTCTCTTTCCTACTTCGCATGTTCTTAGAGATATTTAAGGAGAGATTCATTATAATTCATTACAAACAATAATAAAATATGAGAATAAAAAACAATAAATCTTAATCAAGCATCATTTGAATCTACATCTCATAAGGATAATGATATTTATGCAACTAGTTAGAGAAAAAGAGAATAATAAGAAACATAAGGGGGGTGGTATGGGCTGGGTTACCGCTAGGCGGCTTCTTGCCTGCCGCGCGGTTCCAGCCGGCAACCATACTGGGTCACCCGGTTCATGTCCACGGCTCCGCAATTTGGTGCTGGGGCGGTTTCTTCGAGCCGGGCAAATATGGCCGTTTTTTTTTACCGTTGAGAGCCAACGGCTCTTTTTTTTTTGTTTTTATTGTTTTCTTTATTTCACTATATATACACAACCAAACATTTTATAAAACACACTTCATACTCTCATTTCATCTCCAAAACTCTTTACCAAAAAAATTATAAAATGAGTCTTTACGATGAGGAAATTTTACCACCACCCGAAATTCCGACTTCATCGTCAAGCAGTTCGAAGGTTCGTACGAGGATGCGATGCAGTATTTTAACTTATGTCTTAGCGTCATCGAACAAGAAGAACAAGAAGAACAAGGAGAGGTTTCCGCTCCTAAACGGAGGAGACGTATTTACCGTGATCGTGAAAACGGTCATCAACGACGAGGTGAACGCAAATCCTCAACCCTAGATTTGTATTTTTTTTTTAAATAAAAGTTGTAATTTTTTTTTAATGAATGTTGTTAAAGTTGTAATTTTATTTTTGTTTTAATGAATATTGTTTACTTTTATTATTGATTATTTATTAAAAGTGTTTAATTTAAAAAAAAAAGAGCATGGCTTCAAGAAGCCACACCACAACCATACCATGTGGTGTGGCTTCAAAGTGGTCCAAATTGTTGCATTTTGAGTTGGCATGCTATGATTGGTTGGGGAGCATGGCTCCTTGAAGCCACAAGGCAACCATACCCCCTCCCCTAAGGGTATTATAGGTATTTGGATTATTCTAATCTTAATCTTTTCTACAAATTAGTCACATAATTATTTTACTATTCTTTATCTTTTCAATAAACTAGTGGGTGACCCGCCGCGCGTTGCGGCGGCCTCACCATTTTTGAATTACGTAACAGCTAAATGAAAGTAGTTGAATACAATGCCAAATATGCATCAATGATCTATTCCTTTTATTGCACTTCAAGATCTTTACAACAATACACATTAATGAAATAGTTCACTAACAATGAAACACAAACATAATCCAATGCCTAAGAACAGATAATACTTCAATTAAGAACAATACGTTTCAATAGAGCAATGAAACATAACCAAATACAAATCAAACGTGGATTGGAGCGGGCTCACCATTTTTATATCTACAAAAACAAATTGTTATGTCAAACAAAAAAAAAAAAACAAATTGCTACAATTCTATACATGGAACAAATTGCTACAGCCTAATGCCTTCAGCTTCCATATGATCATATTATTTGCCCATATCATAATGCGATTTTTGAAGCTATTTTACCCATCTACTAAAGTTTCATACCTTCAGCTTCCAACAAATAAATCAGCTGAGTTATATGGACATGTTAAACAATTAAGATTAGCAATTTGATAGAAATTTATAAGTGAAAACATTTGGCAGCTATGGATACACGTGATTGGGAATTTCACATCATGATAATTTGGTACAAATTTAGAAATTTAGAAGTCAACTGTAAGAAAAAGTTTGGCATACAATTTTGTTTCCTACATGTTTGGTCGCCAACCCACCCACTTGACCCGTCCAATTTGGAAATATTAATTCTTATTAAAAATAAACGACATCCAACTTCAGTTTATCGGATCTAACAAATACAAAAGTAAACAATTTGGTACAAAACTATAAGTGAAAATGGATTTTATAAGTGTGAATTTAGCCTTATCTATGGATGCCTTTGCTATCTCTAGCATTCCTCACATCACTTGAAATGTGTCATGAATTTTAATGGTTAGCATCTCTCATCACTTAGTATCTGTATATAGATTTGTTCATCAAATACCAAACAGATAGTGTACTTCAGTAAAACCCACTACCATAGATGCATCAGTTAACCATTAAAGTTTTAAATCTTTTTGACCAAACATAATAAGGGGTTTGGGGGAGAATAAATAAGATATTGAGCATAACAATACACCATATAAACATGGCAAAAAAAACTCTAAACAATTTACACTGTTAGGAATAATATTTTACACAACAACATTGAAATTTCCAAAAGCTGTTAAGGAATTTTGACACAACAGCTACAAATTAAATACAAAAGGCATGGAAAAATTTTAACCGGAGCTACAAAAAGTTTACACATTTCATTTAAACATTTAATTTAACTACAATAGCATGAATTAAGTTTGTTTCTTTAAGAAATATCATGGGAATTTCAAACAGAACCTCCTGCTGGTATGAGCTAAGTACTTTTGTAACAAAAAGTATATGCAGCAAATCGTTACCAAATCATTTTTTTATATCAAATTTCAACAGAGTAACCTACACAACAATTTACTACAAACAATTTCCAGATATCATATTGAAAACAAAAGGAGCACAAAATGCACTAACCTTTGCAAATGTAGAAATTTAAGAGACATAAATTAGGTACTTCAATTACCTGCACATGATCGTATCATTTATTGATTCTTCATTCGCCCTTAGCTTCTGTTTAGTGTAGAGAAAATACAATTGAATAGGTAACATAAAAAACCCATTTCTTTAACCCATCGACCATCGTAATTAACATATATATTCACATTAAACATCAATGTGATATTGGAATCTGTCTTTCTTAGTAGATATTTAGAAGAAAAAAAACTTTAAAAACTAAGAGCAAAAAGGTACCTCTATACGCAAAGCTAGTCAATTAGTATGACCCTGGTCTTTTGACTAATATCAGGTTGTGGTGTTGACTTATAATATGCTGAAACAATAGAATGCACTAACTCTGTAGTTCAATAAACACAATTAATCTCTATGATATGTCTACCTCTAATTATACCAAATAATATATATAGGCATAATTATATCTATATAACAGAAATTATGAGCACAAAGGAAAAAGAAGATTTTTTTTTTTACTTGCAGTCGTGGTCATAGCTGTTTGAAACTAAGAATATAAACACATTACCTGAGTGTTTTCTAAGGCTGATTACCTGCAAAAACCTTGTAACCCTATTATCTAATGAAAACATAGAAATTTTAATTAAACCCATTATACGAAATGCAATTGAAAGTACTTAAGAACTGTATTACTTGGACGTAGGTTGGGATTTGCATAGCTCTTTACTGTAGGAAAGGGCTCCTTTGTGAAGCAAGGAGTAGGTGTCGATGGCGACTGAACATCCCTCGAGATCCTTTACATGAATCAGAACCATGGTCGATTTCAGTAGGGTTAATAGCCCATAAATCCCCATGATCTTCTTGCACGAAGATCAGAGCGATTACTGCTTGTGAAACCCGAATTTGCCATCAGAAGCGGAGAGAATTTATCTCCGATTTTAGAGAAAATCCAAAATTAAATCAAACACAAAAGACACTTAGATCCAAAACCAACTTTCACCCGTTTTTGGGGCAATTGACGTACCTTGAAACATCGTAACCGGCCGCCACATGAATCGGAAAAGAGAGATCAGAGATGAGTGAAGAGGTGCAAATGGAGAGAGAGAGAGAGATGCAGATAAGAAGCGATGGGAGAAGCGATGGTGTGTGGTTCTCCTGATATCTAGGACTTTAATGGCGTTACAGTAATCCCTCCTGTAGATTGTACAGGATCGTTGTTGAAGAAGGGACTGCATTAATTGAGAGCGAGGGTAGATGTCGTGCAGGAATGGGTTACGAACATCCCTGTACGGCGCCAGTCACCAAACATACACACGTGGGCGGCCGTAAGGCGTAAGGCATAGCATGTGTCCAGAGGCATAAAAAAAAAGCCGAGGGGGTAAATGGATAAAGGAAGAATTAAGTTGTGGCAAAAACGTTAAAAGGTAAAAATAAACTATTTAAAGTTTGTGTTATTATATTTAGTTAATGCGATAAATGCGCACATGTTGCGAAGCCTTAAACAACATAAACATACATAAGTAAGGTTGTTTAATCCTATTTTTTAATAATGTTAGATGTTACGTAAGGCTGTGTATAAATAGTACACTATCACCAACATTTCAACCCCCGAAAATTACACGAACTCTGCTGCTCTCCGTGACATTCGCGATTTTGCTCACTGCTTTGGAATAAGAGCTCGGTTCTAGCGATAAAATTATTTCCAGCCTACAAGCTTTCAAAGGTATAGTCAGGTTTGGTTTACTCCGGCAGTACTACTACTTCGGCTGTTGTTCCCGGGAAACAAACGTGTCTCAGTAGGAGACTCGAAATTTATTTTAAGGGAATTGTGTTGAACACAAGCCTTAGCCAAAAACGTTTCTTCAAACAGTTCTTCGGAATTTCTTTTAAACTATTTTTCTGCGAAATCTCTTTCCTAGTTGCAAAATCTCTTCTCTTTCCAGCGAAAAGTCCGATTCTTAGTTTCTATGAAACATTGTGTTTTCATTTAGCGAAAACTGCGCTTCAACTGATTGCGAAAACTAAGTTTTGCGAAATCTCTATTATCTCTTAGTCTTGTGTTCATTTCGTTTCTGCCTTGTAATTTCATTTCTGTATTTCAATTACTTCATGTATTGTATTTATTTCATTTTAAGTTGCAATTCTTTGTAATTGTCTATTATAACCTTCGTATTATACTAAGGTTGTTTGCTATGGTTCCACCGAGGAGTGAGGGGTGATGACATGGAAGTGAGGGGAGTGAGGGGACACCAATGCATATGGTGAGGGGTTGCACCAAAAGGTTGGAGTGCGGGTACCGCTCACCGAAGAACTCATTTTCTTCCTTTCACCTATTCTCTCTATCTCTCTCTAACCTCAATCTTCTCTCTCTTCTTTTTTGATTTTTTTTTAATAATAAAACAAGTGAAAGGTGGTGTGGTGTAGGTATTGTGGATGAAAGTGAGGGGAGTGTGCAGTGGTGATGTGGTGCTGAGTTGACAAAAAAGTAAGTGAGAGGAGTGAAAGGTGAAGGGTGACCATTGCAAATAGCCTAACATAAGTACATGGTAATTCAATTGTGTATTAATTTTGTTTAGATTCTTATTTTATTTGAACGGTTCCTAGACTTTCAAACCAAAACCAAGAGAGGTTGATTTAGATAGGACAATGTGTATGTTTTTGACAAACTTGAGAAGGAAGTTAAGAGGATTAAAACCTTAACTCCCCTAAGAGATAGTCTCTTGTTTCATATGATTTATTGTTTTGTTAAAAACTTGCTTTATGCACACATAATTGTTGGTTTGTATTACAATAACAAATGTATTCGGTATGATGGTTTTAGTTTGAGAAGCATGATGTGGAAAAACAGCTATTAGGGGAACACCATAAATTTATAGGCTCGAGTAGAGGAAGGCAAGAAAATTCTCACGGATATCATTGATGCAAGGTGAGTGAGTAAGAAAGCCAAGCGTGAGGCATGAGATATGAAGGAGGAAGCAGCGCGGCAAGACTACCCATTTCAGTTCCACTCGTAGTATATTATTTAAAAAAATCCACGATTTAAAGGTGTAAAAGTATTAATAATACAAAATACATTTATATTAACAAATTACCAAATAAACAATAGATTATGTTATATAGCATGCTTTGATTTTACTCATTAATTTTAGAGCACACTTTGTAGTTTGTCACTTTGACACTTTGACACTTTGTAAGGTGGAACTTAATATTAAATAATATTATGAGGTCTATAAACAAATTGGTCCTATGGTCTAGTGGTTAGGACATTGGACTCTGAATCCAGTAACCCGAGTTCAAATCTCGGTAGGACCTTCTTTTTTAAAACTTTAATGTGAAATCGGTCATTCCGCCCGAGAGTGAATTATGTAGGCCCAAAATCGCTGGACTAGTTAGATCCTAAAACATCTTTTGTATTGGGCTCATACCATAAAGGCCCAATTGCTATTTTTTAGTGCAACTTTAACATTTTTTAACCTGTCTATTAAACAAGTTAAATCATTAAAAAATATAAATAATTATTAATTCAATTATATATTTTTTATTACTGAAATTATGTATAACATTATTTTAAATAGTTAAATAATAAAAATTTACATGAATAAAACCAATTTAACCAGTTACCCAACCAACCCGGCCCACCCATTTAAATAACTCTAGTGTTGAAAATTAAGATGTTGACTTCACAACTATTATTCCATATGTTGATATTTTCATCCACTCATCCACACTAAGTTTAGGAGATGTTTTGAATAATTTGTCACCATCAGTTTACATTTAGTGGAATTTTATTTAGTAAGAATTCAGAAGCCATTATATAAAATTATATACAAGGGAAGTTCATTGTATACCACCTAAAAATGTAGACTTGTAGACCTTTCTTTCATATTTGAAATTACTCTATTTCACATGTGAAGTAGCTTTATTTTACATGTGAAATTTTCTAAAGAAAGAAAAAAAATGGAGAAAATAAATTGATCAAGCAACCTTTCTTGCTACCTATGTGAAAAGAAACATAAGAATATCCATTTATCAATATCATATGTCAATTGTAGCGATTCAGGTTTCTAGATAATCAAGCTAATTGTTGATCATTGAGGCATGAAACAAAATCCTTTATATGAAACTTATTAACAATATTGTTGCTCCATAGCTCTTGCATCCATTGGTCTTAAAATTCCACCTAACAACAAATGCATAACTAGTATGCTAGGATGTCTATATATAAAGATAATCAAGCTAATGTTTCATTTTCTACATCCACTATATCTTTCATTTTATACCACAACCATAACTGTCTTGAGATAGAAAAATATAGTCCACATGGTTTGACCTTAGTCATAAATTCAAGGTATAATATTAACATTAAAAAGTTACATATTTGACTTATGTGGTATTGTGGTTTTCATTTTATAACATGTTTTAGCTCAACATTAATTCTTATTAAAAAATATATGGTAAATTGAGTTGAAATGCTAGTTTTATCCTATTAGGCTAAGTGTAATGGTTGAGAAATTTCAAGCCCCTAATGGGGGCATGAGATGACATGTGGCATATGAGGTGGCATGGGGCTTGAAAAAAAAAAGTGGTGTAGTGGTCAAGCCCCATTTCAAGCCCCACCTTTGACCAAACACCCTCTCCTTCCGGCGCTAGAAATCTCACGCCTCCCCCCCTTTTTTTGGCTTTAGCGCCCCGCCGTAGTGGTGAGGGGCGTGAAAGGGGCGCTAAAGGGGCGCGAAAAACCCTTTCAAGCCCCTTTCAAGCCCCATTACGGATAGCCTTATAAACTAGAGGTTTTTCTTTAAAAAAAAACTATGGGTTAACTAAAGTAGTTGGTTCAATATAATGGGCTGGTGGCCTGGTGGGAACCGAAAATAGAATAAAATAGTTTTAGAGTAAATTATGATTTTATTAAAATATAATAACTAAGATTATTGTATGGTGAGCAAAATCTAACGGAAAATTTTGGACATTTTAATAATAAGAGAATTTTGATCTTTACATCAAAATCTAACAGATATTTAAACGGCGTTAAGTCTTTAGCTTTGATTGGTACCAATTGAAAACCATAAGGGTGACATTGATGCAATTGAAAATTTTGGACTAAAACCGTTATTTAAACCATAACTTTGATGTAATTTGTAACGAACTTTTAAAAACGTATTTATTGAAACATTAGGGTGTTAATGTTAACATGTACTTTAAACGAAAACTAAATTTATATAAAATAAAGTTAACTATTTCAAAGCCGAATTGATGCCAAAGTAAAAATCTGAATATAAGAACGTTTAAAAGAAAACTCACTTAAAACATTTTATTATAATCTACTCAATAGTTACGCTTATATGGTGCAAGTTTAAATTCCATATTAGCTCCACAGTAGAAGATTTGCTTTCTAATATCGAGGATGCTCCTGTCCGGCTCAAGGAAAAAAAGGTCTTAATGGTTATTGCGTCGGCCTCCCTTTGGGAAATTTGGTGTGCTCGTAATAGTAAAGAATTTGAAAACCTTAACACTCATCCGGCCAAGCTTGTGGAAGAGATCAAGGCTACCTCCTTCCTATGGCTCAAACACCGCGCAAATATGTTTGATCTAGATTGGAATAGTTTTTGTATCTCTTTCATTGTGTAACTTTCTTTGTTCCTCTTTCTAGCTCCTTGCTAGTCTTTAATAAAACTTTAGCCGTTCAAAAAAAAAGAATGAACCAACTTGATACCCTAATTGATAGACTAAATTTAACTTATCCCTAGATCTACATCTACTTATTAGATTATAACACAAAAAAACTAATAAACAATTACAAAAGTACAAAACAACCAAATCTAGTTTGTTATGTAACTGCTCATGCAATCTACCAACTTGCACAATATTGTGTGACCCAACATCACCTTGTGAATGGGCTGCCCAAATTTAATGGGCTTATGAATTCGCTGGTCCAACAACACCATCTTCATGTGTTTTATATAAATCGGTGGTTTTGTCCGAGTGACTCGGCTTAACGTATATTTGGCTCGTTGGCGTTTAACATGTTATAACGGCTCAGTTTTGAATAAAATTCATATTGAAAAGTTGGTTGACATAAGTGTGCGTCACAGCGATAGATTCAGACATGAACAGATTACCGTGATTAAAAGGAATGACAATAAAAAAGAACGAAAATGGTTGGCTAACGAGCCTAACAAATCATTTTCTACTTGGTTCAAAAGTAGGGTGAACAAGTTTAGGTCAAATGACACTCATTGTAATGTTTATATAATACAAATGACACTCAGTGTTATTAGTGAAGTTTAATGACAATTCTTTTAAAACGTACAAACTTAAATGACAAAATTTATAATTCACTTTAATTTAAATTTGATACTAAATTTTGCTATATTCGATTGGGGCAAGGATTATACAATCCTAGAAATCAATATTTGTTATTATTGTACTTATACGTACCTATCTAACTTACCACATATTTCTATATGTATACCTTTATTCATCACATACGTGTACGTATAGTACAAAAATAAATATAATTATTTATTGAGTACAAAAATAAATATAATTATTTATTGACAATTTAATTGGGTAGTAGATGATTTCTTGTTGTATTGTTGCGAATAGAGCATCAAAACCTCTCCAATATGCATTTATATATAGAAAAGTAATCAAAGTCGATATTAACATTATACCTAATTAACTAATAATCCACTAATAACACAAAGTGTGTTAAAGTTGATTTGTCATGGTTACTTACAAAGGAAAGACATATTAGTGTGATTTGATTAATGTGGTTTTAAGATAATGATTCCTTATGATGATGGTCCCACCAAGAATATCAGTCAATTAGAAGTATAAGTTAGTATGTGTAATTGTGTATTAAAAAAATAAAAATTCTTCAAAGATTTATATAAAATATAAAACCTAAAGAATCCCTTGATAAAGTTATGTGAAACTAGATTTTACTATTAATGTGTTGTCATGAAAATAATACGGCATATAAAATAATGCATAGCTAAAATGCAACGTAAAAAATATAAAAAGACTAATTAATGATCGATGTTAAAATTAGAAGTCTAATTTAATATAACACTAAAAAGTTAGATAACAAAAGATATGTAAAACCAAAATTAATAGAATGCTTTAAAAGACGATTTAAAACAAATTGAAAACAATATAAAAATTTTAAATAATAAAGAGTGTTACCTAAAATACATAAACTTAGACATCTAAAAATAAGAGTGTGAAACTAAACTTTAAAAATAATTAAAATGAATTTTTAAAAAATTAATATTCTTTTTAATTAATAAAGCATGTCACGTGTCATTGAACGTGTGAAGTCACATGACCCAATAGAAGTAGGTGAAAGTTTTATTCTTGAAGCCTAATCTAAATAAAATATGACAAGTCTTTTTAAACACACTACTATAAAAGTAGATTAAATTAGTGTGAAAAGAAGGATGAATGTTTGAAAGTAGCTTATGATTTTTTTAATATAATATAAAAACATAATTTTATTAAAAAACAATAAATATACACTAAAATATTAACTAAACATAAGTGTAAACATAAAAATAAAACATTAAATAAAAAAACGTAAAAGTAAAAGACATAAAAATTGCAAGACCAACCATATTTTTTCGTTATATGGTATTTGCATTAAAGGAAAATTTACAAGAATTGTTCTAAGACACCTCATGCGGTTCCATAAATGTTTTGATGTCAAGGTCTAGTTGTTCTTGCAGGAGAGCCTCTCGTCGTGCAGCATCATCGCCACCACATATTCCTTTTATTTTTAATTTTATTCTCAACCAATTTATTTTGGAGCGTTTGTTTTTTGTTTCATTTTCATACTCCCTCGTTTTGAAGTCGGATATAATCTCCACTAAACTTTCATTACCTATACCTTTGCTAGTTGATGACTCGGTCGATTTTTTCCTTTTAGATGGGTGTCGTTTTGGTGTTGGGTCTTTATTTAAGTTAGAGATGCGGTTTGAGTAACTTTCATTTGAGCTTTTATAGTTGTCTGCCTTCAATGTTTTCGATCATTTTTTGGAATGTATTACGTAGGAAGATGGGCATATTGTGTAATTTTTGTTGTGTATTTATTGGGTTTCAATTTCTTTTTATTAATGTTACTATTCAACGGTCAAATCCCCCCACCCCAATCATTCATTTTCCAAACGACTCATGATAGATGGAGTACTCCCACAACTTTAACTTCTCTGATTCTGAAAAATATGTTGAATGTATTAAGGGAAAAATAACCAAAATGGATAAAAAATGTTTCACATGGAGCACATGATTACTTGATTTGATCCAAACGGATATATGTGGTCCTATCCCCGTGGACATTGGAGGGCAAAAGTCGTTCATTACTTTCATGGACGACTACTCTCATTATATGTACTTGTATTTATTTCATGAAAAATCCTAATCTTTGGAATGTTTTAGAATCTTTAAGGCTGAAGTTTAAAATCAAATAGATTGAAAGATAAAGGTTGTGAGATCGGATAAGGGTGGAGAATATTTGTGGTCGACACACTAATGTTGGACAAAGTACGGGGTCTTTCATGAATTCTGTAAAAGTATGGTATAGTAAACAAGTACACCATCTTGGAACTCCTCAGCAAACAGTGTAGCTGAAAGGTGTAACCGCACCCTTAAGGATATCGTACGTAATATGTTGGCTAATTGTGATCTCCCTGAGTTTCTTTGGACAAAAGCTTTAAAAAAAAAGTTTAGTTGGACGTCACGTGACACGAATAAAAACGTAATTTTTCTTATTTTTTATTTCTTCGTTTTTATGTAATCATAAAATACTTAACGTATGATTTGGTGGTTTAATATGTATGGTCGTTTCCGTTTAGTAGTTGGTGTTGAGTTGGTCGTGTAATAAGCACAACGGTGTAACACGGATTTTCAAAATTTCTCTATTTTCAATCTAACAAATTTAGTAAGGGGGTTAGTACTTGGCTACTTGCATAATAAGTACAGTCGTATAACATAGTTTTTAGGTTATAGACTCGATAGTTTAAGTGTTTGAGTCATTACGCATTCTTTTTATTTTCTTAACATAACTTTATAAAATGCTATTTATATGATAGCTTTATTCACACAACAACACAAAAGGTCAAATCTTGTTTTTAACATTTTAGTATCCCTAAACCAAAGATTCTTTGTGTATAAAACTCCTTTTTGAAATATCTCATATTTAATTAATGTTTCTTTTGGTCCACAGAGATAACATTAATAAAGTTTACCAGTTAATGATTATGAAGGATTAGGTCATTAGAGATGAACTTATAGATAATATGTGAATTAATTAATCATCAAATATTTGAAGGTTGGTGTAAAAGATAGATATACGTGTCAAACTTTGAGTAAATTTATTTTTTTGTTCTTTTTGATAAAAACATATATTTTTTTTACCCCCTTTTTCTTTTTCTTTGAAAGCGATCTAGTACAACATATGCATACACACACATATTTATATGCATTATTCATACCTTTCAACTTTCCATTTCTTTTTTTAGAAATCTTTCGCCTTCAACTTTGAATTAAACTAAATTACTTATTAAAGGGCAAGTAAACGTGTAAACAAAGATTTTAAAAGCGTTTTTAGTGTGACAACTCGGTCAATCCATATTCATTTAAACCCGACCCGAATTCGAAATTCTATTTCAGTTATTTTTATTTCCATTAAACCCGAAAACTTGAGCAAACCAAACATATGTAGTACTTGTGGGAAATAATAAGCACGAGTAAATAAATGTAAGGTTTCCCGAAAAGTTTGAGGCTAAAATGCGAAATAAAGAAAATCTGATCTTTGACGCTAATTTCGGTGTTAACCGGAAATCTCGCAAATTATAAAAATATAATATTTGAAATCCTAAAGTTCAAATATAATGAAAAATGAATTTTTATAATTTTTGGGGTTAAAAGTGTCAATTTATCAAAGTTCAGGGGCTAAAACTGCAAAAATGAAACTTTAGGGGCTAAAAGTGTAAATCTGCCAAAATCACTCCTGGGCGTTACGCCCCAAATTTCTAACTTCTGGGCGGTACTCCCCAAAATGTCACTTTAGGGCGGTACTCCCCAAATGTCTAATTTCTGGGCGGTACGCCCCAGAATGTGCAGATGTGTTTTTAGCTTTGCTACGTGTTTCAGCCCCGTTTAACCATTTGATTAGTGTCAAATTCTTCGATTAGTATATAAATCAACCTCTGGAACTCGAAATCAAGCTTTAATTCCTAAAATCTATCTCTCAAAAACCTTCATTTCATACCCGTATCTTCACTGCCCGAATTCTCACAACTCAGGAGCTCTCGAGGTCTAATTTTCTGCAGTCCTGCTCTATTTGGTACGTAGAACAAAAGCCCTCTATCAATTTCTGTTCATATCGTTGTTTTAATCAAGTTCCATATTTGCTTAAAAACTAGGGTTCTTGAACTTAATTTCTAAAATTAGAACAATCTGTTAGGAATTAGGAGCTGTAATTTTGGGGATCTTCATACGAACACATAACTAAAGAAACCCCTAAGTTAATTTCACAATTGGAGAACATTTTTTTTCGAGTAAAAACGGTATTATACGTCGTTATAATGCCCAAATTTAACAAATGGTTATGAGTTTGGGTCTCAAATTCTAAGGGATATCTTTGTATACTATAAAGATTAAAACCCTAAATTTTCATCATTTTTGGAGCACGTTTGATATTATTCGTAAAATTGATGAATACAAATATTTGTTAAAAACAAATATATATCTATGATCATAAATTACTATTTGATATTATATGATTATATATATATATATATATATATATATATATATAATTTTATAAACAGTATTATCAATATATATATATATATATATGTTTCATAAAAATATATATAAATATATATTTTATATATATATATTTATAAACTAAAACAAATGTATATATATACTTAAATTCTATTTATTTTAAAAAAGTATATATATATATATATATATATATATATCAAAAACTATAAACGTTCATAATTTATATTTTATGATATGATATATCAATTTTTATAAAACTATTTAGAATTCGCGCGGACCGGAAGGGTAAACGCCTGTACACCGGGTTTCCTGGCATAGGTAAGGATGTCGCATAAATCCCTCGTTGGACCTGGCAGACTTACCTGGGGATTCCTGGAGTGAGTGTTTACTTATAGGAAAACGCGTTTTCATATTATCACTAATCTTGTTGTAATCAATACGGAGATAGTCTTTTGACATAATAATAAAAAAAAAACCTAACACTCTTCAAGAACCCTGTCCAATTGGAACTATATTCTTTGTATTTATTTAGCCTATTCATGTCACTAGGCTAATCTCAAGATCTATCATATCAGATTCAGCGTTATCATTCATCCTCAATCCGCTTTTCATGTGAGTACTCGTAGCTCCTCTTTTATTACTATGGGTTGTGATACGATAATCAACTCTTGTTATCATTAGAAGGGTGATTCCTTCGATTGATAATTCGAGTAGTGAGTACTCATACCCCCTTTTATTACCGTGGGATATTATGCGATATAAACTCCTGTTATTATTAGAAGGGTGATTCCTTCAATTAAATGATGACTAGAGTAGTGAGTATTAATAACCACTTTCTCATTTTGGGGTGCAACATGTATATCCTATATCTAAATCCTAAATCTTTATTTCTTATTCGAAATCACTGCGATCCTATGATATTATGTGTGTTCTTTATTATGTGTATCTATGTCTAATATCTAAAGTGTGGGAATCGTAAATCTTTAATCATGAATGGTTAGTCTTTATTCTTTTGTGTGCCATTAACCATCGTGCCGTGGTAACAATGATAGATACAAATCTATTGGTTGACAACCCACCTAGGATATTGAGACATAATCCTGTCTTCAAATAGGTGATTGCTCCCTTATTGTCTAGGCTTGGTTACACAACATCTATATCTATGAGTGGTGAATGGATAGTCTTTTGGATAGTCTTTATTCTTTTGGATAGTCTTTATTCTTTTGGATAGTCTTTATTCTTTAGTGTAGTCTTTTATAATATATATCATATGAATCAATACTTAATGGCATAAACCGCTGACTTTTCATATACATAACTCTATGATTACTCACCAACTACTTTTGTAGTTGACACTCTCTATTTTATACATGTTGCAGGATGACTACTTGGATTATTTGACTGATCACGATAGGATTGCGGACCTAGATAAAGACACTAAATCAATGCTTGATGATTATATTTGAATTATTGTACGGATCTTTGTTTATATATAAAAATGGCATGTTTAAGTATTTGGTAACTATTACTAGTTGTCATGTGCATCTGGACAGTCGTCTCGCCCCGACATATTCCGCCGTCGGTTGGGGTGTGACATTTAGCGTCTTTAATTTTGTCTATATATAAGGCCCACTGTTATCAATATGTGTAGAAAATATAACATTTTCTAAATGGTTGAGGTTCTAAATGTTGTAATGAAAGAATATTTAAATTTATAAGGTAGAATTAAAAGGTGTATATGAATCAGTCTTTCTATCAAAATCAAATTGTTTATTTGTATACGAATTTCATGATTTTTCTCATTACTCAGAGAAAAAGCTACAGATAAATGAATTAGAGCTTTACGTCTTACTAGAGGCTTGTGTTGGAAACATCAGAATAAATAGAAGTAAAATGAGTTTTTAACGACGACTTTGAACGCCAATAACTATATATAACTGTAAGAATATGAAATAATCGAATTGATATTATTAACCAGACCCGTGGGGTTAACCCTAATAATAATAATAATACCTAATAATAAAATATTTCAATAATAACTGTGGTTAATATAAGTATCATTTAACGAGTTTGTGTTCTATTATGTATTATGTGAGAGTTTGCAACGAATTAACTACACTAGGTTCAAATGATTCTAAAATGTCAATGCTCCCAGTTGAGTATTTGTAGTTAAGAACTCTGAAGATTGATAAAAAAATGTGATAATTCATCCCATACTGGTCGTTGGATAAAACCTAAATGGTTTATATGATAAAATACTCCATTTTAATGGTTTCCCTTGGAAACACAAGTAATGGTAAAGGTGTAAAAAATGTGATTTTGTTTGGCCCAGTCAAGAATACCGGGCTTGTGTTAAAAAGATTCAACCAATTGAACCGGATTAACTTTTAAACCGGATCAAACTTGTGTTAAAAAAAGTTCAATCGGTTAAACTAGGTTGAATTTAAAATTAGTTTTTTAAACCGGATCAGGCTTGTGTTAAAAAAGGTTCAACGGGTTGAACCAAGTTGATTTTAAAATTGGATTTATAAACCGGACCAGGTTTATGTCAAAAAGGTTCAACCGAGTTGACTTGAAAGATCAAACCGGATTTAGTATTCAAACCTGTAAATTTATAATATATACTAGAAAATACAAGTTCTAACCTTAAATTTGGCCACTTAAATTTGTTTTATTTCAACTAACTCTTTTTAATACAAATGTTAAAAGGACCGTGTTGGTGGGTCCATCCAATCCAAACTCGCTATGAACTCGAAAATTGTATTACATACATGAACCTAAACATAACCCGTTTAACCCGTTTTTTTTTTACCTTTTAATTTTTTGACATTAATCCTTTAATATAATTATTTAAAACAAAAATATAAATAGATATAAAATAATTATATTTTCTTCATGAAATCTTATGTTAAGTTCTCCTTTAAGCTTAAAACTTTAAAAAATTTAAAATACCTGCTTAATTTATGGAATAAGACACACTTAAAAATATAACATATAAAGTAATGGGTTAAATGGGTCAAGCCGTCAACCTTACGGCGTTGACGAACACGACCTGTTTAGATAAAGAATTTGTAGGTTCGACCCGAAGCTGACTCAAACACATTTAGACTAACTCCGAACCCGAGAACACTACTAGAAAACATGACAATTGCCACCAGAATTTGCAATTAAAAAAAATGATAGCTATTTTAGCAACTAATTCACAACTAATTAAAAAAACTATAGTAATGATCTAAATTTATTTGGAAGACCAAGAAGTATGAGAAAGATGATTCGTGAGATAAAATATGAAATATTCTATCAGCTTAACTATTTTTTTTATTATTTTCATTTTAGTTTAGGGTTTACTCTTTATTCGACAGATGGTCTGAGGTAGAGCACTCAATGAGCTAGGGTGGTCCCGTTTCACCTTACCAACCCCAAGGAAACTCAGAATACAGTCTTATATATATTGTTTGTACACACAGACTTTTTGGGTGCTAAGATCCAAAGTCGAGAGGGAAAAAATTTTAGCCATCGATTTGTCAGGTGCAAATTTTGTCACCTTATAATTTCGATAAGAAACTCGTGGCAAAATACAAATATAATAATTGAATTAATTATTTATTGACTTTAGGTGGATAAATCATGACAAATATCCGGAATAAAAAAAAACCCTCTTTCAAAAAAACTTTCAATTACAAATAAAAAAGCAATTGTATTTTATTTCTTTCAAGAAATTAAAACTAGAGAGGATCCTTCTCTACTTCTTTTTATCGCCTCACTTCACCATCTCTGTTTTCCTCAAATTCTAAAACCCATAACCCCGGTGTAACCTTAGGTGCTGAAGAATTGTAAAGGTGAGTGACCTTCTTCTCTATTATGATACATCATATTACATACTATTTTTTTATAAGTTTACATATATTTTTACTATATTACTCCTAGGACGTCATTCAGGTGCACGATAGTCTTGGGTGATAGCGATTTCCTGCTCTCTGATTGGCTATTGTTGTCACACTTAGTTGATGCGCCATGTTCCGTCTCATAGGAAAGAGCGGAAGATTCCGTGAGCCCCGACGATACATCATTCTAACTAATTCGAGTGGGAGAGCATGTATATTGTTTTGTTTGTACTACTTTGGAAGACATACAAGTTATCTTATGGGAGACTTGAATATCTTAGGTTGATAATATGTTTGGATGATAATGTGGGGTTTACAGGTTGAATATATATAATGGACCTAAAGATATGCACATATTCATATAGAGAAAACAATTAATATGAACCATTTGAAACCTCTATGTTTAAACACATCTTCATCACAAATCTTAAATTGATTGTTATGATAATTACAAGAATATATACATATATATATATATATATATATATTTAAAGAAAAGAAAGAGTAGTTACATTCATATATGGTAATGATGATTTATTGAATCGAAAGTTGTATGTGACCATTAACATATAGAGATGTATACCATTATTCATATAATATATAATAGAGACGTTACATCATATTTTTTTCATAAGTTTAGAGATTAAGAAGCCTCAAAATGAAAAGATATAATCATATTTTACCTGTTAGGGTTTGTATAGTGATCATCAATTGACGGAAAAATTACATAAAAAGAAGATGAAAGCTTTTACTTTAAGAAAAACCTCCAAAAAAAAACCATCCATTTCCGTCAAGGAAAAATTAAAATATCGAACTAAAGAGAAAACACAAAAAAAAAAAAAAAAACAGATAACATTTAATATAGAAAAAACAAAATAAAAAAAATCAAATTATGAGTTATGACTATGATTTATTCTAAAATAATAACAAAACAAAAGTATGATTTGCATTTGATAAATTTAGTTTAATTAGAAAAAAATAAACAAAAATTAAAAATAATTTATTCTAAGCATGATAATAAAAGTAATAATAATATAATAATAAAACAATAATAAGATAAATATTTTAATAATAATAAAACTATAATTTCTATTTATTTAATTATCTGCGTCTCGATCTCTATATAGCACCCCACAACAATCACCTAAATCGTTAAAATTTACAACAAATTAACAAACTACCAAGAATTGTTCGAGCGGTTGTTATTGACGATGAAGAAAGATTTAGGACTGAGATCACAAGTTCGATTTCTGTATCTCCAGGCTTTACCACCTAACCGTTAGTAAAGATAATTTTTTCTTGAAATATTCCAACTGATATTAATACTCCTTGAATTTCCAGAGCATTTGTTAATGGTAAAAGTAACAAAAAATTAACAGACCACCGTTTCGCGAAAACTCACTATTCATACTTGAGTTGGCGAGTTGCATCTAAGTTCATGTTTCAATTCTCAACCGAAACCAATATACATAAATATATGTATCATATATACACACCCCTATAAATATAGTATAAATAAGATTTAAGCAGTAGTACGTACGTATAATTTAGTGTATATAATCATCTTCCACCGCAACAAAATTGATCTACGAATACCAGTTCATCGCCGGTAACTGATACGGTTGCCGGTAAACACCGTCTCCAAACATCACCTGTTGCTGGCCCAAAAGGCTAGCAACAGACCCGCCGACATTTTCGTCGGCGGATCGCGTAACCATAACGCCACCACCGTCGCCAATGCTATCCGCAAGAAACCGCTTGGTGTACGACGGTGAATTATCCGAATGAGCCGCTTCTAACTCGTTCCAGAAAGATCGTTTCACCGGAAGAAGATTCGAGCTTGTCATGTTGACGCTATTGACGTTTTCGACGTTTGAGTTTAACGTAGTATCCGTGAAAACAACGTCGTGATTCTCGAACATTGCGTTGAACGGCCCTATTGTTGGTCGAGTGATACCGAGGGATATCGAAGGCGGTATCGACGCTAACATCCCCGTCATCGGGTGGTGATCACTGCCGCCGCCACCGCAGCCGTCGCTATCCATCGGCCTCGGCATATTGTGCTTCTTGTATATTCTACATAGCACCCAATCATCCAACTGAAAAAACATATAATATTTTTTAACGATAAATTTGAATCACTGAACAATAAATAGATATAGATATGATTTAATTAATTACCCTCAAAGAAGTTTTTTTATTGCTAGGATCGAACCCGGGCGGCTTCGATGACATCGTTTTGCTATCCACAAGACGATATTCGTGCATGATCCAGTTCGTTTTCGCTCCTTTCGGCGGCTTTCCACCGTAGAACACAAGCGCTTTCTTCACACCAACTTTCTGAGTCCCGCCGGACGTCAAAACCGGCTTATCAGTTCCCGTGGCTTTCCAGTATCCGGACGTGGCCGCCCTGTTCGGCCGAGCCCCGTTCGGATACTTCCGGTCCCGAGGACTGAAAAAATACCACTCCTCCTCCCCAAACGCCGCCTTAGCTACACACAAAACCAACAAAATTAAATAAATAAAAAAAACAATAAATAAACAAATAATCAAATTTCTCTTTTTTCATTTGTTTATAAGTTTACAAGTTGTCTAATGTTATATATAGAAATATATATATATATATATATATACCTGGGAGCTCCCAGGGGTCGAACTTGTAGAGATCAACATCGGCGATTATGGCGACGGGCAAAGGGGCCGAGGCGGCTTTTTTCTTGAGGTAGTGGACCACGAGCTCCTCGTCGGTCGGGTGGAACCGGAAACCCGGCGGTAGGAGTGGCTGTTTTGAACCTGATGAAGATGAATCTGTACTCTCCATTTTTATGTTCATCAAACTGGAATTCACAGAGTACTTGATTATATTTAATTAATCAAGCGATTAAATTGATATGTAGGAATAATAATCAGAGAATTGGATTGAGAATTGAGATGCATCAGAATCTTAGAGAGAGAAAGAGGAAGAGGAAGAGAAAGAGAGAGAGAGAGAGAGAGGGAATATGAGTTGAAGAAATTACAGAAGCTTATCTTTTTATATGGTTATACGGACCATGGTATCAACATGGGTATAACCGCATGATATTTATCGTATTTTATTGATGATAATTCAAATAATCGTATACGGTAATCTTACTTTATTTAAAAAAAATTGAAAAATCGTTTAATATTTTATATATAGATTAATTTACGGGAATTGTTTATATGGTTTGTCTAAATTTCATCTTTCGTCTCTATGTTTTTAAAAATTACGGCTATGGTCCGAGGGTTTGACTTTGTAACACCTTACTCCGAGACGTAACTGATGTCAGATTTTTTCCGTTAAGTTAGTGTAAATTGATAATTATATCCCTACACTTTAATTTTTTTTTTCAAAGGCACCAGGGATGGCGGTGACTGCGCTGGTGGTGGCGATGATGGTGACAAATGGGTGGTAGACGCTTTTTATTTGTATTTTCTAAATAAAAAGGGTAAGGGTATAATGGTCATTTTACACAAACTTAACGAAAAATCCGACGGCAGTTAACTTCAGGAAGTAAAGGTGTTACCAAAGAGTAAATTACGGGAGTCGTTCTTATGATTAATTTGCCCAACTTTCAAATTTTGTCTCTAGGTTTCAAAATTACAGCTATTGTTCGAAGGTTTGCACTTTTATAACTCTTTTACTCCTTGATGCTAACTGTCGTCAAAATTTTTCTGTTAAATCAGTGTAAAATAATAATTATACCCCTACCATTTAATTTTAACTATTTTCAGAGGCGGCATGGATAGTGGTGACTGCGGTGGTGGTGGCGACGACGTAGTGGTGGTAGACGATTTTTTTATTTTTTTAAATAAAATGGTAAGGGTATAATAGTCATTTTACACTGACTTAATGGAAAAATCCAAACGGCAGTTAACATCAATGACTAAATATATTACAAAAGTGTAAACTTTAAGATCATAGCCGTAATTTTTAAAAAATTAAAATGAAAAATGAAATTTGGGCAAATTAAAGGGACGATTCTCGTAATTTACTCTTTTGTATATATTAGTAAGTTATACGTCGAAATCAAATTAACATTATAATACATGATTACGTATTTAATTATTATTTGGAGTTATAACTAAATAAGTATATTACTAATATAATTTTCGATCGTGGTATACGTAGCAATGATGTAAATAAAAAGTAGTTTGACAGTAATATTACTGAAAATGAAATAGACGACATGAATTGAAAATTGTGATTGATGAAGCAGAAGCGATTTGTAACTAAATTATTTAATTTCAAGGCCTTTAATTAAGAATAATAAATAATAAATATATGAATATTATCATAGTGATTAAGATGTCACATTTGAATGAAAGGTAGCTTTCCAAATTAATGTATATGACATGTGAACACAGGCTGTTTGTCATTATGGTTAATTATTATACTAATAATCGTTTAATTAAATATCTCAGGTGTTAGATTTAATAAATAATATATATACTTTTATGTGAGATCGAAACGTTGGAAGCAATTTGAATATCTATTAAAA
>JBCNJP010000002.1:9834759-9850411 GCA_039602395.1 Deinandra increscens subsp. villosa | reverse complement strand
AGAGTAAATTACATCAGAGGTCCTTAAGGTTTGCCCAAATAATGAAAAAGGTCTCTAGATTTTTTAAATTACGGAAAAGGTCCTAACGTTTGTGTTTTTGTAACACTGGAGGTCCCGTCGTTAAAACCCAGTTAAATTCTTGGCGTTAACTTAATAAAGGGGAGGGCATATAAGTAAATTCACATTCATTAATTAAATAAGAGTTAAACAAGTCAAGTATTCACGTCATTATCATAACCCTAATTAGTAATTACAATTGTATGCCTGATCATTTTTTCAATTTGTACGCACTGTTATATTGAAGTAAGTAACGAGTGTTCTTTCAAAAACCCTATAAGCGCTAAATACCTTCAACGAATAATCCTTCTTTTTCAACGCTGACATGTGGAATCATAGAGATCGTGAACGAGATGTTAATGAAGTTGATTATGGTAAGTTTTATCCCTTCTTGTTCGACTCCTGAATTATAGGTTAAGTTTCCTTCAACTTTAAACTCAGTAGTTTTGAAACATCACTTGGTTTTAAAATTTACAGGTGGTGGTCTTAAGATGTTCACTATGAAGATTCACCATAGTGGTGATTTGAGGTGATATTTGACTTGTGAAAGTCAACAGGTCATTTGGTCTTCTGATATGTACTTTAGTTGGTGATTTTTGCCAATTCTAAGTATGGTACTATTGTTTATATGTATGGTATAAAGCAACAGGTATGGTGATAATTTTGTGAATGGTTTATTATTTCAATCAGAAGCCAACAATCATGAATTGATTTCAATAAAAATATATAGTTTACGAATTGACATGGTTTAAAATTGAAAATTTAGGTGTATGGGTACATTAACTTATATGTCTACGTGTGATTTAATTAAAGTACATGCAAACAAGTACATGATACTTACATTTGGTCAACTGATGCTTATTTGAGCATCTGATGCTTATTTGAGCATCTTTTAATCCCAAACCATTTTCTAAATGATAAAAATGAACCATAACAATGATGTTCCATAACACAATGATGCATGAATATGGTCAATAATAATCCATAACAGGTGCAAAATGATAAAATTCCATTCCATTCAACATGACAAATTTCCATTACAATGACAAAAGACGATCTTCCAACCTATTCATAAACACATACATCACCATGAACCCATAACTAATTTTTCAAACAAAATAAAGAAAGCACACAACCATGATCCCTGAACAGAATATAGCATCTTGATCAGCTTGTTCCTCTTCAAAATTTCAGCTTCTAACAATTATTTTTTTTTCATCATCAAATTTCCTCTTTTGAACTTCAAGCTCGTTTTTTTACCGTAGCAAACCGGGTATTATGCGCACTGAGCGTGAGCACATTGGTGGGTCAACCCAACCAAGGAATGGACAACCCGATCTCTAAAATACAACATAACCAAGTTATTCGTTAAAACCAAATTGGAGGATCGATCTAAAGTAGCAGAAGAAAGAGCTTACCGGTGTTGGACAACAGTAGAACCTTCGCCCGGTATTTAAATCAGTCCATGAGGTGCGAATTGTTGCTAACCTTCCACAAAATCAGACCGCCATTTTCTAGGGTTTACGAAATGGTGCGATGAACTTGGGGAAGGGGAAAACACAGGTGTGTTGGGGGAGGGGGGAATATTGTTTAACTCTTATTTAATTAATGAATTTTTTTTTGTTTTAATATTTTAATTAATGAACGTGAATATACTTATATGCCCTCCCCTTTATTAAGTTAACGCCAAGAATTTAACTGGGTATTAACGACGGGACCTCTAGTGTTACAAAAACACAAACGTTAGGACCTTTATTGTAATTTAAAAAATTCAGGGACCTTTTTCATTATTTGGGCAAACCTTAAGAACCTCTGATGTAATTTACTCTTAAAATTAAGTGAATTTTCAAATTAAAGTGTAAATATACCATTAGTCTGATTACTAACGAACATAACCCGGCGTTGATTGTTTTGTTTTTATCTCTTTTTCAATTTTTCAAATATAGTGCTTTTAATATATAGTTTTGACTACATTTGGAATACAATTAACTTTTTTTTTACCTTTTATAAATTAACTTTTTTTTTTCATTTACCTATAACGTGTTTTTTTATATATATTTTGATATTGAAAATAAAGTTGTCGCAACTCGCAACTTCATTCTCTTTACGTACATAATTATGTTCTTGTGGTTGAACATTGCTTTATAATGTTAACATAAGTATGAATATATCGTTGTGATGTGGTTATTTTTATTTACGTTTCAACGTAAATTTTATTCAAAGCTAAGACGGATATTTTTGTGTTTTCTTAACGTTTATTTTTACAATTTAAATTTTTCTTAATATTTGAATATACCTTTAGACTTGTTTTTTATAATCTTTAATATTTAGAACCGAGTCATCACAACTTTATACTCTTCTCGTTACGTATTTAAATTACAATTTTATCCATTGACTAAATTATCTGGACCATGACAACGTTTGTAATTTTATATTCAGCTAATAAGTTTGCAAGTTATCATTAAGAGAGTCATTCATTCGTTAAGAGACTCATTCATTTAATTTAGAAGAATTCTTCAATAACAAATATTCTAATTACGATTTAGTTTTATATTTTAAACAATTTAAATTAGTTAACAACTTTTAGACATAAAAAATAATAATTTTCAAGGCATGGTCTTTCGTTATAAGTACTCATTATTAGCTAATGATTTTGTCCTTTGACTAGTTTATCTGACCATGGCAACGTTTGTAGTTTGTTCAAATTAATACATTCGGTTAGTACATCCCTATGATATTGTTTTTTTTTCTTCATAATTTTATTAAAAACATTCTTTTAGAAATTAAAGATGATTGAACCTAACCGATCATATATAAAATCTAATAAGCTCTTCGAAAATCAATAACGGTGAATAAATCTTGATGGTTTGTGATGTACCGGACCCTTGCATGTGCATAATGTTTTAAATGTGACAGGTAAAACGGTTATGAAATAGTATAATATTGTACAGGGGTGAAACTGGCTTATAGTAAGGGTGATCCGTGTTATTCCTTAAACTCGTACGTGAAGTGAAATTCTTTTAGATTTTTTGGTTTTTATGTACATGTGTTACCCCTTAGGCCAGGCGGAGTGGAGATCGGCATTCTCCACGCCGCCGCCGGCTGCATCGGCTACACCGCCGCCACTCAAGAAGTTTCAACGGCAAACATCAAAATTCTACTTCTTGCGGCAAGAAGTATCCGTCCGGCTAATAGATTTTGTGTCTGTGATTGTTGGTCTCACTCCCACTTTTACATATACCTACAAAATTCTACCACTCCTTAAAATTCTTCAAAATTATATTTCAGTTCTACTTTTTTCTCTGTACTGCGTGACACTTCCCTATTGGTTACCACAAAAACTTCCAAAACTTAAAATTCTACCCCCCCCCCTCCTCACCCTTAAAAAGCATTAAACTATTACTTAACCTAAATACCCATTACTATGTGGCTCACATTATTAAACAATAACAAGTTTGAAGAAAATCATAAGTTAATTTTCGAACAAATTAATTTATGATGTGTTTTTCATTAAGCAATTTAATAAATTTCCGTCCCCTGCCAGGGGCTTTGTCCCTTGAACCCCGCTCTAGGAGGTGCTTCCCCGAACCTCCACACAAAAAACTTCTGCTACCCCTTATCATATATGTTGTATATTTAGGTTGGCCAAATACCATTAGAGAAAGAAAATAAAAACAAAGCAAATTAAAAGAGTTGAGTTTACAAATTTCAATCCACACCTAATTGTAATTTGTAGTTCATCCCCCACAAATGAAGTGAAGGTGTTTTCTTGCCCAATATAGATAATTTGGTAAGATTGCATCTAAGGTTATATATATATAGAATATAAACTGAAATATAAAATAAATTAAACTAGATGCAGATGTATTTTATGTAGCAACCATAAATATAATCATATTTAAAATAATTTTAATACAACTGTTATCTAAAATAAGGTTAATGCTAAAGTTATCTACATTAAAAATCAGATATAATTATTAGTTTCATAATAGCTGTAACGTGTTGTAATTATTATTTTTTGAAACATACATATTTGTTATAACAACATTACTACTATTATTATTGTTGTAATCACTAGTAAATTCAATTATCCTATTCGTTCATTTAGTTTTAAAGGAGTATATAATTTGACATCGATTCATAAATCTGTTTATAATACATTTATACGTAACAAACACATTTTTGACCAAATTATAGTGAAGAAAATACCGGATTTGGAACTTGTTAATATCAAGGAGTCAAGAATATAGATATGGAGCTCGAATGAGTAGAATTTGAAGAGTGTGGATCCAAAAACATCATATAAAATGCAAATGATCACATATCTAAAAAGGGAGGGGTATGTATGGAACTAGAAGCAATACCTAAACCGATCACATATCTTGAAAACGAGGAGCGGTCGAGGGGTATGTATGGAACTAGAAGCAATACCTAAACCGATCACATATCTAGAAAACGAGGAGCGGTCGATGGCGGGAAAATAAGAACGAGACTTGTGAAAAATATAAATGTTGTATTTTATGTTTGATGTTTTCTTTTTTGTTTTAATTATTTTTATTTAATGTTACTTTTTATTAGTTTTATTAATGTTATCTTTTTAGTTTTATTATTTTATTTTCTATAATATAGAATTTTAAATTGAATATAAAGAATTAATAATATTAAAAAATAAAAAGGTGGTATTGAAAAAGTGAAAGTGACCGTTACGGATGGCTTCAAATCGGTCCATAAGTCTATCACTAGGCAATGTTGTAATCATATGTGATAGTGTAGAGACTAGAGAGAGATGGGACGTTAGAATATCAACTCAAAAACTCAAGTTGATTATTTAAAAAGCAAACTGATTGAAAATTACACTATACCAATTAATCATGAAAATTTTTAAGCCAAAGAGTAGATGAGACATTAGACTATCAACCGAATGTGACGTCCAGCAAAATTACAGGTGATAATTTACAAAAAAAATAATCAAATTCTAGATTAGTCAGTGTAACCTAACTAATAAACAAGTTGTATTTTGGGTTGAGATTTGGGTCTAGGGATGGTAATGGAGCGGGTTTGGGACGAGTTTGAGTAATCTCAACCTCATACTCAGTTATAAAAGTGTGTCTCATACCCGGCCCAAAACCCGTCGAGTTTCTACCGGGTATTTACCTATCGGGTATCGGGTATACCCGCGGGTTTCGGGCATGCCCGTCGGGTGTATATCGGCTAACTATTAATTTTTATTTATCCCAATTATAATGAAATACCTCAAGTAACTAAACATATATAAATTTAATAATATGTAAATTAATGTTCTTAACTACTAACTTACTATTATAGATAAAAATAGAAAATAAATAAATAAAATCATACAATGTATACTTAAAATAAACAAAGTTAATAAAGTAAAACATAGATGGTATATAATTGGGTAAACATGTATATATTATCGGGTAATCGGGACGGGTAAGCGGGTATATAATCAAATCCCATACCCGCTCACATACCCAATTACCCGACCTCATACATACCCCATGCGTGTCGGGTTTTCCCGTCGGGTTCAGGTTTCATTGCCATCACTAGTTGAGATATCTTACATGCATGCTGATAAATACATCGTTAAAATTAAACAGGTAAACCTAGTAACCATATAAAATAAGAATTATAAATATAAAAAATATGTACAACCTAAAATCTGTTAATGATCTTCTTAAAACATGTTCACACTTTTATCACATCTCACTTATAACCTACCAATTTGTTTATGATTATTATAAAATTTTACCACGACCCGTATATAACATGTTAACTCATTTTAGGTTGTTTGATTCGTTCAGATAAACAATTTAAATATATAGTATTTGGGTGTGCTATTTAGAATAAATGTTTTTAATTAACACGAGTACTTATTAGGTCATGTACCAATATATCTAACATGTCAACTCGAACCCATTAGTCTAACTCGATTGTGACATGATAAAAACATATCTACCTATATATTAAACAAAACCTATAAAGTTTAATTGGCACCTTATAAGGTTGTCCACATCATCAATTGATGATGTGTCATCCTCTCATTTTAAAAAAATCCTATGTGTCATTTTGTTAATTTTTTAAGTTTTTTAAAATAAAAATTAAGTTTAATCCTTAAAAACTCGCGGATCTGGGTTAGATTCGGACGAGTGTTTTGACCCACGTATATAAGGTTAACTCCAAAATCTCCTCTCATTTTTCACGAATCAAACTAGGGTTTCTGTTCCTCTCTCTCGATGTCCACCGCCTCTCTCTGTTGTTCGCAACTTTAACAGCGATTCCGGTGAGTTTTCTCCGTGTTCTTCGCTGCTGATCATCTGTTCCAATCTCCTATTCGAGTTGAGTAGGTTGATTTGCATCTTCAACCGATTGTTTGATTTCATCTAAATCGATTATGTTCTTCAATCGTACAACGTTCCTCCGAGATGCAAACCTTTTATCACGTACACCGTACACGTATTGTTAATCCCTTATAATATATATTGAAATTTTACAACGATTAAATGCTTTATTGAATGTTTTCATTGCGTTTGTTTGTTGTTTGTTTTCTTGGATCAGATTGTTAATTTCACAAGAAATATGAAACATAACAGGAGATCTGAGCTTGGATGATCTGGTAGTGAAGTAATTGGTTGTATATGTTGTTGTTCTAAGAAATTTAGGTTTCATATGTTTTTAGTTCATTTTAGTGTTTATGTTCTAATCACCTGTTGTGTAGTTTTGTTTTCTTTCAATGGTAGTTGTTTGATTTGTGAAAGGGACTAAAAAAATCATTTATCTACAGTAGCCAAATAATATGTATGCATTTACTTTTTTGTTTAACTTTTAGTGCTTAAGTATTATTTGCTACCAATGTTAAGAAGGGTATACATTTTAATTATTTAAATGACGCAAATGCTGATGTCAAGAAGTTAATTTGTCTCTTGATTTCCTGTGTTATGCCTCAAATATGACAATTATACTAGCCAAATGATAATTATGATATTTCTTTAGTTATAATAGTTTACATAAGAATGATCAGAGGGATAATATATAGATCTTTAATCTAAATTCTAAATATGCCGCTAAAGCTTTTAAGGGGACTACTAAAAATGATTTTTAATTTTGTCTACTGTTTGGAACAAATCGCCTGTGTGGGAATTTTTATTTTAAAGTTAATGCACTAGAGTTCGCTTAATTATTTGTGGGGTTAGGATGTGTTCGTAGACAAATCATGCTTCCAGACATAAAGGTGAGTAAATGATTCGTAGCTGACTTTAATGTTAGGAATATGTTAACAGTTAGAGTTTTGGTTGTATGTTGTTTTAGAACAAACATGATATGTTATATTGTTATGGACTTTTTTTTATGTTTTTTGAAGCTTGCATAAATATCCTTTCATGATTATTATATCAACACCAGTTAGTGCTTGCTTCATAGCTACGGTGGGTGTCAATATGCAGTGAAGATAATGCAAAGGAGCTAAGAAAATCTTTTGATGGAAGACTAAACGACCTTCTTTTTCAACCAAAATTTGATACCTTGATTGACTCCTCAAATTTCTTCTTCTCAGGTATGGTAGTAGGCTTTATTTCAACTTTGGTCGAAAAGTTTTATATTTTCCTGTATAAATTCAGATTTTAATGTTTATCTATATTGCTCACTTCATAGGATTTGAATACATGTTATTTGAATGAAAATGAACACAAAATATCATTAGACCTAAATATATTCTTCACGATGGATTATCATAAGAAGTTACTATAAAATTTCGTAATACTAAACTATATTCACTATTATTGTTTTGGATGGTTTATTTTAATTTTTATGATAAGAACTTTAGATGTTTTTAGTGGTTCCTGCTTATTACACGTGCACTTTTACCTACTAGCCTCTATTTTATTGTAGTCAAGTATGTAGTTGGGGTGTTTGAATGGTATATGTTGATTATCTCCTTTCATTGATTATGTATTCTTATTTCTAATTGAATCAATGTGCTTATTAGCTCAAGAAAACCTGCTAATTAATTATTAGAAGTCATACGGTTGACTTCCAAAAAGTCAACTGTGATGCAAATCTGAAGCTGTTAAAGAGAGATGGTTTAGAGATGTAAAACTTTTGACTTTTGGTGATTTGGTTGTTGAAAATGTGTGTGTGTGTTAAACTAAAAGTTATGTTCTTTGCAAGTGGATGCGGGTTCATTAACTATTGTATGGATTTGAAATCATGGGCTAATGTAAGAAAGTTGGCATGTTTGGTTCATTAACTGTCTTTATGGATTTTATTGATTAATTAAAATAAATCCACAGATTACAATTTAGTTCTTTACAAACAATTACCTTTCCAAAAACCAAGGTTAAATTCCGATTGACATCCAAATACAAGCTAAAGATAGGTACATATCCTGATTTGTTTCAATAAATTTGTTAATGTGATTGATTACATCCTTTAAGAAATCACTTAAGAAATAAATACCAATGGGTTTGGAAGTTACATTAAACATAGTTCAATATATGTATGTGATAAAATGTGATATGAACTTGATCATTTTCAAAAGACCATTGTTTTTAAACTGAACAAGCTATTTTGTTTGTTTGGCTTTTGCCACAATTATTTATTCTACCTAACACCATACATATGGTTATTTCTTTCTTTAGGTCCTTTGTTCGTCCATGTGTTCCTTGATGAAGATTAATATTATGTGGTAAGCATATTCCTGAAAAAGTAGGAAAAATTGTTGAAACTGAAGCTTATGACTCCGAGGACGATTCAAACATTATAAAAGGTATTTCCATTTATGTTTCAAGCAACTTTAAATTTTTATACTTCAATTGATATACGAATGTCTATATTATTTTATTTGATTTGAGTTTATATTTTGTATTTTGTATATTGTAATTGACAAGGTTTGTTTTGACTACTTGGCTAAAATTAATGAATTTAAATGTTATTGCAGTTCGTGACGAGTGGCTTTCCAATGTTTCAGTTTGCTTTCTATTTGACCAGAAGGAAATAATTAAGCTGTAAATTAGTATCCATCTATATTTGTTTGATATACTGGATCGTTTTTAAATTAATAGGTCCATGTTATCTATTTCATGATCTTACAAATGTAAGATAATCTATGCTCACTTTTTTCTATTTGTTTTGAATTTCTGATCTTATATACATTACATGTTTTTATAAAGCTCAAGTTTGTATGATGAGAATGCTTGAAAGAAGGTTGTAGCTGATGTTTAAACTGATGTACTGCAGTTGGAATTGAGGCCTTTCAGACAGAACTTATGGGTGGTTTCGGGCCAGTGGATTATCTATCATGTATATTATTTGCTTTAGTTTCTCCATGAACAATTCCAAGCCTGTGTGTGCCATCAGGTTTCTTCCTCTCTCTTGAAAATTGATAGTTCTTGGTGATATTGTGTTGGGTGTGAAGTGTGAATATAAAGCAAGGAGTATTGTTTCTTATCATTTACACATGCCCACGTGTACCAAAAGCTGACTTTTTGGGAGAAGTGTAAAATACTTAACAAGATCTTTTCTCTTTGTATTATTGTTATCTTAGAAGGATAAAGTTAAATGTAATTTTAAAATCATTATGGATGTACAAATTTAATGTTTTTGCTTCTGGCAATATTCCATTGATTTCCTACATTTGTGCTTGGTAGTTTTTCCCTTATTCTAAATTGGTAATAGACTACATTGATTTTCCACATTTATCCAACTGTTTTTAATTTTGTTTTTGCTTAAGTAAACACCATTGAGAGCTATTGGAGTGAGACTTTGTTATAGTATGATGCAAGTAGAGCACAAGGAAATCTAGAACTCGAAAAGTTCGTCTCAACTTTCTTCAATGGAACACGTCTTCAGATCCTATCTCTAGGGAAGCATGTTATTGAAGCGGTGGTTATCTCTGGAAGCAATATCGGATTCATGACTTTTATTCCTAGACTTTCATTGGTTCCAACAGATAAAAGAGTTGTTTTTCGGTTTAAGAGAAGACAGTTTCCGATCTCTGTTTGTTTTGCTATGACTATAAACAAAAGCCAAGGTCAATCTCTTTCGAGAGTTGGATTGTACTTGAAAGATCATGTCTTCTCTCATTGTCAATTATATGTTGCTTTATCAAGAGTGAAGAGCAAGAAGAGTTAGAAGATCTTGATTTTGGATGAAGACGATCGTCCAACCAATCTAACAAGAATTATAGTGTATAAATCTATCTTCTCAAATTTGTAATTATTATTAAAAAAAAATTATTATTATTGAATATTGTTTTACCGATAAGAATTTTTTGGATAGTATATATATGTATATTTTTTTTTATGTTTTAGACCCGGGTATTTACCCGGGTAAGTGGCTAGTTAAATAACAAGTAAAATGAAGAGAGAGAGAGAGAGAGTCATCTTCTTCAAGTTTCAACATTTAAACATTAAATAACAAATAAAATGAAGAGAGAGAGAGAGAGAGAGAGAGAGAGAGAGTCATCTTCTTCGTGTTTTCTTCTCTGCAAAATGTTTATGCTTTCATAGTGGTTTCATTGTGGTAGCTATATAATTTCTTCACATACCCTTCGAACAGTCCTCTTGGTCATTTACAAGATTTGATGGGGGTCGGCAACAGAATTTCTCGGGGGTCGGTTAAGATCAGATCATGTATACAACAATAAAACTGAAAAATTCATGGGTGTCGGCCGAATCCCATCAGCAAAGGCTAGGTACGCCCATGTGTTTGGGTATAAAACGATCATATTTCATGGACTTTCAAATGTTTTGGTTTAGAAATTGATAACTAATGTTCAGTTGTTTTGGTAGATTATTTGCGACATTATTAAATCGAATAACAAATAGGGTAACATACACGACTCAAGTCATCATACAAGGAAGGCGAGCAACAAGCTGTGCCGCCAACCCTTTTTGGATAGCAAAACCTAGACGTATAAAAACAACGTTCTTCGATCTAGAAGTCGCAATATTCCCGTGCATGACCTTTTGGATCTGACTCAGCGTGGCCACCGCCTCCAATTCAAGATGACCGAATGTATCAAACGCGAAGGTAACAAACACATGTTGATTTTCAATGCAGAAGCTGCCGCTTTGGTAGATTGATTTAAACCATCTTCTCAGGGATTGTTTGATTGGGCTGGTGAAGACCACATAAATCCGTTCTTTTTTTTTTGTTAGGGCTGTTAGAGGTTTACCGATTAACCCATAATCTTTGACAAACCTGCGATAATAACCGGTTAGTCCAAAAAACCCCTAACATCTTGTACATTAGTTGGGATCGGCCAATCTTGAACAGCCATAACCTTTTCTTCATCAATCAGTGCCCGATATTTGTATGTTAGGGGCTCATAATTTTTTTTGCCTCCGGCCCCAAATTTTTTTTAGGATTCTCAGGACGGAGAAAGTGTTCCAGGTGTTGATCCAACGAAGGGCTATAAACTAGTATATCATAAAAAAAATACTAGTATAAAACGCCTCAAAAAGGGACGAATAAATCATTCATCACCGCTTGGAAAGTAGAAGAGGTGTTAGTCAAGCCAAACGACATAACCTTAAACTTGTAGTGATCGGAGTGGGTTTGAAAAGCTGTTTTTTTCCACATTGGGTAGATCACCTGTATTTAGTAATATTTGGAACGTGAATCGAGTTTAGAAAATACCTTAGCTTCATACAATTCGTCATAGTTCATCAAATGAAAAGGGGGTAACGAGATAGGTCCTAGAGACACTGCATTGAAGCTTTTGATTAGTGTCTCTATGGTGGGAGGAATCACAGTTTCACTTTTGATGTCAGCGGCTAAAACTTTCCTGTTTTAAAGACAACAGTTTTCTGATGCCACAAAGTGATTCCTTGCAACTTGTACTTTTTCCCAGTAACCGTGAAAATTAAAAACATCTCACTACAATTAGGAAAGTTTATAAAACAGGAAAGTTTTAAAGCTAGTCAATATAAGCTACCCTTAATGCTGTTAACTGCTTGGGAAATTAGTTTATAAAGCAGGAAAGTTTTCAAAAGCCTCAAATGTATGTGAAAATTTGCCATTGTGGGTGGAAGAAAAAAGCAGAACAACAAAATGCAGACTGGGCTGAAAGAAGACTGCATTATGGATACTTGGGCCGTGAGAAACAAAGCAGGCAATAAGGCCCAGAACTGCTGGTAGATTCATTGGACTATTGAAGTACTGGAGTATGTGGGCTTCCTCTGGGCTCGGATCCCTCTTGACTTTCATGTTGGTTTTACTTAGATAAACTTTTTAACCAATCGATCTCTTGTTCAATTGGCTAAGGTGATGGTACTCAAACAGATTAAAAGTGAGAGGTCTTGAGTTCATGTCCCACCTGTGACAAAAATAAATAGGAGATGATCGGATCAGGTGGGTAAGCCCTGTTAGTGATCCGAATTTGTCATTCAAAAAAAAAGATGAACTTTTTATATACTTTTGGGGAATAGCATCCCCCCCCCCCCCCCCACACACACACACACACACACACACACAAAACCTTAATATAGTGATATTAGTTAATCTGGTGAAAGTGTTTTATCATTTACTTTCACAAACTACAATTTAGACCCCCTTTGAATAATATTTATTATGTTGAATTCCTCACTTAATTACTTATGTAAAGGGTGTTGTTAAATGCATCCTTTATTGTTTTTGGTGTAAAATAGTACATTTGACTGATGATAAATATAAAATAAGCTATACAAGCCATAATCTTTGAACAGATTAACATGTCAATAAGGACATTAAAAGGTTGATATTTTGATTTTGGGGAGTAATTGGATCTCAATCTCATCATGAATAAACACCATGATAGTTTATTAAAAGTCAATAGCAAGATTAATAATGTAATGCTAATTATCCATGTATTTGTATAGGGTGAAATATTAAACAACGAAGTTGACTATAAAGGAAGTCAACATCAAGGAATCAGAGGTAAATAAGTGGGATTCTCATCTAATAGATGTAGGCATCCGAACTCATTGTGCATAGGAAAATACACATGCATTTGAATACTTTTTTTTTTCAATAATTTTTAGTAAGCAATATATGATCTGAAGATGTACTTGTTGGATGCGAATATGTGATTTTTTAAAAAGGGGATTAGTTATCAATTTGAGGCCTACGGTCTTTAAAAGATCATAATAATCGATAAAGAATCTCAAAGGTGGATATACTTTGACATGCTTTGTGCTTCATCTAAGTCTATCATGGCATGCTGACCATATGACTGCATACCAAGAAATACATTTGTATACTATTTTTTTCTTTAACGAAATATTCTTTCACTTCATGTCTCAAAGTGAGGTTAGAACTCGTAAGTTTATACATTTGTATACTATATGACGTGTGAGTCCGTACAAGAGGAAAAAGAACTTTCATGTAAAAGCTTAAAAAAACAATCATAGGCATCCATTTATAGAACCATTAATTTTAGCGAAAATATAGAGAAAACTAAATTGACACACTAAAGAGAATATAGGTATGAGTGAAAAGTGTTGTCACTTAGACATTACCTCATTCATATCCTTCACACGAACACAACTCATATGGGAAGGGGTATGGTAATGTGAGCGTGATAGTGAGTTTCTTTTTTGATTTGTTTTTTATTTTACATTAAATGTAAACTAAAAACAATTACACAAAATAAAAATAAAAATAAATATAAAAGCATAGAAAAAACCATTCATATTCATTAATAGAACATTACAAATAAATAAATAAAAAACCATACAGAAAAAACATAAAAAATACAAATAAATTTGAGTCTTCAAAAGTCCTAAACTTCTAGATGGTTGAAATCATTTTGGTGTGTGCAGAAAGTACTCGATAAGCGCTTCCTGTAATTTTTCGTTTTCATCTAAAGGGTACAGAATAGATATAATTAACAAATACAAACTAAATTTGGTTCTTCAAAAGATCCTAAACTTTTAGATGGTTGAAATCATTTTGGTGCGTATGCAAGTACTCCATAAGCGCTTCATGCAATTTTTCATTTTCATGTAACGGGTCCGGTAGCGTGATGTTGTAGACGGTGTTGAACCCGTCTACTAATTTCCTCTTAATATCACGTCATTTTAACGTGATTATGTCGGTTGTACGGTAATAGACCTTTTCCGTCCAACCAACAAGTGAAACTGTGTTTTTACACGTCTACAAAAGTCCCGAGACTGCCTTGGGCTCGTCTGCCCGCCCCACGTCTAGCCAAGCTTGGGCCAACGTGATGTCTTCGATCATCTTCTCGCGTCTTAAATAGTGTCCTGCCATGTGTGAAGATGATGAGTGATGAAGTTTGACGATGGATGTCATTGAGTTAAAGTGTGAAGATGGATGCTTATGGTGTGAAAATGAATTATTTGTATAGTGTTTTTGAGTTTAAACAAATAAATAAGTAAATATTTACTTATTTTTTTTACCGATGTAACAGTCAAAAAGTTGAAAACATTTCAAATTCGAGCTATGATTACGCTCACATATGGATGCTCACGCAGGGCCTCAAACTATCATGGCGTGGTGTTTAACGTCGCCTCTTCACATCATACCTCATGCCTTTAACACATGTTTTAATAACGTTAAAATTTATTTACTATCTAAAAACCTGTTAAAAGTATTTATTTAAATGTCCTAGTCTATGACACAAGGCCATTCTTAAACAATTCAATATGACAAAATTTCCCCGTTAAACCAGGAGTGACATGTCCTTATAATACTTCAATGTTTTTCAAGTTTTGATAAAATATTCATTGGCATGAAATTAACTAAACAAAATCCCCTTGACTTATTATTATATATTATTATTTTTCATCAAATTGCTATTGAGTTGAATATTTGAAACTTCCATTACACCTAACCATTGATAATTAAGTAACGGCCGAGGGACTTTGTCGGTGAAAGCCATCGCTAACGGAAGATTCCATCGGTGATAATCATGTCGCTGATATACTATCATCGCGGTTAACACATTTTACGATTGAAGTTCGCTATATAGATCAGTGACAACTTGAATCTTTAGCGATGAATTATCGACGATCTCTTCTCGGGTCAAATTTTATGTATTTTCTTTGAACATAGTTTCAAATTGCTGACAGACTACCGATGGACATATTGTAACTTTTACCGTCATTAGTTTTGTTGGGAGTTTCTTTCTTGAAGTCAAACTTTTAAGCTTTTTATTTCATGTGAAACAATTGCCTATAAATACGCAAATTACATTTATTTCCTCTGATACGTTTTTAAATTTTGGAATTTCGAATTAAGTCACAAAACTATAAAACGAGCTTAGTTAGTTTCTCGTGAAGAACTTGTGATGGGTTCGACTCGTTTTAATACATGATTCCGTTTGTATTCCGTATGAGTTTTAATCCTAAATTTAACCAAAAAAAAATAGTATTAGAGCGTTAATAACAACTGTAAATCGAACACACTATTAAAAACATTATCGAATATTACATTTTTCTCAATGTGCATAACCTGATAGCATACACGTTGTGGCAATATAGCAATGTCTTCAAGTATGGGAGTAAATACCCTTTCTAATCCAATTATTAGTTCATCAAACCTTTGGGAGTTTTTTATTTCTTACTTATAAGAAATTCTT
>JBCNJP010000002.1:9767604-9834259 GCA_039602395.1 Deinandra increscens subsp. villosa | reverse complement strand
TTTAAAGAAAAGAAAGAGTAGTTACATTCATATATGGTAATGATGATTTATTGAATCGAAAGTTGTATGTGACCATTAACATATAGAGATGTATACCATTATTCATATAATATATAATAGAGACGTTACATCATATTTATTTTCATAAGTTTAGAGATTAAGAAGCCTCAAAATGAAAAGATATAATCATATTTTACCTGTTAGGGTTTGTATAGTGATCATCAATTGACGGAAAAATTACATAAAAAGAAGATGAAAGCTTTTACTTTAAGAAAAACCTCCAAAAAAAAACCATCCATTTTCCGTCAAGGAAATATTAAAATATCGAACTAAAGAGAAAACACAAAAAATAAATAAAACAGATAACATTTAATATAGAAAAAAAACAAAATATAAAAAATCAAATTATGAGTTATGACTATGATTTATTCTAAGCATAACAATAATAACAAAACAAAAGTATGATTTGCATTTGATAAATTTAGTTTAATTAGAAAAAAATAAACAAAAATTAAAAATAATTTATTCTAAGCATGATAATAAAAGTAATAATAATATAGATAATAAAACAATAATAAGATAAATATTTTAATAATAACAAAACTATAATTTCTATTTATTTAATTATCTGCGTCATCGATCTCTATATAGCACCCCACAACAATCACCTAAATCGTTAAAATTTACAACAAATTAACAAACTACCAAGAATTGTTCGAGCGGTTGTTATTGACGATGAAGAAAGATTTAGGACTGAGATCACAAGTTCGATCTCTGTATCTTCAGGCTTTACCACCTAACCGTTAGTAAAGATAATTTTTTCTTGAAATATTCTCAACTGATATAAATACTCCTATGAATTTCCAGAGCATTTGTTAATGGTAAAAGTAACATAGAAAATTAACAGACCACCGTTTCGCGAAAACTCACTATTCATACTTGAGTTGGCGAGTTGCATCTAAGTTCATGTTTCAATTCTCAACCGAAACCAATATACATAAATATATGTATCATATATACACACACCCATAATAAATATAGTATAAATAAGATTTAAGCAGTAGTACGTACGTATAATTTAGTGTATATAATCATCTTCCACCGCAACAAAATTGATCTACGAATACCAGTTCATCGCCGGTAACTGATACGGTTGCCGGTAAACACCGTCTCCAAACATCACCTGTTGCTGGCCCAAAAGGCTAGCAACAGACCCGCCGACATTTTCGTCGGCGGATCGCGTAACCATAACGCCACCACCGTCGCCAATGCTATCCGCAAGAAACCGCTTGGTGTACGACGGTGAATTATCCGAATGAGCCGCTTCTAACTCGTTCCAGAAAGATCGTTTCACCGGAAGAAGATTCGAGCTTGTCATGTTGACGCTATTGACGTTTTCGACGTTTGAGTTTAACGTAGTATCCGTGAAAACAACGTCGTGATTCTCGAACATTGCGTTGAACGGCCCTATTGTTGGTCGAGTGATACCGAGGGATATCGAAGGCGGTATCGACGCTAACATCCCCGTCATCGGGTGGTGATCACTGCCGCCGCCACCGCAGCCGTCGCTATCCATCGGCCTCGGCATATTGTGCTTCTTGTATATTCTACATAGCACCCAATCATCCAACTGGATATAAAACATATAATATTTTTTAACGATAAATTTGAATCACTGAACAATAAATATTGAACGATATATGTATATGATTTAATTAATTACCCTCAAAGAAGTTTTTTTATTGCTAGGATCGAACCCGGGCGGCTTCGATGACATCGTTTTGCTATCCACAAGACGATATTCGTGCATGATCCAGTTCGTTTTCGCTCCTTTCGGCGGCTTTCCACCGTAGAACACAAGCGCTTTCTTCACACCAACTTTCTGAGTCCCGCCGGACGTCAAAACCGGCTTATCAGTTCCCGTGGCTTTCCAGTATCCGGACGTGGCCGCCCTGTTCGGCCGAGCCCCGTTCGGATACTTCCGGTCCCGAGGACTGAAAAAATACCACTCCTCCTCCCCAAACGCCGCCTTAGCTACACACAAAACCAACAAAATTAAATAAATAAAAAAAACAATAAATAAACAAATAATCAAATTTCTCTTTTTTCATTTGTTTATAAGTTTACAAGTTGTCTAATGTTATATATAGATATATATATATATATATATATATATATATATATATATATACCTGGGAGCTCCCAGGGGTCGAACTTGTAGAGATCAACATCGGCGATTATGGCGACGGGCAAAGGGGCCGAGGCGGCTTTTTTCTTGAGGTAGTGGACCACGAGCTCCTCGTCGGTCGGGTGGAACCGGAAACCCGGCGGTAGGAGTGGCTGTTTTGAACCTGATGAAGATGAATCTGTACTCTCCATTTTTATGTTCATCAAACTGGAATTCACAGAGTACTTGATTATATTTAATTAATCAAGCGATTAAATTGATATGTAGGAATAATAATCAGAGAATTGGATTGAGAATTGAGATGCATCAGAATCTTAGAGAGAGAAAGAGGAAGAGGAAGAGAAAGAGAGAGAGAGAGAGAGAGGGAATATGAGTTGAAGAAATTACAGAAGCTTATCTTTTTATATGGTTATACGGACCATGGTATCAACATGGGTATAACCGCATGATATTTATCGTATTTTATTGATGATAATTCAAATAATCGTATACGGTAATCTTACTTTATTTAAAAAAAATTGAAAAATCGTTTAATATTTATATATAGATTAATTTACGGGAATTGTTTATATGGTTTGTCTAAATTTCATCTTTCGTCTCTATGTTTTTAAAAATTACGGCTATGGTCCGAGGGTTTGTAACTCCCGAACGTAACTGATGTCAGATTTTTTCCGTTAAGTTAGTGTAAATTGATAATTATATCCCTACACTTTAATTTTTTTTTTCAAAGGCACCAGGGATGGCGGTGACTGCGCTGGTGGTGGCGATGATGGTGACAAATGGGTGGTAGACGCTTTTTATTTGTATTTTCTAAATAAAAAGGGTAAGGGTATAATGGTCATTTTACACAAACTTAACGAAAAATCCGACGGCAGTTAACTTCAGGAAGTAAAGGTGTTACCAAAGAGTAAATTACGGGAGTCGTTCTTATGATTAATTTGCCCAACTTTCAAATTTTGTCTCTAGGTTTCAAATTACAGCTATTGTTCGAAGGTTTGCACTTTTATAACTCTTTTACTCCTTGATGCTAACTGTCGTCAAAATTTTTCTGTTAAATCAGTGTAAAATAATAATTATACCCCTACCATTTAATTTTAACTATTTTCAGAGGCGGCATGGATAGTGGTGACTGCGGTGGTGGTGGCGACGACGTAGTGGTGGTAGACGATTTTTTTATTTTTTTAAATAAAATGGTAAGGGTATAATAGTCATTTTACACTGACTTAATGGAAAAATCCAAACGGCAGTTAACATCAATGACTAAATATATTACAAAAGTGTAAACTTTAAGATCATAGCCGTAATTTTTAAAAAATTAAAATGAAAAATGAAATTTGGGCAAATTAAAGGGACGATTCTCGTAATTTACTCTTTTGTATATATTAGTAAGTTATACGTCGAAATCAAATTAACATTATAATACATGATTACGTATTTAATTATTATTTGGAGTTATAACTAAATAAGTATATTACTAATATAATTTTCGATCGTGGTATACGTAGCAATGATGTAAATAAAAAGTAGTTTGACAGTAATATTACTGAAAATGAAATAGACGACATGAATTGAAAATTGTGATTGATGAAGCAGAAGCGATTTGTAACTAAATTATTTAATTTCAAGGCCTTTAATTAAGAATAATAAATAAAAATATATGAATATTATCATAGTGATTAAGATGTCACATTTGAATGAAAGGTAGCTTTCCAAATTAATGTATATGACATGTGAACACAGGCTGTTTGTCATTATGGTTAATTATTATACTAATAATCGTTTAATTAAATATCTCAGGTGTTAGATTTAATAAATAATATATATACTTTTATGTGAGATCGAAACGTTGGAAGCAATTTGAATATCTATTAAAACCAATTTAATCTTATTAATACTAATCCTTTTTGGTGTTTTGTTTTGTGATGTAGTAGCCTTTTGTGGTGTCGGGTCGGTCCAGTTCCTGGCTGGTAGTCGTCCCTTTTCCATTTGTTCTTCTGTTTTGCCTGTTGGCTAATAAGATTGCTGTTCAAAAAAAAAAATACTAATCTATCTATCTATCTATCTATATATATATATAATAAAAGAAAAGTTTTTGACACCACAATTTGTCATGTGGCACCACCACATTCATCCTCAATAATTTTTCCCGCCAATAAACATTTACAAGTGGATCTTCTAATTTTGGATATATATATCCACTATTTATTTATTGTAGCGAATCTTCTAATTTTGGATATATATATCCACTATTTATTTATTGTCTTCTAAAATATTTAATAACCAATTATTTAATTACTTAATTTAATATATAATATAGTATATTAATTTACATTTATCTATATCTATCTATACTCTATACTATATATTAATGAAAAAGTTTGGTCATAGTTTAATTAATAAAAAAAAACTTGACATTACCACAAAATTTTAAATTAACCCGTGTAACACACGGGGATAAAAAACTAGTTAATTATTAATTAATACTAATAAAGCAATAAAATGGTTGCCACATGTCTTCATTTTAGATGGTCCACATCAGCATCGCCACATGTCAAACTCACAATCAATTACAAATTTAGTAAATCACTAATTAAGACTAATTACTAATTTTGTCCAAATTAAACTTTTATTAAAAAAAATGACAAAATTAATATAGATTTGATAAAGCTACTATATAATTTGAGTGTTTGTAAGAAAATTAATCAACAATTTGTCAAACATGATAAATTTATTTAATTTATTAAATTATCATTTATTGTTTTATAAGAATTTTACTCAGCCCTGTAGTACACGAGTTACTAACCTAGTGATTAATATAGTTTATAATTTATTATAATTATCGGTTACTTAATGAGTTATAGTTTTAAGTATTAAAATATAATTTATTTTTTATTATATATTAGATCAAATCTTATAAAATGTTATACTTTCAAAAAAAAGTTAATTTTTCTTTTCATCCACTTCACTTAATAACGTCTACTATCAGAATTTTTTTTTGAGGCATTTTTCATTACGAAATATATAATATTTTAAAACTCATGTTCTTTAATATATTTCGTATTATTTTCGTAGAGTTGCACTATAAAACTAAAATTATTATTGAAATTAAAATCGAAATTAAAAATAAAAATTAAAAATAAAACTTTTTTTAATATGATTATAGTTTTTTTATATTCTTTTCCTCTAAAAAAATGACATTTTAAGAAGTTGTAATTCAAGGTGAGCTAGATATATCTCAGCTGCTGCATGTTATACCATTTGCAGTTTTACACTGAACGGTTATCTACTATTCCATCGTTAAAAGATCGATGTTTGTACTCAATATTAACTAAGACTTTGATTAAAATATATATTGCATTTCTTAATATAAAACGATATTATTTAATACAATAAAATCCCTTAAAAAGTCACTTAAAATGATTTATTTAAGTATGATCATTGCTACAACTTTGTAGAATGTGGATTCTTTTTGGGTCCCAGCCACTGAGGGGAAACCTCTACAAAATCAAAAGCTTTTTTTTTTTTTAATAATTATTAAAAACAACTATTTTTTTTGGCACTCAAGGTTTTTTTTATAACAGTTTTTAACTGTTTTTGACATATCAAATTTTTAAATATAAAAATAACTTATTTTAATATTTTTTATATTTATGTTATTTTTTACCAATTTATTTTGTTGCCACCAACTAAACTAATCTTCTAAATTCGCCACTATACCGAAGTGACAAACAACAATTACTGTTAGACGTAACTAGGTTAAAAACTAACTAAATAAAACCCACGAACTTGACAATATTAGTCTTCATACTTGCAAGATTACGTCCTTTGATATAAACCTTAAATATTTCAAAATAATACACAGAAACAGAATCCTCAGGTTCACCAATGTTGTAGGGCATAGGCACTTTTGGTCCTACGTATATATGAAAAAGTGAAACTCATTTGTTCATGAATTTAAGATAATTGGCGTACTTTATATATTCTAATGATAAAGTAACAATTATTTTCAAGGATCATCAGAACACACAGTATTTCTTATGTTTCATGAATTAATTAATTAATTAATTAATTATTTAATCAAAATTAATTTATTAAATCTTCCAATCAGAGAAAATACATGAAGAATTAGTAAACTAATTTATACATTAAATTAAGCCGCTAGCTAAACTTGTATAAAATGCGCATGGTTTTGAAATTGTATAAAATAAAGACTTATTAACTTTAATTTGATAAAAATAAAATGAGATAGTTCTTACTAAAATATTAAGTTTCACTTTATCGAAACTCTGACCGATTTAAGGTTTAAAACGTCATTAATATATAAAAAAATTCACCAAAAATCCCTTTTTTGAACAAGCTTAGGGGTCTGTCTGAAGGGTATAATCCTAATATACTATAAGTGAAGGGTTGGTTTGGTCAAAGTGTGAAAGTAATAGGGTTAAAAGTAATTTTAGGTTTAGAGATTGGATTAGATATCTATTGAATTATTATTTTATTAGGTTAAAAGGGTTAGAGTTTGTTTAGAATTCTTAGTTTGAGTTTGTCTATTTAAAGGGTCTTGCCATGTAATTTAGAGAAAACCCCACAAATTAATAAAGTTTAGTTTCATAGCTGCTCTTGATCTCTAATTAGTTCATCATCAAATATCAATTATCTCCAACAATTGGTATCAGAGCATAGGCTCGTATCGTGGGAGGAGAGGAAGAAAAATGGATTCTGTGTGAGTCGTGGAGGAAGAAGAAACCTGTGTGGTTTGAAGACCCAGATCTGTGTGATCATCCTGATTTCTACGTGAAGTCAAATGGAGGATTCTGTGTGAATCGAAGTTCTTGGTGAACTAGTCTGCGTGACAAAGAGGTGTTCGAGATTCTGTGTGAATTAGAGATTCTTTGTGAATCAGGGATTCTTTGTGAATCAGGGATTCTTTATGAATCAGGGATTCTTTGTGAATCAGGATTCTTTGTGAATCAGAGATTCTTTGTGAATCGGGATTCTGTGTGAATCGAGAGTAGAGGAGAAGACCAAACTAAATTCTGTGTGAATTTGCGACCTTTGGAGGCGGTGACCGAAGTTGTTGTTGCTACTTAGATGAAGGAAGAACCTGTTGTTGCGAGGAAGGAGTTGTGTTTCTAAAGGCGTGCAAAGCAAGGAAAAGGAAAAGAAATAAAAGTCAAACAAGAAGCATAACATATTTAATACTTGCCATTCGGTTTGTGTTGTGTAAGAATAAAGGAAGAGAAACAAGAATACAAGGCTATATTAGTCTTTTGGTTTAATACTCTTTTACTCAAAAGAGAAGAATAAAGTCAAATCAAGATCTTTGGCTAGTTTGGAGGTCACTGTACGAAAAAGGATAATAAAGGAAGGGTGTTTGGTTTGTTAGGCGCAAGAGAAAAAATAAAGAAAAAAGTTTAAATTGGGGTGATGCTTTCTTACGAACAGGAATCACAAAAGGAAAAGTAGATATAAAATTTGTGTGGCTAGTTTGTGGACTGAATTCAAAGGAAACAATGGTGTGTAAACAGATTAAAAGTATGAGTGTAAAGAATATGATAGTGATTATCATGATGATGATGAAGGAGATGGGGATGGTGAACTTGAGTGGCTTGAATGAAGATAATGTTATGTGTGACCGATGGTTAGATCAAAAGAAAGAAGATGGGGTAAACGATCCCAAGATCAAAGTGAAAGAGTTACGGGTATTATATGGAATTATGGATCTCGGAGGAACATATTAGGATTAAGGGGGAGAATGAAGGGTATAATCCTAATATACTATAAGTGAAGGGTTGGTTTGGTCAAAGTGTGAAAGTAATAGGGTTAAAAGTAATTTTAGGTTTAGAGATTGGATTAGATATCTATTGAATTATTATTTTATTAGGTTAAAAGGGTTAGAGTTTGTTTAGAATTCTTAGTTTGAGTTTGTCTATTTAAAGGGTCTTGCCATGTAATTTAGAGAAAACCCCACAAATTAATAAAGTTTAGTTTCATAGCTGCTCTTGATCTCTAATTAGTTCATCATCAAATATCAATTATCTCCAACACTGTCTACATATGACGTTAATTCAATAAAATTTCATGTATTTTCATTATGAGTAGAAGGAATTTAATATGCCAAAATTAGAATATGTTTGGTATATCTTTTACACGCTTTTGGATTTATTTAAATAAATAAGTACACACATATCAAAATAATAAATAAAAATAAAATACATCTTCGAAAACATATTATTCAAAATCAATGAATATGAGATATCATCGATCGAGAAAAAAGAAAAGAAAGGGAGGGCATAAAGGTAATTTTCTAGGATAAGTTGGTGCGAAACTGAAAGCCTGGCGAATGAGAACTCGACACGTGTGCAGATGACGTGGCACTGTGGGGCCCCTTGTAGGGACGTTAGGGCAACAAAATGTTGGGTGGCTAATAAAATTTAAGATCGGCGATGAAGACGTATGTCAGGCTTTTGCGACGCTAATGGCATAAAAAACATCACATTTGGTGCGGTTTTTAGCGACAGTTTTTCATGCCCCCATCTTATCGTCGCTAATCGTGTTCTTGATCTTTAATCAGGCCACTAGCTAGGCCTAGAAAGGGTTTAAGATTAATCACATGTCAAAAGGATTAAAATTAGAGATTCTATTTGATCATTTGATGAGTGGTTATATTCAATGTACTTTTGAATTTTCGATGGCTTAAGTGAATGTTTAGTTTCAGAAAATATTCGTTTTAAAGTAGTAGATGAAATTTAGATTTCTAGCTAGTTAATTTTATGTGATACAAATTGTTTGATAATTTTACAATTTACATAGATTATGTGACTCTTTTTTTTATAAACCCACACGACCTAGAAATTGTTTGTTGCTACTTATCATTTTATTACAGACGTAAATGTAATAAAATCCTAACTCAACAGTACAATATTTTCAAATTAAATTCTAACATCTTTTCATTAAATTCAAATTAAGGATTAGGGTTGATTACTACTTTAGTTTAACAGTTTACTATTATTTAAACTAAACATGTAAATTAGCCTACCTAAACATAAGTTTTTAGGCCCCTATGAAGATGGGCCATAAATGGTTTTACATCGTGTACGAATGTACGTCCTTATAGACACCCATGATCGAACATCATATTAGTAGCCAATGTTGGATATTTTATTGTAATTTGTGGTTGCATGTGACATTGAAACAAGAGTGCACGCTTGCTTCAATGTCACCGGGACTAACGGGGGTACGGAGACAGTGCTGCTGAGAGAAGTCATGGTCCAAGGGGCGATAGCCCCTGACGTGGTCTAAAGGATAGAGCCCCTGGTTGGGGTCGAGCCACTCAAATTGTTTGATCTGAAAGTGTGTCAAGACTTTAAATTTATCTAGTATTTTGCTCTACTTTTTCCAATTTCCCCAACAGCCAATACAACTGACAAATGATAGACAAGTCTAATACCTTACAATGGTTTTGATGCATAACACCTTGAATAGTTGAATGTTTATAGATAATGGAGCTCATATAATATGATATAATAACAAATTATGTGTTGTTATTTGATTGTAGAAATTTACCTTATTTTTAATAGTAGGGTATGATTTTTTAATAGCAACTTTTAGACCTTTTTTAAATAAATACATTTATACAACTTATAAGCATTATTAATTTAAATGATTTGATAACTAATAAAAATTAACAGGGGTAGACAGCTGAAACGAATGATGGTGGTCAACATTCAACAATTTTGGGTCCCCCATCATGACGACATAGGAAGGTCAGTTGTTTGGTCACATCTCTCTAATTAAGTGATAAGAGTGAGACAAAGACTATCTTTGAAAATGAGTTGAGGTTTGTACAGATTCTAGAAGTGTAATTAAGTTTTCAAATGAGTTGAGACAAAGACTACCTTATCTTTGAAAATGAGCATCGGGTATACAGGCGCCAAAGGCGCCATATTGCCCTTTTGGCGGCGCCAAAGGCGCCAAACACCGCCCCCCCCAAAAAAAATCAGCGGCGCCATTGTTTTGCGTTAACTTGTTAACGCCGCGTTTCACCAAAAAACGGTCACTTTTTTGACCGTTAAAGAGCCGTTGCCCGATTTTAAAATAAAAAAAAAAAAGATTTTTCACCATTAATTACCCACTATATATATACCACCTTTACTCACCTTTTTTTACACACAATACTTCTCCATCTCTATTCTCTCTATATTTTTAAAAAAACAACAATGAACCCCAACAACCCGAATCAAGGAGATTCTTCCAACCCAAACACCCCGCTCAACAATCCAAACCTACAACCATGGCACATGCCAATGTTTGCCGGCCAACCCAACCCGCTATACAATCCGTCTTTTGCCGCCAACTACGCGCAATGGGGCAACCAAGGGTTTTCTCAACAATTTCAATCTCAACCCATCTTCTCGCCACAACAACAACAACAACAACCGCCACCAATGGAAGAAGACGACGATCTAGAAATCGTTCCCGAGACACAAGTCTCGGAACGTGCACGGAGGGGTCGAGGAAAAGGGAAACAAGTCCCCGAGGGGTTCGAGGAGGCCGATGGGCGTGTGTCATGGACCACTCCGGAGGAGTTGGCCCTCGTTCGAGCGTATATCGACACCTCGGAGGACCCGCGATACGGTACATTTTTTTTTTAAATTTCGTTTTTTTAAATTTCGTTTTTTTTTATTTCGTTTTTTTTTTAATTTCGTTTTTTTTTTTAATTTCGTTTTTTAACATTCTTTTCATGTAGGTAACGCTCAAACCTTCAAGGCGTTTTGGGACCGGATAAGCGTGAAATATCACGAGGCTATGAGTCGGGCGGCGCAACCGGGTGAGAAGCCCCTTTACCGCAACAACGACAAGCTTAGCGGGAAATGGAGCCAAATAAAAAAAAAGGTTTCAAAGTTTCACGCTGTGTACGTCGGAGTTGATCGGACCCGTAAGAGCGGTATGTGTGACGCGGACGTTGTGAAGATCGCGGTGGCTCGATACAAGGATGACGGTCACAAAGGCACCCCTCCCATCCAACATTACGAAATTATGAAACCATCTCCAAAATTCAATGAAATGTTGGAGGGGACGGCTTTGAGCAAAAAAAGGTCGTCGACGGATATGGATAGTCCTAGAGGGTCGTATTCGACCGCTCGGACTAACATCAACTTGAACGACGAAATCAATACCGAGGAGGGGGGTGAAACCGAGCCTCAAGAGACCATCCGGCGACCGATCGGCAAGAAAAAGGCGATGAGAAAAGAGAAGGAAAAAGATTTGGAGGAGGTTTTTAAAGATCACGTGACGATGTTCGGTGTCGAGCAACAAAAGCGCACGAAATTGCGCGAGAAAAAGGTACGACTCCAACAAATCCGGGTGCTCGGTATCGATACGACCAACTTGACCCCGGAGGAACGAGAGATGATCAAGATGGAAAAGGCGGAGATCATGAGGGAGTTGAGGGGCGAGGGTGGTAGCGGTGGTAGCGGTGGTAGCGACGATTAAAAAATTATTTACTATGTTGTTTGGTTAATTTGTAGGTTTTTAAATTTTTAATGATCTAGTATTTGTAGTATTTTTTTTTTCTAGTATTTGTGTTATTTTTTTTAAATTGTTTTACAATTTTCGAAAAAAAAAACAAAAAAAAAATATTAAAATAATTATCACCCTTTAAATTAAATCGAAATTAAAAAAAAAAAACTAATAAAATATTGTTTAACATGTTAACTTAACATGAGTATACCCCATTCATGTTAACTATTTTGGTGTTAAGTTAAAGGTGACGTGGCGCCTATGTGGCAAAGTTAACATGTTAACTTAACATGAGTATACCTCATGCCCTAACAAAAGATTTTATGTGGTGAGTAATTTTCATGACTTTTAACAAGCTTTTTCAACCACCATATTAAACCAAACAACTTTTAGTGTATGACAAAGTTGTCAAAACAGTTTTTCCCATATGCAAGGGGGCAACAAGAAATATCGAAGTTTGAAAGAAAAGCTTCAGGAGGCGGGGCTAAAAAATTCTACAGAGAGGCGATACTCAATACATTCGAGAAGATGATACTCAATACATTTAAATTTTTATACATAAAATCACGAATAAGCCAATGGCAACAAGGCCCCTACTAGAGTGGTAGTCTCTTGGACTCCGGGGCGGTGTTTTATGAAACATCTGTGGTCTAGGACTTCGATCCTTAGAACATTTTGGGTCTCATCATTTTTAAAATTAGAATATTTTTGAATGGATATGCATTTCGCAACTTGTAATTAACTCATCAATGTTTATTCTAATTTCATATTTGATGTTCGGTATTCTTTTTTAAATACCTTATTTGGTATTTGATCTTTTAGTGCTTGGGTCGAAAGTTGGCTGAGAGATAAGTAGCATGTTTTAACTTCGGCCCACAACTATCGTCGTGCTTCATGTCACCCCACAGGAGTCCGTTTATTTCACTCCACCATACTGTTTTGTTGTGGTGTGTATGTTGCGGTTAGTTGAAGAGCTTTACGTTTGTCTCTTCATAGAACTCTGTAAAGGTATTTGATATGTATTCACCCCTTATCGGTTCATAGGGTTTTATAGATTCCCCATCTCCTTCTCAATCATCACCTTAAACTACGCACTTGAAAGCTTCGAAAGCGTATTCTTTCCTTTCTAGCACAAACGTTCACATGTAACCACTAGATTCATCGAACGATCAACACAAACATGTACATGTTCATGGCTATTGTTGACAGGTGATTGGGCACAAAGATCACTATGGATCAACTCCAAAATCTTGGTCGCTCGATACGTGGATTTGATTGGGAAACTTTATCCAGATTGGGATCTGTTTTGACTTCAAATGACATAAAATAATTTTAGAATCAAATTAGTATGTGGGATATGGTACTTAGTAAATATTGCAAGAAACGTAGCATGATGTATATATACGAGGAAAGACCCTGATATAAAACCTCGAGAGGTGATAGAAGTCACCCGCCTAGACAATTTTATTAAAACAAAAATATATTCGAAATACAGCAATGAGAAGCTCAAGTGTTTGTAATTGTGTGAGTACTAAGTGTAGCCGGTGAATTTCGTGTGTGAGAGTGCATAAAACTTGATTATGTTCTTTGTCAAAGAGGACTCAAAATTTTAAACTAATATATTTTCATGACTCTAGGTTTAGGTCTCAGATGCTTCAACTCTTTATTTGGAACGACTTTATATTCGGATTAATTCTTACCTGTGCTATATCTTTCGGGTACCCATCGAAGTAGTTTTCTTGCGAGTTGTTTGTCTTCGATTTTCGAAGGTGAAACCGATTTGGCTTTAGAGATGAGTGGGATTATCAGTTTATCACGCAATATACTTTGATTAATTAGAATATTATATATCTCAAAAACTAATAATACAATATTAATTAGGGAAAAAGACGAAACTAGCCAGGTTGACCGTGGTTGGACGAGAATAGCCGGCTGCACGGTCGTCCTAGCCGCTCAACCACGGTCGGACGACCGTGAGTTTCCACCAAATCAATATTGGACACGTATAACGTTTTGACGGTCGCCCGACGGTGCGACTGGTCGGCACGACCGTCTGACACACTGTCGGGGGCGCCACGACCGTTAATTTTTTTTTTAATTCGAAAAAACAAATCTTAGATGGTCGTCCGACCGTGGGGGAACACGGTCGCGTCGGAGAAACCACGGTCGTCCGACCGTTTAAGCAAGATTTTTTTTTAATTTTAAACAATTAAAATGATTTTTATTTTTATTTTTATAAACAATAATATATAATATTCTCATTTTTACACCTATAAATACCATACAAACTTGTTTCTCAACGGGTGGTGGAATTTCGTCAATGGTTTCAAATGAGTTAGAAGCAGAATCGGTTTCACGAGTGTTTCTTTTTTTTTCATCTAGATGACATTTTTTTCCAATTTAATATGAGTTGAATCCATACCTCCTCCTATTTATAGAGTTGAAATAAAGTGAGTAAAAATAAAAAAATTAAATTTTGTTTTAAAAAAATAAAAAAAAAATAGAAAAATACACACGGTCGGACGACTGTAGAAACAGTCGTCGACGACCATATATACCGCGACCGTAGAAAAAATGGTTTTATAAATTAAAAAAATAGATATATTCCACGGTCGGGGCGCCTCTGACAACCGTGTCAGACGGTCGGACCGACCGTGGCAGTAGGAATGTCGGAACGGTCGTTGGGGTCCGGAGAACGGTCGGACGACCTTGAACAAGGGCTTGTCCGACCGTGGAATTATGAGGTGGCGTATTTTTATTGGTTCTTTGGCACGGTCGGACGACCGTTGATGGACGGTCCTAGGCGACCGTGTAACCGGCCATTCTCGTCTTTTTTTTAAAAAAGTGTGGACATTCTCGTCCAAAATGTGGTCAACACGGCTAGTTTCGTCTTTTTCCCTATTAATTATGACTCGGTTTTTATAGACCGACAAGACTTGTGTTGAGATAAAATTCTGGTGTCACATCGTTTTTATACTTTTGTTCCTTTTTTTGTCATTCCGATAAATTCAGCAGTGGCGCAGCTTGAACAAAATCCGGTCGGAGTCATAAGTTATGGGGTGTAAATTTTTTCCCTATAGCTATGTATATGCTATGTTCGGGTCAACGATCCAGTTCGGGTGGGGTCAAAAAATAAAATAGATATTTTAAACTAGTTATTTTAAAACAAATCATCGTTTCATACACATGCAAAATTAGTTATTTTAAAACAAATCATCATTTCATACACATGCAAAATTAGATATTTTTAAAACAACAAAGAACTAAAATAGATATGATGATGCTAGAAAAATGATGATAACTTTGAAGAAAAATCACAACTCAGCCTGACGACCTTTAAAATCTTTTGATTCATCAATTATGGACTTCGAATCAAAGTTTTCAGCGATTTCTCTTTCTATGTAGATAACACATAAAACAATAAGAAGCATGTATTGTTAAAGGATACTCTAACCAATTCAGGAAAACACTGAACCAAGAATATCGAAACCTACGAGAATGCTTCTTTGGACCTTTTTAAATACTGTGTAAGACGTATTTGATAGTTAAGGTCCTAAAGAAAGATAAGCTCGTCTTACTTATTTCCTTAAATTAGGCGGATGCTCTTTGTTTTCGTTTAGGCGGATCTCTTTCTAAATGATCAAGATCCCCCCTCATTGACTATGGTAGTAGAGCTTCAACATTATCCTGGTTTTCTTGTTGTATTTCATGCTCTTCCAGCTCATTTGTTGAAGCTCTGTGACGTTCACTCTCTTGTTCATCGCCCTCATTTCTTTTGAAAAAAGAATTAATAGTATTTGTTTTTTCCAGATAATATGATATACCTAATTAATAAAAACACAATTAAACAAATTTAAAAAGTTACAACTTACAAGTTCATTAATCATGACTAAGTCACTAAACCCTAACAACAAATTGGACTCAAGATTTAAAACAAATATAATCTTACAAATTTAAACAAGTCCTTGACAAAATTAACTAACAAACATAAATGTAAGATTAAAAAGCAAAAACAAACCTACTTAAAATAAAGAACCCTAAATACCTAATTGAAGAAAAATCAATAAAAATTAAATACCTAATCGAAGATGGTTGGTCGAAATGCGTCGTCGCTGGCGGAGGTGGCCGATCGGAGCTTGAACACAGGTAGCAGGGGGCAACTGGCGAGGAAGCAGGTGGCAGGGTGAGGGTTTGGGACGTTGTTCTAATTGCTGGCATGAGGCAGCGAGTCCTTTTTTTCTAATTCCGGGGGGGGGGGGGGGGGAGATTGGGGATAGGGAGATACTTATAAAAACTTTCAAACCCCCCTATACTAAGGAAAAATCAACAGGGCCAATGATTTTTAGACAAAAAAACACAAGGGGCCAAAAAACTTCGGAAAAAAACCAAGAGGGTCATACTCAATGTTTTGGTCAAAAACTGCCTAAGCAATTAGTTGATCAAACTTTGTAAGTGAGGTAGAGTGTTTGATGTAAATAAAGATAAAAATGTAAATTTGAAGATTGACACGAGGATGTAACGAGGGAAAATCCAGGAATCCTTGAGTATCCTCAAGGAGCCTAGCAAAAAACCTCGGGGGCCGGTTCAAAGTACCTGCCTCCTAAAACTTTTATATGATGAAAGTATTTGGTACAAAGTAAATGAGCTCGAAATCTAAGTGTTACAGAGAGTTTTGATAGCGAGTATCGTGTGTTGTGTGTGTGTTTTCTTCTCTGAATGAATGACCTAGAGCTCGTTTAAATAGTCAAAAATGCATTAACTAACTAGGCTAAAAACTAGGGATTGAGTCTTCAAGTCTTTGTGAACGTTGGAGTCAGTTACAACACGTCCCATAAAGCCTTGACCGAGTCTTTAGCCATCATTTACACGTCCCTTAATACCTGCAATCAATTAAGACACGTGGACAATTGTAACGGTTAAATCGATAACTGTAGTTCAGGATCCTTTGAGCTTCTGGCGAGCATCCTGAAATAATATAACCAACTGTCCTATATTTTAGGTATTCTCCCAACTAAGCCAATATGAACGTTGTGGACCACTTAGTCCACGTTCTCTATCATTTGTCCGAGTCTTTAGGCTTGTCTACACGTTTCTTTGACCCTGCAATTAATAAGACACATGGGAAAAACAAACGGGTTAGTTGATAACTGTAATTCCGAGATGCTCGAACCTGCCAGGATCCTGAACTTGCGTAAGGATACCAAACCATTTGAGCTGCCGCCAGGATCCCGGATTATCAGCCCTAACAATTGCCCCTGAATTTTAACAGTTGTCGACCAAGAAGACGGCTGTAAAAATTCAAACTCAACGTCATCTCTTGAAATAATTACGAAGGTGACTCGTTAGCTCCTGATTTGATAGCAACACAACTTCTCATGTGATTTCCCCATAAATAACTCCAAGTTTCTGTCTTCCCCATACATCAGTCGGAACCCTGTCGATTGCTCTTTTTGTATTTCCTGCATATATATGACTTAGTAGCATTTTGATCATCATGGTGTGCCGTGTATGCTTTTAATTATTTTGAAAAATGTTAGAATGAGGATCCTTCAGGATGCTCAGCATAGTTTAGTTTAAAAACTCAAAAGTTTATTAAAATTTTGTCAATGTTAACAAACCATGATGCCATCTAATACTTAGTAATAAAAATACGTATTAAACGCAGTATCAATATAACCTGTTTGAGAATACTCCAACCGTAGAGGTAGTCAGGATCTCTAAGGATCCTTAGGAATCCTTAAGATAGACTTGATGAAATTCCGATTTTAAGGCATAAAATACCTTAAAAACCTTGAGCACTTGTGAATAAGTTAAACTGGGGTCAAGCCCAATCTTGAGAGACACAAGTGTGTCTAAGCCTTAACTAATGCGAGAGCATCAACAACCTTTGCTAACCTGAGGACAAGCTCATAGATACTTGGGACTAAGCCAACTGGGGTCAAGCCCAAAAACTTGAGAGACACGAAAGTGCCTAAACCTTAGTTAATGTGAGAACATTAAAAACCTTTGTTATTCTGAGGACAAGCTCAAAAATACTTGGGACTAAGCCAACTGGGGTCAAGCCCAAAAACTTGAGAGACACGAATGTGCCTAAACCTTGGTTGACATGAAAATGCCAAAAACCTTAGAATCTTTTCGAGATGACACGTCTGCCACCCATTTTGAAGTGCACTCTATGGCCAACAGTGATGAAATTATCAGCCACCCTAGGATGAACTGGTCGCACCACCTCGAACCATAGGCCACCATCGTGCGCTCCTGGCGAGGGTCTTGCGCTCCTGGCGATTCCCATTAGTGAACGAGAAGGTGAAAACCTCCTAAACCTTTGATTGCATTCAGAATGCATTTGACTTAGAAGAGGTGATCAGCCTCTAACTTATGACAGGATGCTCCGAACAGCTGCAAAACACTTCAAGGCTCGGTGAGGGGTGGGTGTTAGTTTGGCTAACACCCCTCCGATGCTTAAGTCAGTAATTACTTCACAAAAATAATAATATGAAATTAAAATAATGGTTAAAGTCATACCTGAGGTCTTTGAAGTTTAGACAAGGATTCCTTGATATGCTCAAAGGATCTAGAAAGCACTTACATAAAATATAACTTCAAGTGAATTGCATTCCAAGCTCTTGGGAGCAGCTCACCTTCCATAGTAGCCAACCTATATGCTCCCTTTCCAGCTTCTGAATCTATTAAATAGGGACCTTCCCATTTGGGCGCAAGTTTCCCATGTGCTGGATTGGTCGTATTTTGAAAAGCTTTTCTGAGTACCAGATCTCCTACTTGAAATCTTCTGATCCTGAGATTCCTGTTGTAAGACTTGGCTATCCTTTGCTGGTATGCTGCCATCCGGAATTTTGCGAGGTCTCTGACTTCATCTATCGTTTCAAGATCTTCAAGGAGCTCTTGCTTATTGGCTTCAAAATCCCGGCAGCTTGTTCTGGCAGTTGGCATCACCATTTCAGTGGGTATTACAGCTTCTGAGCCAAACACTAAGGAAAATGGTGTTCGACCAGTAGCATTTTTGGAGGTCGTTCTGTCGGCCCACAATACGAAAGGTAGCTCTTCAGCCCATTTTCCTTTCTTGTCTCCTAGCTTCTTCTTGAGGTTATTGATGATAATCTTATTGCTCGATTCTGCTTGGCCGTTAGCTTGTGGATGTATGGGAGTTGAAGTTACCATCTTGATGCCCCATGCCTCACAAAAACTTGTTGTCCTTTTTCCAATAAATTGAGATCCATTGTCGCACACTATTTCTGATGGAATTCCAAATCTTGTCAAGATATTCCTTTTGATAAAGGAAATTACTTCCTTTTCTCTAACTTGAACAAAAGCTTCGGCTTCAATCCACTTAGAAAAGTAGTCTGTCATAGCCAGCATGAAGACTTTTCCTCCAGGTGCTACAGGCAGCTTACCAACTATATCCATTCCCCATTTCATGAACGGCCATGGAGATGATATTGAATGGAGCGGCTCAGCAGGCTGATGGAGGATGTTGCCGTGCCGCTGACATGCATCACACTTCTGAACAAAGGCCATAGCATCCTTCTTCATGGTGGGCCAGTAGTATCCTGTTCTTAATACTTTTGAATATAGTGATCTGCCCCCAGTGTGATTGCCACAATCGCCTTCATGAATATCCTGGAGTACTTCAAGTGCTTCAGGCTGCTCGAGGCATCTCAAATATGGTCCTGCAAGAGATTTCTTGTATAAGATACCATTTATTATTGAATATGGAATTACCTTTGTTCGGAAGAGTCTAGAGTTCTCGTTTTTGGGGATTTCTCCTTCTTGAATAAATCTCCTGATAGGATAGGTCCAGGATTCTTGAGGATCCTGAGAGTCTGTCATTTCTTGATCTTTATCTGTTGTAACATCATTAACTTCTTGTTCTTCAATTGCCGGTGTCAGGATGTGAGTTATGGGAATCTTGACACCTTCTGGGATCCTTAAAGATGATGCTAAATTTGCCAAAGCATCAGCTTCTGCGTTTTCTTCTCTAGGTACCTGTGATATGCTGCAATATTCAAAGGATAATGCTAATTGTTTTACAAGGTCTAGATATTTGGTTAGCCTTTCGCCTTTCACTGCATAGGATCCATTAAATTGGTTAGTTAATAACAAGGAATCAATAAAAACTTGAATGTGTTGGATACCCATATCTTTAGCGAGTTGTAATCCTGCAATTAAAGCTTCGTATTCGGCTTCATTATTAGTAGCCTTGAATTCACAGTGGATAGATAGAGGGATAATGTCCCCCTGTGGCGATTTCAGTAGCGCACCCAAGTCCTGTTCCTCTAACATTAGATGCTCCATCTGTATACAAGACCCAGCTGCCTGAAGCTTCTTCGAGCTGCTTGACTTCTAGTTCAACTTCTGGCAGTATGTCGCTGCTGAAATCAGCCACAAAGTCTGCTAAGGCCTGTGACTTGATCGCTGTTCTTGGTTCATATATGATGTCATAGGCACTTAATTTAACTGCCCATTTCGCCATTCTTCCAGACATCTCTGGCTTTCTTAGGACACACTTAATAGGATAGTTAGTTTTCACATAAATAACATGAGTTTCAAAATAATGCCTTAACTTTTGAGAAGCCATAACAAGGGCTAAAATTAATTTTTCTAAATAAGAATACCTGGTTTCAGCATCTAGCAATGTTTTGCTTACATAGTATACTGGATGCTGCTGCCCCTCATGATCCTTCACAAGCACAGCACTTACTGAGCTGCCTGAAACTGCTAGATAGAGAGACAGTGGCTCGCCTTTAACTGGTTGCATCAGAAGCGGAGCGGATGACAGATATTCTTTCAAGGAGCTCAGAGCTGCTTCATGCTTCTCACCCCATTCAAACTTTTTGTTTTTCTTCAATATGTCATAGAATTCTTTGCTCTTTTCGGAAGATCTTGATATGAATCTGTTAAGTGCTGCTACTCTTCCAGTCAATCTTTGAACTTCTTTAACATTTGTTGGAGACTTCAAGTTTATAATAGCTTGTATCTGCTCGGGGCTGGCTTCAATTCCCCTTTCAGTAACCATAAAGCCTAAAAACTTGCCGGCTCTTACTCCGAAATGGCACTTGGAAGGATTCAATTTCATGTTGAATTGGTCCAGGATATCAAAAGCAGCTTCAAGATCTCTAGGGTGGTCCTTCGCTTTTTTCGATTTCACCACCATATCATCGATGTATACTTCCATGGTGTCCCCCAGCTTGTCTTTAAACATCATGTTGACTAGCCTTTGGTATGTAGCACCTGCATTTCGTAAACCAAAAGGCATTGCAATATAACAATAAATACCTGTGGGAGTCATGAAGGCCGTGTCTTCCTGATCTGATGGTTCCATTTGAATTTGTTGAAAGCCCGAAGATGCATCCATAAAAGTCAACATCTCATGCCCGGCAGTCGCGTCCACCATAGAATCAATATGTGGTAGAGGGAATGGGTCTTTTGGACAGGCCTTGTTTAGGTCTGTGTAGTCTACACATACCCTCCACTTACCATTCTTCTTTTGGACTACCACCACATTAGCCAACCAGCGAGGATACTTGACTTCTCTGATCATTCTTGATTTGAGCAGCCTGTCAACTTCCTCTTGGATTATGATGTTTCTCTCAGGAGCGAACTTTCTTCTCTTCTGATGTATTGGCCTGAAAGATTCATCTATACCAAGTTTATGAGTAATAATATCTTTGGATATACCTGTCATGTCTTCATGTTTCCATGCAAATGTTGTGACTCTGGATTTTAAGAGGCTCACGAGCTGCTCCTCAGTATCCTCAGGAATATTTGTTCCTACCAGCACTTTGATTTCAGGATCTTCAGGATTGAGTTGAACTTCTTTGGTCTCCAATTCCTTCGTCATCTGAATTCTTCGTGCTGGTTTCTTTAATTGCTATGCTGGCTTTGACTTGATAGTGTTCTTCATAGCAGAAGTGTAGCAGTCTTTGGCTTCTTGTTGATCACTTAGTATTCTTACAACTCCCCAAGGTGTGGGAAGCTTCACACATTGATGATAGGTAGATGGAACTGCTTTCATGTCATGGATCCATGGCCTTCCCAAGATTACATTGCAACAAGGCAGGGAATCAATAACGCAGAATTTCTGCATGGAATTGACTCCTTCTACGTAAACAGGAAGTCTGATGTCTCCAACCGTATGCTTGGTTTCTCCGCTAAATCCTACTAATACTGAGGATCTTGGAATTATCTCTTCTTCGGGAATGCTCATCTTCTTAAGCACGTCCAATTGAATAATGTTGACTGAACTGCCATTGTCTATCAGGATCCTGCGAACATAATGGTTAGCAATACATAATGTAATTACCAGACTGTCATGATGAGGGTCCTGGATGTCTTGCTTATCAGTTTCGTCAAAAGAAATGACTTTGTCTTCAGTCAATATTGCATTCTTCTTTGGTCGACTGCCTTGATCCATTTTAGCCTCCTTGGCATGTCTTTTTGCTGATGAGAAAGAGGCTCCACATATGTCAGATCCTCCGGAGATGAAGTTGATCACTTTGGCATCTGCTGGTGGTGATTGCGCTCTTTTGGGCAGCTCAGCAGCTTCTTGAGTTTTACTCTTCTTTCTGCCGAACAATTCCTTGAGATGCCCCTTGCTGAGCAGGTAACTGATTTCTTTTCGAAGTGCTATGCAATCATCTGTTAAGTGCCCAAAGTCTTCGTGGTAGGCACACCATTTAGACTTATCTTTCCATGATCCTTGTTTATCCGATTTTCTTGGCCACCTGGCTTTATCACCTAGATCCTGCAAGGCACATAACAAACCACTTGTGTCAACCGAAAAGCAATAATCAGATACCTTTGGGAAGTTCTCTTCGTCGTCTTCCTCTTCCACTTCGTTGACCCTTGGATTATCATTACGATAATAGGGTTTGTTTCTTTGTTGTTTTCCGGGAGAGTTTGTCCTTCTGCCCGACGTTTCTTCACCTCTTTTTTGGATCTTCTTATCGTCTTCCAACCTGATGAACCTCAGTGCCCTTGTTCTGACTTCATCAAGGTTCCTGCAAGGAGTCATAACCAAATCATCATAAAATCGGGAATCCCCTCTAATCCCCATTTTGAAGGCTTCTACAGCAGCAGCCATATCCAGGTTAGGGATATCTAGAGCTTCTCGACCAAATCTGGCCACATAATCCCTTAGGGATTCATTGGATTTCTGAACTATCCTGTACAAGTCACCCGTGAGCTTCTCAAAGCTCCTGCTGCAAGAAAACTGGTTATTAAACAAGTTAACCAAATGAGGAAAGGATGTAATAGTATTAGGAGGGATACTGAGTAGCCATTTCAAGGCTGGTCCTGTTAGTGTTGAGCCGAATCCCTTGCATAAGCAAGCTTCTTTGATGTTTACAGGAATGGGGTTGATCTCCATCCGTTCCCTATATTGTGCCACGTGTTCCTCAGGATCTGTGGTCCCGTCGTAGAGTTTCATGTTGGGAGTTTGAAATCTTTTTGGTATCTCCACGTCACAAATGGGCCATGCAAATCTAGAAACTCTGTGGCTGCCTGCTGGCACTTCAGGAATTGGACGAATAACACCAGGAACACTTGAGATCATATCCTTTAACCTCTGAAGTTCCCTAGCAATAGTCGGGTTGATACCTGCATCCTGCACAGTTCCTTGGTTAGGGTGTACATAGAAATTATCGAAGTTGTTACCGGCCCTGGAAGTTTGGAGATGGATCTGGGGTCCATATTCAGCATCCCTAAGGATGGTCGGCTCAGTCGTGGTTCCCATTTGCATGGGGATAAAGTCTCCTTCATGCATCTCCTGAGATGAACCTGGGAATATGCCTGCAGAGACAGTAGGGTTAGAAAATAAGGATCCTTGAGGATCCTGAGCTGCTCGGAAGCGGCTCCGGTATGGTTGGAATGGCTGAGATGAAGATCCCTGTAGCATCTGTGGAGTAGGCATTGCTGACTGCTGACTCCAAGGCTCATGTAGGTTTGTTGCCGCGAATTGTTGTGGTCGAGATGCGGATTGATGCATTGAGACTGCTGGCACCCGATGGTTTAAAAACCCGGCTGGTTGCTGACTTGAGCATCTCGGCGGCTGCTGACTTCCATATTCGCTGTAGTAAGATTCTGGGGGTTGCTCAGAGTAGAATCCAGAGTATTCCAGATCCATCGTCCTGGAAGTCTTCTGATGCTGAGTGCCTGAGGATCCTGCAGTGGTAACTGTTGCAATACCTGACTTTTGAACAGTAGAGGGATTTACTTTCTGTTTCGGCTGCTCCGATATTTCCGGAGAGTTAAACCCGAATGATTTTGGGATCAAAGGGCTGATTTCCTCTACTGGTTTCTTCGATTTCTTCAATTCCATGATCTCCTTCATCATTCTCTCGTTGGTTTTGGTTTGTTCATCCGCATGGGCCTTCATTTGCCTGATCAAAACATAGAGATCGTTATTAGAAATAGTAGAGTCAGTGGACGTACCTTGAGATCCAGTAAAAGTGGGGTATTCCACTCCTTTAGCATTAGTATCAGCCACTTTCTTCATCATTGGGGGGAGACCAGCGTTGACAGCGGGCTTAGAGGATGAAACAGACTTTGAGGTGAATCTTTGGTTGAGTCGACATTTTCAAGAATCGGTTATGGGAAGAAGATCAAGGCTCTTAATCGAATTCAAACACCGTTTGCCCCACGGTGGGCGCCAAATTGTTTTGGTCAAAAACTGCCTAAGCAATTAGTTGATCAAACTTTGTAAGTGAGGTAGAGTGTTTGATGTAAATAAAGATAGAAATGTAAATTTGAAGATTGACACGAGGATGTAACGAGGGAAAATCCAGGAATCCTTGAGTATCCTCAAGGAGCCTAGCAAAAAACCTCGGGGGCCGGTTCAAAGTACCTGCCTCCTAAAACTTTTATATGATGAAAGTATTTGGTACAAAGTAAATGAGCTCGAAATCTAAGTGTTACAGAGAGTTTTGATAGCGAGTATCGTGTGTTGTGTGTGTGTTTTCTTTCTTTTGAATGAATGACCTAGAGCTCGTTTAAATAGTCAAAAATGCATTAACTAACTAGGCTAAAAACTAGGGATTGAGTCTTCAAGTCTTTGTGAACGTTGGAGTCAGTTACAACACGTCCCATAAAGCCTTGACCGAGTCTTTAGCCATCATTTACACGTCCCTTAATACCTGCAATCAATTAAGACACGTGGACAATTGTAACGGTTAATCGATAACTGTAGTTCAGGATCCTTTGAGCTTCTGGCGAGCATCCTGAAATAATATAACCAACTGTCCTATATTTTAGGTATTCTCCCAACTAAGCCAATATGAACGTTGTGGACCACTTAGTCCACGTTCTCTATCATTTGTCCGAGTCTTTAGGCTTGTCTACACGTTTCTTTGACCCTGCAATTAATAAGTCACATGGGAAAAACAAACGGGTTAGTTGATAACTGTAATTCCGAGATGCTCGAACCTGCCAGGATCCTGAACTTGCGTAAGGATACCAAACCATTTGAGCTGCCGCCAGGATCCCGGATTATCAGCCCTAACACTCAATACATATAAAATTTTCGGGAAAAAAACATAAAAATATGCACTATTGAACGAAAAACCGCAGTGACAACCCCCCACCCACCGGTCCTAGGCTAAGTTGCGACGCTGAGTTCAGGAGGTGTCATTGTAATTCATGTAAAGTAATTAACGACTTAATCTCAAGTCGTTATGTGTTAAAACGTTTAGGATATAAGATATAGGGATAGAACAGTTCTTATCTTCGAGTAATATAATTTCTTAACATCATCCATATCCTTTGAACGCCATTAAAGGCAAGTACATGTGCCACGTCATATTTTTCTTTCCTTAATTCCACCTCATCACAACCCACTACACAAATTATCGGACATTCGGGCATGTACATACTTGCACACGACCAGTGAACGCAAATGTTATACGGAAACCATGTGGCTCGTGCAAATTAGGTGTAATTTGGACTTATAATGACAAGGAGACCGGGTATAGTGACATATCAACGACCAACAGACATAAGCATTCGATTGATGTAACAGTAATTGGAAATTTTACACATCTAGCTACTCTAATTAGTGGGAAAATAAATGAGGAAAGGGGGTCATGAATCTTGAATTTGCCTTCAGTTTTCAAGATTCCAAACAAGATAAAAAGGACAAAAACACCAAGATTTGTGGCACAAGAAAAGAGCAAGCCCACCACCTTATCTATCATATATGTAACAGAATCAGGCAATGTCACAAATTGCATGTTCCTTAAACATGTGGCTAAAATATGCATGTCAATTAATCTGTTTCACATACTTATACCTTGTGTTACACGTAATCTCTTTGATCAATCATTTCGCCAAACCATCCGCATCTTCAACACTAAAACCTAACACTAATTCTTCCTAGTGCTTAGTTTAATTTTGTACCTGAATCAGTCGAAAACACCATCGGACTATACATGTTTAGCATGCTAGAGAGAGTGTCAAATTGAAGTAAATCAGAAATATATATATGAAGAACAAGATGTTGTAAGACATATATCTATATCATTTCAAAATTTCTTTTTATGCCAATTTACTTAGGATCGAGGTTGTCTTACAAGTTGCTTCTCGAGAAACACGTACATATACATACATAAACTAGGTGGTGATTAGCGCGCATTGTGACTGGGTATATACGGATATATGAAACAATAAAGTGACATAAAGATAATAAAAAAATATTAAACGTGGAGCTAAATGCTAAAAACAAAAGCGAACTTGTCAAATTCTTAAACGAAAAAACTAAGTAAAACAAAAACAAATAAAACTAAAAAAACCGCTAAAAGACAAAACATAAAGCATAAAAGAAAAAAAAAACATAAAAACACAAAATAGTGAATTACTATAGCACTATTCCTCAAAGTTTCAAATGTATATAGGGTAATATATATCTATATTATTTACGTTATGCTTTAGCAATATAATTGTATTATGTACGCACGTTATGCACGCGGTAACTCACGAATAGTAAAATCTATTTTATTATTAGGGATGAAAAAGATGGGTTGCAAGAGTTGAAGATGGTTAGGAAATAGATGAAAAAAGGTAAGTTGCAGTAATATGGAGGAGAAAGAGGCATGATGGAAACGATGAAAGGAATTAACTCATCCCAACCTTAAGAGTAGTGCAGCTTTAAGGCAAAATATACTGGCAGAATTACATAATCGGTCTTTGAGTTGGGATTAAAGGGACCAAACTTGAAAAGTTGGTTTAAGTTTAATTAATATCTTATACGAATAAGTTTCTCATTTGTTTTCTATTTTATGTTGCTTTGAAGAACAAGTTGGATCTTCCTATATAAACCGAGTTAGGGTTTGACCATTGTATCAAAGTTTATTGTAATTAGTTTTTAAGTTATTTTTCTGATTATGATAAAAGTAAGGTTTCACCAAATTGTGTGTTATTGATATCGATCAGGACTTGAAAATATGTTGTCAACTCAATCGTTAGAACTCTCAGACGCTAATAAGTTGCTAGAAGGGACGAAAAAACCTATTCATTTGATACAAACCATTTTGAGTAAAACTACTTAGATGATCATGTGACCATCTAGATAAGTGAAATGGAGTTGCTGTTGAAGTTAACTACTCGATAAAATCATATCTTAGAGTGGCGATGATGTCAAAAAGCAGATTGCAACCTTTGTGGACTAAATTTGAGTGATCAAATAAGTTAACCTACTTTCTTGTATGTCAAATGCGTATGAAGAGGTTAACCAAAAGATGAAAAGATTATAAGGTTAATTTCTCTAAAGTGTAAGTGTGGTTATTTTAGTCAATATAAAAAGTGTGCGAAATTGAAAACACACGATAGGATCGTGGTTAACTGACTTAACCTTAAACAAGATTACTTATAAGATTAACCATGCAGGCGGAAACAAGTTAATCTTCACTCCGACACTCAAACAGTTTGTTGGATAGGTTGTATGAACTCAAGATAACATTTAGGCAAACAAGTAATAACACAAGTATGAATAAACTCGAATGCTATTGTATTAACTTGAGAACAACTGTTACAGTGTTTGTGATCGATGATCCCTATGAAACAATGAAGCAGGAATACAACATATATATATATAGTGATAAGTGAAAATCAAGGAGAGTCCTTGATCTCTCTATAGATGAACTTGACGATCTATCTAATAAAACATAATAATCGGACACAAATAGTGATTTACATTGGATAGAAATGTCAAAGGGAATAGCTAAACGACGTTTGATACGACGGAGACAATGTAGCTGAAAATAGAATGACAAAAGTATCTTTGTCATGTCTGAACCAAGTACAGTCGAATAGTCAACCGCGGATGAACTCTCCTTACCGAAGTAATTCAAGTTCATGATGGGAGCCCCATCGAGTGTCACCAGCCCGAGCTAAACTCATTTCTTGGTTTTTACCTTTTCCTGTGCAAACTTCACCCAACTCTATCTTTTTCATATTATTGTCATACTGTTTTTGTCGTATCAAATCTTTTCTTTTACATGAAGCTCCAACAATATTCACAATCTTTGTAAGATAATCAAAAAAATTACTCACAGATGCGTATTCAGATGAAGTAGCCACAACAACTAATTGCAATTGATGAGCAAAACAATGAATATAAAATGCATACTTATTTTCATCTAAAATCTTTTGTTTTAATCCATTTAGCTCACCACGCATATTGGAAGCTCCATCATAGCCTTGACCTCGAACTCTAGACATGCTTAAGCCATGTTTTGCAAATAAACTATCAATAGCACTTTTTAAGGATGATGCACAAGTGTCAGTAACATGCACAACACCAATAAATCGTTCAATCACTTCTCCCCCATCATCCACATATCTCAGAACCATTGCCATCTGCTCCTTTATAGAGCAATCGCGAGACTCGTCAATTAACAAAGAAAAGAACTTTCCTTTTACATCATTCACAATAATGTTTCTTACCTCTGTCGCACAAGCATTAACAATTTCTTTTTGAGTTTTAGGTGAAGTCAATTGATTATTTCCAGGAGCTTTTAAAATAAAAAGCCTATTTACTTCTTCATCATGCTCACAGTACCATTTGAGAAGTTCAAGAAAATTGCCTCGACTAATAGAATCTGTAGACTCATCATGCCCGCGAAAAGCCAACCCTTGTTTTAAAAGGAATCTAATCACATCAACAACAACGGTTAACCGAAAGCGATATTCAATCTCATCTTGCTTACTTTGTCGTGAGAAAATATAGTTCAAATTGTGCCTCTGATCTTTAAGCAACTCGTATTGAATTCTAGCATTATTATGTCTACTATTTGGTTTTCCTTCGTGATCACGAAAATTTTCAAATGCCTTTTTCCAATTTTTAAAACCTTTGCTTATAAAAACATCATCACCATGTTTACTACCATTAGGGAACAGATAACACCACAAACAAAATGCTGCATCTTTGGATACGCTATATTCTAACCAACAAAAGTGACCAAACCATTTTTCTTTAAAATCTCTTAGTTGCCCAGAAATTTCTGTTAATGGGAAAGTGTGATCTTTAGGTCGACAAGGCCCGTTTACTAGGTATCTTCTCCTTACTTCCTCCCGAATATTAACCGAATACTCATTAATTGGTTTACGCAAAGCCGGGTCACCAACAATATCAATTTCGGATAACTCAACTTCTTCTCGACTTCTTTTATTACTAACTTCATTAGGACTAGACACGTTTGATGAACTCTCAACGCTTGGCTTAGGTTTTTTAGTAAAGTAGCTCTTTAACGAAGCGTTTCTGCAAATATAGTAAGACTAACTAATCATATAATTCAACATAAAAAAACATATGATGCTATTGACTAAAAAAACATCAAATATCAAATATCAAATATCAAATATGTACTACTGTAAAAAAACATAAAAAAACACAACCGCCATTCAAATAAAAAATAGTTAACAAAACCATATGATGCTATTGAGTTATTGTTAAGAATCTATTAAAAAATGAAGGTAGAAGACAAGAAGGCGTGTACCTCATTTTGTGATCTTCAGATGAGTTTTCTCCTTTTAAAATATAAATTTTATCGAGTGGACGGAGTGGTGAACTGCTTTAATGTTTTACTGCCTTTTCATTCTAGGGTAAAGAGAAGATAAGGCTCATTAAAAAAATAGAAAAACTATAGGTAATATGTATTATAATAATAAAGAGCCCAAGCCCCAAAGCCCAACCCACGTTCATTAAACATTTAAACCCCTCTTTTATAACTTTCTTCTTCTTCTTTCTATTTTCTGAACATCGACGGCTTCTTGTTGACTTCGCCGGATACCTGCAAACTCGCCGGAAAAATTCAGCTATCTATCTCTATCTTATATTCTACCATTTTGACCCTCTACCAGGTATAATTAAGAGGGTCGAACTCAAAAAAAATATTTTTGTGTGTATACCGGTCTTCTACAAATTTAGTCGGCCGGAGGGTCGACGGACCCTCCGGACCCCCCCCTGGTTCCGCCGATGAGTTCATCCGGATCTGTATGGATCCGAGACAACTTCATTCATCCGGAGAAACTTGATCATCCGAAGTAACTTCTTAATCCGAAACGACTTTAGTTTTCATACTTCATCCGGATTAACACTTCATCCGAATAAGCTGCTTCCGGGTTAACTCTTTCGTATCAACTATACTTAGCCATTCAGTAGGTCTTTAATGACTTCAATCCAATTATGTCCGAGCAACCACAAATTCTTCCTCTTCCTCTGAAGACCACTTTATCCTTGTTTTCTTTGCGACTTTTATTTTGAGATGTTTTTATATTTATGTCTTCTTTTTGGTGGCTATGTTTAGGGAACAACCTCAACTTCGGGTTCCAGTTGTGGTGTTTCAAGAACATTATCAACTTCGGGTTCATGTTTTCATGTAGACGTATTGGGTCACGTAAGAATATACGTAAATTAATTACCAAAAGGATTATTTATATATCCAGTCTATTTCTCTTATAAAAGAAACGATTATTTCTATATATTTTGAATATAAGGACGAAAATCTTGGTCATTTGTCATTATCTTTAGTTGCTATCATCCTCGGATGTCGAAATCGTGCACCCATCATGTAAAAAGTCATTAATGTCCTCATAGTTTTAAAAGAAAAAGAAAATAAATCTTATATCGTTTAAAGCATATAACTCCTATCCTTAATTCATATGAAATGTGGTTTATACCAATAATCGTTTAGGTTATCAGATTATTAATCAAGTTTATTAAACTCCATATAAACAAATGAGTACTATTAATTAGCCTTATAGAACCGGTATGTAGTTTATAAGTTTTAGAAACGTTCAGATGAGCGATAAAAAAAATAGTTGTTAAAAAATATGACACTACGGGGTAAGAAGCAAAGAAGGAGTGTCACTTTCAAAAATTCTTTTTTAGTTCAATCACCCGCTAGAAGCGAGTCCTTTGAAATAACCAAGCTAGTAAGTAGAAGGGTAACGTGATCACAGGAAAAGACATTACCAGAAGGAAAGTAGTCCAACTCAATGTCTTACGCATAAGTGGCATTTGAGTGAAAGTAGTAAGTTAGTGGCCAAGAATCATCGATTTTGGAGTTACCATCTCAAGACAGCTCATGGGAATTTCTTTAAGTAAGAATGATTCCTAGTGTCACCCTCTTCGTTTTCTCTTTAGGAAAACAAGTCCGATCGAGTTAGCTCTTGGACTCAATGCATGCCTTAAGATGAATAGGAGAAGGCCGCAATACATCTCTATCATCATTCTCCCCCGCACTTATTAATTAGGTTAAGGAAAAGATGAAGCACCCCCGTTAAAGAGAACATTCAAGGAACAAAGACACAAGTGGTTTTCTTGGGGATAATTTATCTCTTAATTGCAATCATAACATGGTGAAGTTGGGATTAGCATGCACATCCTAATTGTAATTAATATTAATCATGAAGCATATAGATATAGCAAATTCTAACATAAACCTAATCATTTAACATCATCAAACCCGTTTATGACATGAGTCTAGTTATTTTTAGGCAAAAATGGCATAACCCTAAACATATCTAATCATATGAGTCATGTATCTAAACATTCCGTGACAAGAGGGGGCTGATTTGATCATAATAATCATATATCTAACATTAGATATAGAGCATGACATAAATCTAGTCATTTAGAGCATACAAGTACAACCATAATGTCCAAACACATAGTTTTAACCCTATATGACATGCAAATTGTAGATCTAGTCCTCTTAAGTCATAAAAATACCAACTTGATGATCATTACATGTAGATCTAGACTAAAATACCAAGCATGAGGTAGATCAAGTCATTTGGAAGCATAAAAATGTAAACCTGATGAACAAATTCCTATATCTAGGTCTAGGTGACATGCATGTAGTAAATCTAAATATTTCAAAGCATAAAAATGTAATTTTGATGATTAATTTCATAGATCTAGGCATAATCAACATGTGTTATCAAGATCTAGTCCTAATACAACATGAAATCCCAAGCTTTATACAAATTTATACATGAATCTAGCATGGACATCAAGCACATCATAGATCTAAACCTAAATTGACATGAAGATGCAAACTTTGATCATATAATCCATGGATTTATCAAGAGCAACATAGATCTTAGCATATAAAATCCACACAAAATGAATATAAATACATCAAGTAACTCAAACGTATGCACAAATTAGGTTAAAACATGCAATTTTGGTCGGTTTTGGCATACGTATCGATTTTGGGCAATTCACCAACGATTCGCGACTCGAACAAGTGTGTGATGAATCATGACATGATAATTGATTATTAGACTCATAAAATGTTGAATTTGATATACGATGATCAAATTCGAGATTTCCGGTAAACAACGAATCGTGTACCGAAATTGCTTTAATTTCAATTCGAGACATCCAATTTGATTCCAATAGATTGTAATTAAGTATTTCATTTTTTGAATCGATTATAAATTATTCAGATCCATTAATTGGGGTATTAATACCCGAAAATTCTTTCGATTTTCAATAATTAGCAAATCGGTACATCATGAATTTTTAAAACGGGTCGGGTTTCACAAACGAGTAATTTGTAAATGTTACACATGTGCCTGTATAACATCATTTTTTGGTTGGGTATGGCTCCAACTATTCTCAGAGCTCCCCTGTTAGTTACCCATACACATATTTTAGTCAATGGTCGTATAGTAGATATACCAAATTATCGTTGCAACCCCCGAGACTCTATTACGGTTAGGGATAAACAAAAATCTAGAACTGCCCTCGTTTAAAAAAATATGTCGCTTGGGGTTTTACTAGGGTTAACTAATAAAAGACCCGGAACTGGAATTGATCTTAGAAACCATTCACTTTCCAGGAAAAAATCACACAGTAGAATGATATAGGAACCATTAAACTTCTTGACATAAGAGTAGTGGTCCATTTCACATCTCTTGTAACTGTTTCTGCCCATGAAGTTATCAAACTTCAAGTACCACACTCTAGGAGTCTGCTTGAGACCACACAAGCTTTTCTTCAGCTTTCACAAGGTTTTCCTTACCCTTGAATTGAAAACCTTCTGATTATGTAATATAAATATTTCATCAAGATCAACGCATAGGAAAGTTGTCTTAACATCTAACTTCTCTAGATATAAGATTTTTGTTGCCACAATACTGAGCACTAGCCTAATTGTTGTTGACGCCCTCTTTCTGTTGAAAATCTCTAACAACCATCCTAGTTTTAGATCTCTTGGTACCATTCTGCTTATCTTTGATCCTGAATACCCATTTATTTTGAAGAGCCTTCTACCCAGCCGGAAGTTTAGCAAGAACTCATGTTTTATTTTTTCTCAAGCGACTTCATTTCATCTTTCTTTGCCATCCCCCACTATAACAAATCTTTATCACTAACGGCTTCAGTGCAACTTTGTTGTTCTCCATTTTCAGTTAACAGAAGAAATGGGCATATGGAGAATATCTAGCAGTAGGTTTCTTAACTTTGATCGACCGTCTGACCTGATGTATATCTGGTGGATCTCATCCTTCAACATTTGAGTTTACTGGTGAACTATCTGCAACCTCATTTTCTGAGTCATCTTCATCTTCTGCCTCCGAGCTCCCAATGTCAACGCTTAATGATGGAGTCTCAGTTTCAATTGTATTTGTCATCATCTTTTTCAATGAAACAAATGAGGGCATCATCTGATTCTTCCCCAGCTACATTATCACCTCTTTAGCTGCTAGTGGCTTAGTACATTGGTTTCTGAAGTGCCCGACTTCCTTGCAGTTCCGGTAAGTAATATTTTTTCTGGTCTTCGACTGACCTCTCTTCTCGACCTCAATTTACCCCTCCGACTACCTCCTTTGTCTAATTTTCTTCCCCTAGCTACCTTCTGTATGCAAGAGTAAGCTGGAAGATTCTCGAGAGCACTTTCATCTGGTATCATCACCATCAATTAATCAAGTCTCTAATCCCATCAATCAAGTCGTCTAATCCCATTAACTTGGTTGTCTCGGACATACTACTAACAATAGTCACCGCCTATGGGCTCATTGATGTCGTCTTCATCAAGTAATAATATCACATATTAAAGTCGAAATATATCCTTGCTTACCTAATTATAACGATTATCACGATTATCTACTCAGCTCGTACATTTGTGCATATTTATTTATTTTATTTTATTTTTTCTCTTATTGTTTTATAAATAAGATTAATTATGCAATAATATTTTATATGTAAAATTATTGGGCGTTAAATAATGTGGCCTTGGTTTAATTTGGTTTGAAAAATGACATCTATGGTTCGAAATTAGTGCTTTTTGTAAATGTAGGTTAGTGGGCAACGAATATCACTTTGAGAAAGAGAGAAAGACATGGCTTTTATTGATGTCCTAATTATGTTTAGTCACTTATAACGAGACCAAATCAATCCACATGCATTATTACAAGATTAGATATTTGTTTTATCTTACTTTTGTTTCAACGTAATTTACAATTTAATCAAATATTTTGGGTTGAAAAAGGTTAAGATTTTAAATTTAAGCAATGATTAATCATTTTCTTACTCTCTCTAGATCGATTAGTCTAAAGAGGACATGTGGTATAACCTTGTGTTATGTGGTGTTAAAGACATGCCACGTAGGCGGTGACTGTACAACACAAGATTATAACTTGGAAGGATATACATGATGTGTGGGTGTTATGTGGTGTTGAAGTATTTTTTATTATTTTAAACAAAAAAAATAATTAAAAACAATTATATTAATTATCTGATTGGACAAACTCAATCTCTCTCCTCTTTCACACCCAAATAGAGGGCGTCGAATATATGGCAGAGGAAGTTGGTGCCGCTTGATGGCGCGCTTAGGGAGCGATATTGGCGCGTTTAACGCCGCAAAAGTGGTGTTTGGCGCCAGTTAAGGGGGTATACCCATTCCCTAAATAATAAAAAACAAGTCGATTGCTTAAAGATTCATCTAGTTAGACCGTTGTTTAATGGTTTGAAACTTTTCATCGCCATATAAAACCAAACTAGCATTGAATCTTCTTTATTTGGCCATTTTGCTTTTATTTTTAAAATATACAGCTACATATGTTATTGTAAAGCATCTTTATCATTTTATGATTTTGAATACAAACCCTCAATATATAAATATACATACAAAATCGTAGAAATCAAATTCCTTCTGGTTTCCCCTTCTTGTATTTCTTTATATGTTCTTTGTTATTCCATCCTGGAGGTAACTACAATTCTTCATTGCTTCTTGAATTTAAAGATCAAGTGAACACAAGTGGGTGGGAGCAATTTAGACGATGGGCAAGTCGCGGTGTTTGTTTGTGACGTATTTTGGTTCATATTGCAGGTAAGTAGCCGATGTGGGAAAGACTAGTGTTATACGGAAGGATATGCAGGTTTTAGCTAGTCATGGTGTGTGTCAGCACTAGCAGTTAGGGTAGTCTTGGTTTGCGGTCTACGTGTTTGTACCAGGCTTAGGGTTACTCTGGGGTCTTACTGGAATCGTGGGAAAACATAAGTGCGCCTCTGAAACGGTGACTTACGCTTTGGTGTGTACAATGGTTCCTTGAAGAACTGGTCGACCTATGCTGATATAAGTTATCCTTTTGCTTCTACGTGTTCTAATACGAATGGCCGGTCCTATACGCTCCTTGCGGTGGCAGCTGCGGCGGGGTGCGACATGGTTTGAATAGAAGTCGGATGGGTGGTAGTGGTTCTCATGATGGTCACAATTAGGGCGAAACTATAATTTTTTTAGGAATACCACAATTTTGCCCTAGCACATAATTTCTAAAAAAAATGCAGTTTGCTGGTTTCGAACCTGGGTCGCCTCATTCAAGGGCATGAAAGCTTTATGTATTGCGCTCAAGCCACACAATTTTGTTTCTAACTCTTAAAACACATAGTACTTATCAAAAGATTACATAAGAATATTTTGAAAATTTCGGGCCCTTTAAAAACTTCCACATTTCACATACGAGTTTGAGAGGGTGCACGTGCACCACCTGAGCCTACACTAGCTTCGCACCTGCTCATCATGGTACAAGCAAACACGGTGGCTGGATTGGTGGTTGGAGTGGCAATTAAAGTGAAGGAACCTAGAACTCAAAAGTTGATTTGGAAGATTATGGGCGTAAAACCAATTCTAAACATGTCTAAGCTCAAGCTCAGCTTACTTAATTTAAGAGTCCAAGCCTAAGTTTCGTTTGATTTGAGGTTTTAGATAACTCAAATTCAGCACATGACTCGTTTTCAAGCTCAAGATTTTCATCGTATTGACTTGTTACTTTTTTTTAATTATATATGTAAGGAAGGATCAAATACGGAGTGCTTTTTATGAGAATAGTAGAAAATAATTAGGGCCATTGACCAAATCATTTAATGGTTGAAAAAAAAATGTAGAATAACTTTTACAGGCTTCATTAATTAAAAAAAACATTATACCATAATAAAGAGAATTTTACTATTTTTAAATTTAATTTGAATATAGTATTGCTATAGAAAAATAAGATTTTAACGTAGTACGTAATTATGTACTGCCGATACGTAATTGTGTACATATTGTGTGATTATGTACGCCTTTTTTTGGCGGAACGTGATTATGTACGCCTATTTTTGGCAGGATTATATATGGCCATTACATAATTTCTTCTGGACGCTTATACCCTCAGCCAAATGTCACGTGGCGCATTCTCATGGCTTCCTACGCTTCGAAATCAAGTAATTCAAATTCGAGTGTGAGTCAAATCGAAATTAGGGTTATTCGAGTAATTCGAGTAATGAACAGTTGAACTAGACGAAGCGAAGCACCCCTAGCCAAGCTCACCGTGAGTTCAATATTTCATTTCCCATGTTGGTAGTGCACCATAGTTGGTTGATTTGATTCTGCTAATTATGGATAGAGGTGTAAAAACCGGTTTGAAAACCAAACCGGTTCGGTTCTCAAACCGGTTTTGACCAAAATCGGTTTTGGTCAAAACCGGTTTGGGGCCAAACCGGTTCGGTTACCAAACCGGTTTGGTTACCAAACCGGTTTTGAGCACGAGTTCGAGAAACCGGTGAAACCGGTTCCGGTTAGAAACCGAACCGGTTTGGGATCTCAAACCGGTTTGAACCGGTTTTGTATATTTTTTTTTTAATTTTTTTTAAACTTTATAAAAACTAAAAAAACATACTTTTTATTGAAAAAAACATAAAACACTACAAAATAGAAGAAGTTCACACCTAAACGATTACAAAAGTACATAATTTTGAAAGAAACTATAAAATATTTTAACTAGATTAAACATTATTGTTGGGGTAGTCGAGTTCAATCCATTGCCAATGACACCGAGCCTTTTGCATACCATTTTTGAACTCAACCAAGTCGAAATGCGGCCCGAACAAATGCGGAGCTCTCTTTGTTAGAACAATCCTCACAATCGAGAACTCGTCGTTGCCGGCGTTGCTTTGAGCACTTGAAGAGGCCATTTTTTGAGTGAATGAGGAATAATCTTTGTTGGAACTTAAGAGATTGAGAAGTGGGCAATGTTGTAAAACTCGCTCTAGGCGTCCGAGTACTCTCTGAGTAGTCGCTAGGCGGTGGGTTGCCGAGGCGCCTAGGTGAAAATCCGCCTAGGAATTGCGTACTCGGTCAACCTTGGGGTTAGGAAGTCAACATTGGGTATAAGGGGCAAAATACACATTATATTGTGATCTCCTTTATATAAAAAGTTGGTCCCATCACTATGAATAAGTTTATTAACATATATCCATGTTAACTTATTTTTGTCAAAAATATTAGTATTGGAAGATGTATATATTTTCTAGAAATTTGTTTTCTTTATAATTACCATGTCCGAGTACTCCCCGAGTACTCCTCGCCTAGGCCCGAGTACTCACAACTCCCTAGTCGACCGCCCAGATAGCGCCTAGCGACTTCTGCAACCTTGGAAGTGGGGTAATGTTTATAACACATAAACGGCTAGAAAAAGTTGCTTAAAAATGATGTGAAGAAACCGGTTTCAAACCGGTTTGGGCCAAACCGGTTTCAAACCGGTTTGGGCCAAACCGGTTTCAAACCGGTTTGGGCCAAACCGGTTTATAAACCGGTTTCTTCACAAAAACCCCTAACCGATTGAAACCGGTTCGGTTTGACCGGTTTGGGAACCGGGTTGGTCAAAACCGGTTTTGATCGGTTTGAAAACCGGTTTGAGAACCGGTTTGAGAACCGGTTTGAGAGCCCAAACCGGTTTGAGATTTGCATCTCTAATTATGGATTTTAACATTAGACCGCTTCTTGGGCTGAACATTGACTTCAAGCAGTTTCTTAAACGGATTGGATTTTGGGCTAGTAATTTGGGCCTTGCAAAATGGATTTAGTCGAAGAAGACAATAAAAGGGACCATGGTTGTGATCTTTGTATAATGGGTTACTAGTTTTTATATCCCGTGCATCGCATGGCCTAGATTTAAAAAATATATATGTATTGCACGTTGGGGTTTTAAAAGATTAATAATAATTATAATAGAGTACAGAAAGTGGAACTTGTGTAAAAGAAAAAAAAAACTATTAAACTAAATAATTGGTAAACTATAAAGTAAATAAAAGTGTTATGAAACTGTTAAACTGTAATTTAGTAAAATATATTATATATTTAATTTAGTAATTAAATAATTGATTATTTAAATAATTTAGGATTAAATAAAATATTGGATATATATATCAAAAGCTTTTCTTTAAATAGAAAAAATATTTATTGCTCAATTAATTAATTAATTATGATGGTATTTATACCTACAATACATATATTTTATTTATTGCCATTTCCTACAATAAATATATATTATTTATTTCCATGGAAATATAATAATTAATTAATTAGGGTGGTGATTATCCATACAATATATATTTTTTATTTATTGCTATGGAAATAGAAAAACTTCCGATGGCCGTACGTTTGGGTCTTTGGGAAAGGACTCGACGTCGGAGTTGATTTTAACTGCAACTGTGAGGGTGTTGCGCTTTATATGTTGAAGCTGAAAGATTTGTTGAAATTACGATGTCATTTAGAAAAGTACTGCCATTGATGGGTTGATTTTGAAGTAAAATTTCATGTCTGCATACATCTACTTAACAAATATATGTATGAAGAAGAAGACAGGATATTGACTGGTTTTATTTGGGGGTTTTAATTTAATATATTTTATTACATAAATGTTAAGAAATACCTAAAATATCCTTAATTTAACGGTTTAATTTAACATCGTTAGTGATAAAGGACCTTTTACGAAACAAATATAAAACATAATGGATGTCTGATGTACTTACTTTAGTTAAAGGACCTAATCCATAATTTAGGTAATACATAAAGTACCTTCTACGTAATTTACTCTTTTAATAATCACATACATGTGAGAAAAGTGGAGGCGCTTTTAATGCATAATTGTACCTTCTACGTATTTACTCTTTTAATGCATAATTCAATTCTTAGAGCTCTAGTTAATCTACTACTCTAATAAGTGAAGAAATCTCTTGCCACGTGTCTGCTCCAGAATTGCTCTAAAATGTGAAATTGGCGCTCACTTCCCCCACCTTCCCTCCACAGTCTCGCTCCCCCCATCTTCCTCTAGAATTCCAATCAATTGTTCAGTTTCAAAATTCAATTCGCATTCTTCAATTTGGAAAATGAATCGGTGCATGTTTAACTTTTACCTCCTAGATGAGAGTATAAATCACCGGCCATGTATCCTGACCCCATATACCTTTGGCTAAACCTAATTTTGCTTTCATTCCTTTAACGCCTGCCATTGTTTCTTCCCTCTCCCTCCGTTGAACAGATCTATGTCAGGATTGAATATAGTTGGTTAGTTTTTCTTATGATTAAAAAGATTTTGATTCAAACTATTCCCTGAATCAAATATTTCAAGGTTCTGATTTCAAGAGATTTTGGGTTAATCAATCCATTGAATCGAATATTTCAGGCTTATATGGAGTAAACGATGGTTTAATATTGAAAAAGGTTAAAATGGCAATCAACGATCTTCCTCTACTTTATTGTTGCTTATTTCACATCTTGCTCTTCTTAATTAATCCCTAGGACAAGCATATTTTATCACTATAAGAGGTGATTGCTTCCTGCTCTTCATGCTTGGTTCATGTTGACTTTGATTTCCCGGTTTGGTCTAAAATTGGGTTTTTCAATGTCATAATTTTGATGTTTCTTTTGTTCATTTTTGAATGACTTATAATTTATTTCTTGCCTCTTTATAGTTTGATGTTTATTGATTTCTTGGTCCGTGTTTTTCAAATGGGTATGATTTGGTTATGATACACATGTTTCTTTTTACATTTAATATGAAACCATTGAGAATTGGTTCTATCAATGTTTAAGTGGTTCTAAATCAAAATTAGAGTTATTTCTGATAATGATTGGTGGGTGTTAAAGATGATGAATACTATTAGTCTTTTCAATAGATGTCTAAAAAAACAAAATTAGAATCATGGCCGGTATCAAATTTGGATATCAGTGCAGCTGAAGATGAGATCACAATATGTAATGAGATAGCACAACAAGAAGCTACAATGACAGTGAACCATATTTATGTAGCACATGTATGCTTAGAGTTAATTTTATGTTGTTATGCGTTCATTGGTTTATTTTTTAGATTACAAGATATGTACATATGTAAGTTGGTGTTTAAATGCTGTTTAGTAATATAAGCATTTGTTATTGGCTTATATTCACACACAAAAATGTCCTAACTTTTCAATTAATTCTACAATAATATTCTGTTGTTTTTTAGCGAATGACATAATCATCAGAAAATGATCAGTTGCTAAATAGCAACATTTGCTGCTTAGTGTAATATCAACCTTTGTTGTTCTGGTGTGGAAAAATTACATCAATTTTAATTTTATTTTTAAAGGCTAACATTGCTAGATGAGTCGGTCGAAACTTGAAACCAAGATGTCTGTTTTTTTTTCTATTTTTTATATTGCAAATCAAAGGAGATGCATTTCCCATTCGAACCTACATGTATGCCTGCTTCTTATTGGTATTGTGACAACTGTATTGCAATTGAGAAGTTACAATTATAGTATTATTAAATAACTTTGCTTCAGATTGGTCCAAAGATGCTTTTGAGAAGGTTGCTTCCAAAGATTGCTTCAAACTCCTTTGCATGTACATAAATCTTGGTTGGCTACTCTTGAGAAGGTTGCTTCCAAAGATGCTCTTGACAGACATGGTATTGGGGTGAAGCCCAACTTTAATTTTTGTGGAGGGCTGAACGAACATCGGTTCACATCCATGTTAAATGTTATTTTGCTCAAGAGGTTTGGTTGAAACTTTTATTGTGGTGTAAGGCTCGATTAATTATGCACAACAACATCGGTAATTTGCTGAACCCAATTGATATTTGAAATCAGAAGGGGAGGCAGAAAAAGATTATGGGGACAATCTTTCTTTCGACGATTGGAACTTTGTGGGCTACTAGGAACGCATAAGTATTTAGGAATCATCGACGACAAGCTGATGAAGTGGAAGGGAAAACCTTTGGTTTAAGTATAGGAGTAAGTGTTGTGACATCGGGCAAAATTGTTGTTTCACTCCTGGTTAATATTGATAATGGTTTGTGTATTGTCTGTTTTCTCTACCTTCTTGATGGGTTGTTCCATTTTCTTCTTTTATACTAATAGCCGTTCCAAAAATAAGATATTTCAATGAATTTACCATATAACAATGGCTATTTTTATGAATCAAATTGTAATATTCACGGAGCCTTATAAATTTGATTATTTAATATCTAAAACAAATTAATCCAATTTGTAATTCCCAAATTGTTTCTCTGCTTTTCGTTTTTAGCATATAATATATTAATGAATCAAATTAACTTCAAAAAACCAAACTAAAAGAAAATCTACAACTCAAGGATTACCCGTTTATAATAAAAACATTTATAAATTTACGATTAGCTTATATTTATAATCCTTCACTCTGTGACCAAGTATCTAACAACGTCTCTTCTTTAATTATTTACATTTATAAATTTACGATTAGCTTATATTTATAATCCTTCACTCGGTGACCAAGTATCTAACAACATCTCTTCTTTAATTATTATAAGTGATTTCACTCTTTATTATCCGAAAACTTTTTCATCGTACATAATACATTAAGTCATGTTTGTAATGAATTGATTTAATATTATCCCGTGTAACACACGGGTTACAAACCTAGTATATATATATATATATATATATATATATATATATATATATATATATATATATATATACTAGTTTTTGATACCCGTGCCACGCACGAATTTTTACAAAATTAATACTTATAATAACATATTTTAATAATGTAATTCGATAATTAGAAGTAAAGAAAACCATCAACATTCTAAAATTTAAAAAGTTACAAATTGAAAAATACAGACTTATACACTACATTTGACGTATAGGTTGTCACATTTCAATCTTCATCCAATATGAGAAGTTTTAGTCCATCACTGCTCTTCCCTTGATAATGCAATGTAAACCTGAATGTGATTGTCAAACATGTGTGTATAAAAAGGTAACTAAGCAAGGAAGATCAAATACTTAAGACGTTCATAGGATTTGACAGTGACCACTGTTGTCAATATAGTGCATCTCATATACATATACATAAAATGTACATCATTTTATGGATGGAGTGCGATGCATGATGCATTTTAGTAAACTTCTTATAATGAACACAATCATAAAACTATTAATAATCCCTTCAAAACCCAAATTTGAAAACACAAATGTTTAAAGTGAGAATATTTGTTGAACATGCAATACAAACCAAAATGATATTAATGGATTTTTTATCCGATTAAAACAAAAAGAACATGTACTGAAACATGATTGAAGGGTTCCTCAAAACGTATAGGCAACAATCGGGAAAAAAATATCCTAAACCAGCAACATCTACTACTTTTATATAAGAAATTCATAATAACATGCACTTTGCATTATTCAAACTCATGACGTTCTAGTTATGGTACACCACTTTACCACTGGTATGTCTCCTTGGGGACATTCTAACAACTCATGCTAAGCCATATAAGAAGATGTACAGCTTAATGAAGACATTTTGTTTCACCATAATGATGAAGTTATAACTTTGATTACATCAAATCAAAATCTAATTTTTGAAATCCTAAATTTAGGATAATTTGGGGTTTGATTACTTACTATAATTTAAGAATTGAAAAATCAATTAATTTGATTTAAAATTTCCTAAATTAATAGTGTTATTAAAGATAATTAGTAAACGGTTTTAAAATTTAAATTCGGGTTTATATTGGAAATGATATTTACAAAAAAAAAACGTTTCTTTTTCAAAATTTGAAATCAAAGGCTTCAAAGTAATAGGATAACTTTTAAAAAAGTCATTAAGAATATGAGCAATGAAAAATCATTAAAATTAATATTACTGTTATATTAGAAAACATATTAAATAAATATAGTATTCTAAATTGTTAACAATATAATTTAAATGTTATCACTAATAACATTAAACGAAAAGTCAAGATTTACATCAAATTGAAATCTAAATTTTGAAATCCTTAATTTTAGGATAATTTGGGGTTTAATTAGTTACTATAATTTAAGAATTGAAAAATCAATTAATTTGATTTAAAATTTCCTAAATTAATAGTGTAATTAAAGATAATTAGTAACGGATTTAAAAATTAAATTCGGGTTTATATTGGAAATGATATTTATTACCAAAAAAAACGTTTCTTTTTCAAAATTTGAAATCAAAAGCTTAGCTTCAAAGTAATAGGATAATTTTTTAAAAAGTCATTAAGAATATGAGCAATGAAAAATCATTAAAATTAATATTACTGTTATATTAGAAAACATATTAAATAAAAATATAGTATTCTAAATTGTTAACAATATAATTTAAATGTTATCACTAATAACATTAAACGAAAAGTCAAGATTTACATCAAATTGAAATCTAAATTTTGAAATCCTTAATTTTAGGATAATTTGGGGTTTAATTGGTTACTATAATTTAAGAATTGAAAAATCAATTAATTTGATTTAAAATTTCTTAAATTAATAGTGTAATTAAAGATAATTAGTAACGGATTTAAAATTTAAATTCGGGTTTATATTGGAAATGATATTTATTACAAAAAAAAAACGTTTCTTTTTCAAAATTTGAAATCAAAAGCTTAGCTTCAAAGTAATAGGATAATTTTTAAAAAAAGTCATTAAGAATATGAGCAATGAAAAATCATTAAAATTAATATTATTGTTATATTAGAAAACATATTAAATAAATATAGTATTCTAAATTGTTAACAATATAATTTAAATGTTATCACTAATAACATTAAACGAAAAGTCATGATTTATAATTTTAATTTATCAATTACTAAATTTTGACTTAAATTGCATTAAAATACTTGCAAAACATACCAAAACAAAGTCAGTTGTAGCATTTTAATTATTTCGTACATTGCTAAGAAGCTTAACTTGATCATGATTGACAATTAAAATTTGGAATTCTAGACATAATTTAATTAAGAAAAGCTCTAAAATTAGTGTTAAAGTCTCGAGCATAAAGAACCTATAATGCACATGTGAAAGAACCTAAAATGCATATGAAAATGACTCAGTAAAGCCCTAATTCAAAAAGTTATTCATAATTTATTCTCCTAAGCTACACTGAGGAAGATGATAATTTACCTTTGAGAAATCGATGAGAGCTGCGAGATTGAGAAATCGTTGAGCGGCTCCTGAGAGTAAAACGCAGATATCCAATCGATTAAATTCAAATCCAATATAGAAAAAGACAAACATCCGATTAAGATTTTACAGAATAAATCAATTTTCTGATACGGATATGCGATCGGTGATATATAAACGAAAAAAAGATTCATCAGGTTAAGCTTTTATATAACAAATCAATGATTATTTGGTTTAAGAAACATGTTACCTTCAATCGATGTTGGAATGGATGTAATGATGGATCAAATGAATACCGGCGGTGATGAAGGGTAATCTGGCGGCTGTGATCGATGATGAAGGAGTAATCGCGTAAAGAGAGAAAAACCAGCGAGAATGAAGGGACGATGAATTATTTAGGGTTTTTAGTTGAGATGCTTCTTCAAATGTGGATCGGTATATATATATATATATATATATATATATATATATAGGGAGAGGATCATTTGAGAACTAATTGGTTTTGAGAACTTTTAAGAACCATTCTGAGCCACTAGTTTATAGAGTAAATTACGGATTTCGTCCCTAAGGTTTACACAAATTTCGGATTTCGTCCCTAGGTTTCATTTATTACGGATTTCGTCCTCAAGTTTTGCAAAAACGTATCGGATTTCGTCCTTTTGACTAACTTCTGTTAAAATTTTCTGTTAAAAGGATGTAAAAAGACTTTAATACCCTTTTGTATACAAACAAATAAAAAATTAAAAAAAACAAACTTAATAAAAAAAAGAAAAAAAAAGAAATGTCATTTCAGTTCAACCCACGCCGACGACGACGATCATCCCGTCACCACGGCCGGAGTGTTCAATCGACCACAACTTGAGCAAAACTCATCGAATCATAAAATTAATCACATTGTTACACTCAAAATCAAGCAACGATTCCGTCTAGATCCATTGTTAATATGTTTCGGTGAAAATTTGAAGATTCCGTCGCGGGTTTGTGAACCTCGCCGCTGCCGGTGGTCGAAGGGGGTGGCCGGTGGTTGAAGCAGTCGCCGACGAGTTCAATTGCCGATGCCGGTGGTCGAAGGGGGTGCCGGATCTGAAGGGGGCTGGTGGTTGCCGGATTTGCATGGAATCAAATAATTCTACATCAAGATGAATCAGATTTCACTAAAATAACAAATGCATACCTTGAGCAAGCCCAAGATCTACCATCTTCTTCTGCGGATCATCATAATACATCAAAACCAGGGTTTCTAGATAAACCTTAACATCATCACACTCACAGATCTCAACGGAATTATGCGAGCCACTCCTCCGCCCCAATTTCTCCTTATAAACTGGCTCCGTCCGACCAACACTTCCCGGTGAACATCCATCGACACACTAAAACCATCACGTGCAGTAATCGTGAGTTTCATATCTCCAAACCCTAAGCCCCAATCGATAGGGTTTCTAAGCGGGGCTCCGGATAAAATTCTAGCGACCCGTTCTTCGATCCGGATTCGGGCAGTGTCGAGGGAATGGGATTGGGAGGGTCTGGAGTCTCGGGCAGTGTCGAGGGGTTTGGATAGTTCGGATCGGGTCGGAAGGGGAAGGGGAGACGAAGTAGTTGGAGATGAAGACTTGTTGCTTGGATTTGGTGAGCTCAGATGACGCCATTGAAGCACTTCTCTGGTTGTTTTGCTGTTTAGTAATGTTAATATTTTATAGCAAATATATTAATTAAAGAAAAGGGTATAATTGTCTTTTTACATCCTTTTAACAGAAGATTTTAACGGAAGTTAGTCAAAAGGACGAAATCCGATACGTTTTTACAAAACTTGAGGACGAAATCCGTAATTTACTCTAGTTTATATATATGGAAACCCCCCATGAATTATAGTGGTCCCACCTGAAATTAGTGGTGGAGATTTAGTTCTCAAAAGTTCTCAAAATAAAAAGTTCTCATTTGAACATAACCATATATATATATATATATATATATATATATATATATATATATATATATATATATAGGGTTGGAGTATATTGGAAACCTCAATGAGTTGAGGAAACTTTGGAACCCAAATGAGTGGGTAGAATTAATCCACGTGCATATGTTTATGATAAGGTTCAAGGGCAGCTAGGTAATTTCCATATAGTTTACTTTTTCCTGCATAAAGTAAATGGGAAGAATGATAGGTGTGATGTGACTTAACTCCAAAAGTACCATATCTCTTTTTTTTCTCTTTCCTCTCTCCTCTCTCTTATTTTCTCTCTCATCTCTTTTCTATCTTCTTTTATCTCTCCTCTATCCCTTTTTTCAGATTTTTTTTACCTTTACGTTTTAAAACATTTTTAAAATCACAAAAATGTAGTACACATATTTTCAGATACGAAATATTACATACGTAACTTTTTTAAGTATAATGTAAACAAAATTTTGATAAATATATTTCATTAATTTACAACAAAAACATTACATTCAACACCATATATATCGATTTTTATATATCCATCTTTCTCTCATCTCTCTCCTCATTTTTATGTATCCAAATTTTTTTACTTGTATTTTTTTGAACTTTATTTAAAAATCTAATGTTTAAAAACGTTTTTAATAAAAAAAATGCTTAAAACGTTTGAAAGACAGATTAAAAACGTTTTTTTAAAGAGAGTTGTTCAAAATTTATTTTTTTTAACTATTTTTTCTATAAAACAAATAATTTTAACAATAATAAATATAAAAATGTTTTTTTAAATACTGAAAAACTCTTTTGAAATGTTTCCGGGTGGGAGTGTAACTATTTTCTCATATATGAAATTAAACATACGTAACTTACCTGGGCTGGTATAAATAAAATCTGACAATTTTCAGAGTGGGAGTGTAACTATTTTCTCAGATACGAAATGTTACATACGTAACTTTTATGTGTTTGCTATAAAAAAACATTACAATTAACACTAAATATAACATAATTAAGAATATATATTTTGATATAACAAAATATATAAAAAAACTAAAAAATATATATATAACAAGCTACAAAAACATATAAAATTATTTATGCTTCAGTTCTTGATAATCATATTCATATTTGACACAAAAAAATACATTCACCTACGAAGAAAAACAAATTCATTAGTCTTATTTACATAGGTAATTAAAATATATTATCAGAAATATATGTTAAGCATTTAACACATGGTATATAGACAAAAAATTAAAAAAAAAAACATAAAAAAGTTACATATTCAATATCAAAAACGTTACACATATAGCATTATCAAACAAGTTACATATGTAATTTTACATATGTAATTTATATATGAACAATATTAAAAATATCATTAAGACACTTTAGGATTTTTTAACGATCTTTTATTAGAAATAAACAAAGAAAAAAGTTTAATTGAGATATGCATTTAAGAGATGACATATAGAAAGAAAAAAATATATATCAAACAATTTACATATTCAACATCAAAAAGTTACATATAGCATTATTAACAAGTTACATATGTAACTTGTATATGAACAATATTAAACATATCATCAAGACACTTAAGCATTTTTTTAGGATATTATATTAGTAAAAAAATCAAGAAACAAGTTTAATTGATATGTGCATTTAACACATGGTATATAGACAAAAATAAATAAAAACATCAAACAAGTTACATATTCAACATCAAAAAAGTTACATATGTAGTATTATCAAACAAGTTACATATTCAACATCAAAAAAGTTACATATGTAGTATTATCAAACAAGTTACATATGTAACTTTACATATGCAATTTATATATGAACAACATTAAAAATATCATTAAGACACTTTAGGATTTTTAAGGATCTTTTATTAGAAAAAAAAACTAAGAAACAAGTTTAATTGAGATATGCATTTAACAGATGGCATATAGAAAGAAAAAATGTATATATCAAACAATTTACATATTCAACATCAAAACGTTACATATATAGCATTATCAACAAGTTACATATGTAACTTGTATATGAACAATATTAAACATATCAACAAGACATTTTAGCATTTTTTTAGAATCTTTTATTAGTAAAGGAAATCAAGAAACAAGTTTAATTTATATATGCATTTAACACATGGTATATAAACAAAAATAAAAAAACATCAAAAAAGTTACTTATTCAACGTAAAAAATTACATATGTAGCATTATCAAACAAGTTACATATGTAACTTGACATATGTAACTTGTATGAACAATATTAAACATATCCATTAGACACTTTAGTATTTTTTTAAGGATTTTTTATTAGAAAAAAATGAAGAAACAAGTTTAATTGATATATGTATCCATTAAACTTTTTATGTATGGGCTATACATATATTTTTTTATTTTTTATTAATCAAACAAGTTACATATGACAACAAGTTTTTCAATCAAGTTTATATATTAAACACTACATATATATACCATCTCTACCATTTATTCAACAAACCACACCATTTCTTATTCTTTTCTTCCAACTAATCACCAATAATAGAAATCAACAAAAGTCAACTCGTAATCGAAAAAAAATAAATTAAAGTTATATACAAAAAACTTTAAAAAAGTTACATACGTAACAATGTTACATATGTAATATCAAATGAGAATCTTATTTAAGAAAATGTTTAAAGTGGGGCATACACATGTACTCTAAATAATGCTTAATTGTTCTCATTTACAACAGTGGCGGAAGTAGAACTTTTAACCGGAGGGTCAAAGTAGAAATTTTTTTAGACTCAAAAGTGTAGAATTTTATGTTGCCTATAAAAATACAAAGTAAACAAAATAAAAAATAATCCATACATTTCTTTTTATTCGAAAGTTAAACAAACGGAAAGATTAAATTTAGTTTAAAAAATACAGAAGTGTTTAATTCACATTTGAGATTTAATATCTTTCGTATAAAATATGTGGAGTTATGACACCTAAGAGGAGGCTACACACATGTTTTGGTGTTAGGTTAATTGCAATGGTTTCGGGGAGGAGGAATCGGGGAGGGTTCGGGGGAGTTCGGTGGGATCGGGGTGCTCGGGAACACCATTGCGGGTGTCTCGGGGTCCCCGATCGGGGAAGGGGTTTGGGGTCCCGACCTTGAGAAGAAAAAAACGGGGAAAAGAGAGAGAGTGGGGATTGGGAAGGTTTTTATGGGGTGTTTGGGAGAGTGGGAGAGTGGGGAAACCATTGCAATTAAAATGGGGAAAAATGGGAAGGGGTGGGGAATGATGAGGTGGCACCAAAAATGGAGTGGGGGATTGGGGAAATGGGGAAACCATTGCAATTAACCTTACAGGTATCATAATAACCGAACACTCTTTTTCTCTTTCCCCATATTAAAATTATATTAAAAGGTACATCATCTTCTTCACATCATCTTACTCATAAGCTTTGGTGTTACAGGTATCATAATAACCGGAAAATTTTTAACAATGTTATTTTCATCTAATCTTTTCATCAAAACTACAATATGTTCTTATCATAACAATTTGAGAGGGTTAAATTAAAAAAAAAAGTTGAAGCTACGTACACGTATTAAAGAAGATTCTATCGGCCGGAGGGTCAACGGACCCTCCTGTAAATCCGCCTCTGCCTACAACCCACGGCGGTCGAGTTCCGGCTCCGCCGCTACAAAATTGTAAATCAGAAAGGTTGGATCTTAACGATGATAAATTGGGGAAGAAAAACCTTGACAAATGTTAACCATGGCCTCCACATCTCTGGCGACCAACGGTTTCTGCCCCCTTCACCTCCGGTGACTTCGTCTTCTTCGTTGATCATCATCTATCTCGCGACTTTATCTTCCTCATCTACTCTCTTCAGTTCATAACCGCTAGATCCGACGAGATCTACTCGAAATCAACCCCCAAATCCGATTTGTATTCAATTTTGATTTGGGTGAAATGAAGTCGAATACACATTAGATTCATTTGATGAATGACGAGTAGGTTGTAGATGATCCAGAATGATTAAACGGGTTTTCTTCGACATTGGAGGATTTGAAGAAAAATTTAGGGGTTTGATAAATTTGAAAGAAAGAAGTTTTGAATAATGAACATACAGAGGTTTCTTGGGATAGAGAGTGACGATATGAAGTATGATGGGACAATATGGGGTGGGAACAGTTGGGGAGTACAGTGGGTTGGGATAATCAAAAAGGGTTTGGGTCAATAATACCTCTAACGCATATATCTTAACTACTTTATAATGCATTTCTTTTTAGTTGAAATGTAAACTCTTAAATTTAAAACGTACAAGAAAGAAAGCATTATGTACAAGCTTGAGAAGCTTGTTAAAACCAATCAAATTACTTCCCAACTATCTGACAAACCTTTTCCCTTTTGTCTTTCTATTCGGCGGTTTTAACAAACCAGGGTACATCCTCTTTTCCCTTTTCTCTTTCTAAAGCAAACCAACCCTTTTCTCTTTCTAAATCAAACCAGATCACTGTTAAAACCAACCAAGTACAGCCCTTTTCCCTTTTCTCAATCGTACAGAGAACGAGAACAGAGAAATGGTTGCTTTATCAGTGTTTTATCAGGTACCTTTTCTCAACAAAGATAACAGAGAAATGGTTGCTTTATCAAATGAAGGTACAACAAATGAAGCATCATGTACAAGAGAAATAAGCACCATCTTGAACCATGATTCGTATTGAACCAGTTTAGTTAGGACCCGAGTTTCGAGGTGTCAATTCAAAATTGAAAATTTGAATATAATGCGTGTTGGAGAGTATAACACGTCTTCCGGCCATTTAGGGTTTATTTTTGTCTGCCATATTCAACTCTCTCTATTTCTCTCATTTGAGCAACCATTTCCGCAACCTTCGCCTCCGCCGTCTCTCTCAATTCTTTAAGATGCCGACGATTGAGGTAAACCAGGTTTGACGTACTTTATTTTTCTCCCCTGTTCAGTCTCTCCCCTTGTAGAGTGGCCTTCGGGTTGCTGGAATTTACGAATATCTCTCATAAAATGTTTGTTCAGTTATGTTCGACTCAAATTAGGTTACGAATGGTTTGATTTTTGCAGGTGTCTAGATGTGGTCGAGATGCATCGTTTTAACAGTAAGTAGTTCAAGTTGAAGATTTTGAGGGTTAATTGTTGACCTTGCTGAAAAGGTGTATATCCTTGTTCTTGCATAAAATTGATTTAATTCTATATTTTTTCAGGTTATAAAAGGAATGGTAGATGGTTGTCAACAATCTGATTGTGTCCTTCTAGGTGAAGAGGTAAATGGATATTCATGACATGTGAATCATCATTCTTCTTAAAATTCTTTCAATTATTGAGGTTTCTATACATTGAAGCTAGATTATTTGTGCTGATCATACGTGTTCAGGTTAATAGATACTGCACAATATGCTAATCTGATTTCTTAATATCACACACCTTCCACCACCGGTTTGAAATCTCAGGTACGGTATCAATTTGAATTCGCAATTGAGGTACAGTTCCTAATTTATTTGATGATAAATTTTGTTTTAAAAATATAATTGTGACTTTTTTGTTTGTTTGATGATAAACTGTGTTTTAGAAATCGCAAGTTCATCCCAAGTCAGCTGCTATATGACTTTTTCGAAAGTTCATCCCATATTGCAATTGAGCCAATTCAAGTTCATCTCTGCTACTGTGACTATTGATTGGTTAGTTAAATGTGTTTTATGTTTTATGATTTTGAAATTTGATGACCATAGCCTTGAAAATCTAATCTTGAAACACCATTTACATGTGCTTCAGCACCATTTACATGTGCTTCAGCAGATATATGAAACATCATTTAATCAAAAGTAGAAGCTTATATTTTTTTTCACTTCCTATCTCTCTTAAAATTTTCTTTTCTTTTCCCTCCTTTAATAAATTTTGGAGCACAGTGTAGGAGTCATATATTGGAATGAAAAGAAAAAGATATATGCAACCACATACAATTTATTGTGTTTTAAAGCTCATGTTTTAAAGCTCCTTAAGAATCTGCGTTTGTTTTTGAGGTACATCCTTACATCGTTCTAAAGTTTGAAACCTTGGATTTGTTAACAAACAAGGCATTGATAAGCTTCATTTATCAATAAAATGGTTCATGGTGTCATGATGACTGCAAATCATGTTATTTAAAAGATGATTGATTTGCAAATCAAACTGTTGCATCTGTTAGTTTTCATCTTCTCTGAGCACGTTTTTGGACCTCAGGTTTTAGATGGAGTGTTTGAGAGCAACTCAAGAGGAATGGGATGAGAGGGTGACCTCCGGCGATGCGGCTGGCTACCTTCGATGACGGCTATATCAACGAGGGTTTTTAGAGATCGATCAATCATCAAGAGTCCATCCAGGTATGTGAGTTTCTTCCTCTTTCTTAGCGTTTGTCCTAAATCCTTATACTGCCAATATGCCAATGTATTTTCCAGATCCAGTTTCACCATCAGGGGCAATTCGAAGATCTTCACAATGAAAGAATATGATTTTTGTTATCTAATTCGTTATATCAGGCCTTTAAATTTAGGGTTTTTAAGGGATTGGGTTAAATCAGCTTCCTCTATCCTCAAATTGAAGATCCAGATTGTGTGTGGTAACGAAGATGAAGGTGCGTTGACATCGTTTTTAGAAACCATCCTGGCCAGGGGAAAAGGGGTTTAACCTTCTATTAAAACATTTTTGGTGGTCAAACTGTTTAGTTTCATAGCATCATTTGATGAAACAGTTTATAATCCTAACCAAAGCATAATCAGAAGGGTGTATGCAGGTCTAAATCGTGTTGTTCGGTTGCGTTGCTGTATTGTCTTTCGTAAGTTTATAATCCTAACCAAAGCATAATCAGAAGGGGTTTAACCTTCTATTAAAACATTTTTGGTGGTCAAACTGTTTAGTTTCATAGCATCATTTGATGAAACAGGTTTATAATCCTAACCAAAGCATAATCAGAAGGGTGTATGCAGGTCTAAATCGTGTTGTTCGGTTGCGTTGCTGTATTGTCTTTCGTAAGTTTACTTCCTTTGACTAATTTCATTCCATGATAATCTTCCATCTTTGTTTTTTTATTTCCTTGAAGAGGCTCTCAATGCAAAAGACTATGAGGAGAGTTAGTGATCTTTCGTTTACAAGTATAATCATGTGTCTACACTTGTGCAGCCCACAAACACTTGTATGTGCTTTAAAATTATCTTATTATATCTCTAGCAAACCATTATGTTTCATCAGATTCCTCCCGAGTTTGATCTTGCTAGCACATTGCAGCTGTATTTAATGGGAAATAAGTCCAATCTACCAACATTGAGAGGAGGAAAAACAATTAGGAGGAGTTCGTAAAGGGCATAACAAGTCCAACCCAAAAGTTAGTGTTGGTAGATAGGGCCTGAATATATGGCTTTTTATAATTCTATGGTGATATTTTTTTATTTGTTTTTAATTGAACATTATATAGTGTCCATCTGATTACATATGGCCTCTTAACTCAGTTTTACTTTTAACCCCTACAATATGTTGTTTGGTCATGAGTATTGTTTTGAATTGACGCTATACTTCCAAGTGTTCAAATATATTGTTAAAAGTTTCGATCCAAGGGTTAAACCATACAATAGATGACCATTTCTTTGTTATTGTTATAGATATAATAGCCAACGCAGTCCTTGATTACCATTTCTTTATTGTCAGAAACATAATCACTTAAAGATGTGTCATGAGAAAGTACACTTCCTATGTCACTTCACAAGAGAGCAAGGACAAGCACTCCGATTATGTGGAACACTTGAAGAAATGCTAAGCAATAAACAAAGTTCATTATCCGTTTTATTTATTTTACACTATTATACAATATAAATATAAGATTGCTACTCCTTTACATTAAACTTTGGTAGACTGTTAATAGTTGCTTCAATTTCTTTAAAGGAGTTTTAAAAGAAATCATACTTTTTGTCATCATAAGTGAAGAAATAAAATTAGTGACTAATAAGATCAAAGTTTAGTATGTATTTAGGATCTTTGGTTCCATGATATTCACATTTTACTCAAAAGTTTAGAAACTGACAACTGAAATTGAAATTCTAAGCCGAAAAAACCAAAACATCGAACCCGAAACCGAATAAAATAAAACAGATGGATTGTAAAAACAAAAAAAATTTAAAGTTTCGGGTTCACAGTTTGGACTCTCTTCATGATAAAGGTTCAAGGTTTGAATTTAGGTTCACTGTTATGTCATAGTTCTCAGTCCCGTTACCAACTGTTTATTGGTTCATGACCGTAAACATATGTTCCTGTGCTTGTTAATTATCTAGCCGTTTAAACACATGAGTTTTTAAACAACAAATTAAACTTAAGTACCGCGTTGGCTCCTTTATACAATACAACCGCGTATTGTTACCGCCAATAAACGCGCATATACCGCATTATAAGTTGACACCGGACCCCATCGCGCTAAAAAAATGAATACCGCGATGTAAATTGTCGTGCTTCTATAACAAGCGAACAAATGACGAATAACACCCTATAAACTGCCGCCGCCGCAACGCGCGGGTATACCCCTAGTGTGGCTTAATTAAAGGGTTGTAAATTAAATAAAAATGTTGAAATAAATAAGAACCATAGGATGAAGATGATCAATGGTTAAAAAGAGGGTTCCAAAGTTTCCTCAACTCAATGAGGGTTCCAATTTACTCTTTCCCTATATATATATATATATATATATATATATATATATATATATATATATATATATATATATGTTTTCATGGACCACAATGAATATGACCAGTGTTCTAAAACTCGGCCTAGGCGGTGACTACTCGGATTTCGGAGGCTTGTCAATGTGTCTTTGAGCAAAGTGTCTGAGCAACTCAGACTCGGTCAACATCGGTCAAACTCGGCCCAATTCGGGAAAATTGGTCAAACTCAAAAATAGTCGATCAAACTCAAGAAAAATTCAATTTTTTTAAGATATAATATAAATAAATTTTAAAAGTTATTTAAATTTAATTAAATTAAATAAAGCTTTGCCAAACTTGAAAAAAATCGATCAACATTGTCCGCAAATTAACTAGTGAGTGATTTTTAAACCTTTTTAATCGTTTAGTCATTTTGCTCATGTGTTTTAGACATGTATTTTATTTGTATTTACGTATTTGGTTATGAATATTAATAAATTTAAGCATATGATATTTGACCTATATGTAATTTCTCAAATGTTTTTTTCCCTATAATTTACCATATCCTAGTACTCCCCGCCTAGACGAGTACTCGTAACTCCCCAGTAGACCGAACTGACAACGCTTAGTGACTTGCTGCATTGGACATGACTATAAGGAATTAGCAAGGTCAAAGAGAATTTTGTATGAATGTGTATCGTCATTTATAAAAATAATCATCCGTTCAACAACATCAAGTTCTGGTAACAACTAGTAATCTCATTGTGTTTCACCAGAGAATGTCCAAAGCCTAACGGCTACTTATAATACGCAAGACTAAATTGTTGAAATTGCATCATGAATTTTATATGTATGGATCAATTCCTACAAATGTGGGGATTGTTGAAAAAACAGATGATAATGTGTTTTTTTTTACCATGTTGGGAAATGATTTTGAATACAAAACAGATCTAAAACCAAACAAGCATTTGATAAAATGTTCACTGCCGCTAGGCTTCTACTCCAACTGATATCATTGTTTTGAAAAATATATGTTGGTTATATATAATGTACATGATGTTTCTATGTCAATTAGTATCATTTGAAACCCACATTGTTTACATTAACTCTCTGGTACGTATTGTTATGCACTCATTTGAGGTTTCAATTAGTTGTTTGTAAAACCGTAAGAATCAAGCTCTAACGAATCTTGTTTGAACTTCTTATTACAGTGATGTTGTTGTTGTAACCGTCTCGTCAAACCTTAAATAGATATATATGATTAGGGTTTACCTTTTAAACCCAAATGATCATTAACCTTATTATCACTTGTCATTTGTTACACAGTTTTGTAAGCTGCCAATATTCGCCATTATATATATGTTCATACGTTAAAATATTTTTTCAAAACATGCATATATATAAATATGAGGACAGGAAAACAATCCATATGAGATAGATCTGTCACTAATATGGTAGAATCCTGCATTTAATTGGTATCAAAACAAACATGGACACAAAAGCTATAGATCATTCCTAAAGAATCAAATGTACCAATTCTAACTAAAAGAACACACCAATAAAGAAAAAAAAAACACACAACATTAAGACTCACAATTCACACATTTCTATCATCTTTTGATCCAAAACTTATGAAAACCTCACTTACTTTTTGTTACTCCGATCCTCATTAAGGCAATATAAGCAACAACCCTATAAAACACCATCATTATAACCAAAGCAATGAACGATGTCGCTTGCCCATCGAGCCCGATACTCTTAATCGCTGGAAAATCCGCAACTAAACAAGTTTGGTTACCGCATTGATAAATCTGGTCCTTCTCATATTGCGACCCTATTAACAGCTTGTAAGTATATAAACTGATTGATATGTATTTGATCCAAGATATGAAAATCGGAACATGTTGGACATAATATCCACCAGCTAGTGTGAAAGACAACATGAGCACAGACGCAAAAACGGTTGCTTTTTTGAGGTCCATTACTAGTGCACCTAGCGCGAGTCCTAGCCCTTGTGAGACCAACACATTTAGTAGAAGCGCGAGCAAAGCATATAGGAAGCTACCGAGATTGGGCTTGAGCCCGGCCATCCAGTAGGTTATGATGCAGAAAACTGTGGGAAGAACTAGCTCCATTGGAAGATCTCCTATTGTTCTTGATATGAAGTAAGATGAAAGTCTGTACATTCCTGAAGATCTTTCTTTTGCAAGCATTTCGCGCTCTTGAGGGAATGTGAAAATTGCTTGAAATAAGGGGAAGAATCCCCAAAATCCAGTGTAGAAGAACAACAATCCTGACTGCATGCATAATTTGAAAATCAGTGAGTATATTATCAAGAAAATATTGTGTGTCATAAAAGGATGACATGCATTTGGCTCGTCATGTAGCCTGTTTTTATAGTAGTGAAGTATGATCAAGAATATATTACCTGATCTTGTATGTGAGCGGTATCGGATTGCCACCATAGCAAACCACAAAGAAGTGAGGTTATTACCACCTGCCCGATCTTGAACACATCGAAAGATTCGTGTCTCCTTTCTTTCAAATCTCTTCTAAGCAATACTATGACCTGTTGCCACCAAGTTGTACTCCATCGTTCAGATTTCTTGAAATCAGATACATCTGTAGCTTGTTCTTCAGATTGATGTAGTGTGTGTTTTAGATTATCAGCAAGAATTGACTTATAAGCTAAAACCAACTTCTGTTTAACTGCAGTTTGATCATCCTGAATGGAATGATCATCTGATGAAATCCCATTTGCAAGATCCAGCACAAAGTCTGAGGGATTCATGGCAACAGATGGTGAGAACCCAATCCTATCAAAATAAGACATAACTTCTGATCCTTTTCCAAAGAACAATGAATTCCCTTCAGATAGCAACAAAACCTTATGAAACATATAAAACAAACGACTCGAAGGTTGATGAATCGTCATCACAATAGTTCGTCCGCCTCTCGCTAACTCCCATAGCGTCGAAACAATTCGTTGAGCAGTCGTCGAATCCAGCCCAGATGTGGGTTCATCCAAGAACAACAAACTAGGGTTTATAAGCATTTCTTGCCCAATACTAACTCTTTTTCGCTCCCCACCCGAAAGCCCTCGTAACAACGGACCACCAATGATACTCGCTTTGCATCTTGTCAAACCAAGTTGTTCGATCACATCTTCCGCAAGTGTGATCTTCTGTTGAGTAGTAAGGCTATTCGGTAGTCGCAAAAGAGCTGTAAAAACTAGGGTTTCCGTGACCGTTAAGTGCGGGTACAAAACATCATCTTGAGTAACAAAGCCTGTGTTTCTTTTCATTGAACTTGAGAATGGTTTGTTGTTGTAACTGATAACGCCGCCGAGTTTGCCGCCTAGTCTGCCGCCGAGAGCGGTCAGGAGGGTGGTTTTGCCGCTCCCGGATGGGCCTAACATGGCTAACATTTCTCCGGGCAACACCATACCTGTAACTCCTCTAAGTATCTGTTTTTCAGTTAAATTGTTATTGTTTTTGTTCTTGATCTTATCCAAGCATCCTTCTTTCTTCATGTTGATTGTGTAAACAACTTCTTCAAACTGTTTAATCAAATTGAAAATCAATCAACAACGTTTCTGAAAAAACAAAACTTTACCTAGAAAGATTGACCACATGCCATGCAAACAAAAACCCTAAAATCCAAAATTTGAGTTCTTGAAAATATATACACCCAAAAAGCAATAGCAGCTAATCTTGTTGGTAAAATCAAGAATTAATTAACAAATTTTGATTGTGTAAACAACTTCTTCAAACTGTTTAATCAAATTATCAAATTAAAAACCAATCAACATCGTTTCTGAAGAAAAAAACAAAACTTTACCATAGAAAGATTAACCACAATAAAATCAAGAATTAATTATCAAATGTTGATTGTGCAAACAACTTCTTCAAAATGTTTAATCAAATTGAAAACCAATCAACATCGTTTCTGAAGAAAAAAACAAAACTTTATCCTAAAAAGATTAACCACAGGCTATGCAAACAAAAACCCTAAAATCCAAGATTTGAGTTCTTGAACATATATACACCAAAAAAGCATTAGCAGCTAATCTTGTTGGTAAAATCAAGAATTAATCATCAAAAGAAAACTTTACCAAGAAAAATTAACCACAGGCCATGCAAACAAAAACCCTAAAATCCAAGATTTGAGTTCTCGAACATAAATAGACCCAAAAAGCATTAGCAGCTAGCTAATCTTGTTGGTACGTAAAATCAGGAATTAATTATTAAAAGATGAAACGAAAGTAAGAAACAAACCTTCAATACGACTGTTCGATCAACTTTCTTGAACACTGATTTGGAAGATGAAGATTGTGCCTCAATATCCATATCCCTCATCATGATTTGTGATTCGATGACAGATGTTGATTTGTGTAGCAAATACCCAGTTTTCAGATCGATAGATACAACTATAGCCTATATGTATGTGTTATGAATGTGTTTAAGCCTGAGAAATTGAAACTCTGTGAGCATAGATCGATGGATGTGAATGTGATTATTTATAGGGGAAGAAAAGAAAGATGTGTGCGTTTTGGATACAAACACGTGTGAAGGATATGTGTTAAATTCCCTTTTATGTGGGAATCTGGGTGGGAGGATTTTCGTTGCGTTTAGTGACTTCTTTTATTGGGAATTAAAGAATGAAACAAAAACTTCCAATGTATTTAGTCGCTCAAGAAAACATAAAATGGGGGATTGCATTTATTTTCATTCAATTCGAGTGTTATTTTGTTAATGTGTACTTTTGACCATTCAATTCAATTCAAGCTTATTTTTAAGGGTTTTTCTAATGTGTGCCATAAGGGGCACACATAAGGTGTAATAAATGCATTTTAAAAATTGAAAAATATATCAAGATTATTTTTGAAAATTGAAAAAGATATCAAGATTCATCTTGTAAAATGAAAAAGTAAGAAGATTCTTTTTGAGAAATGTATTTTTCAATTTTCAAGATGCATTTATTGCACTTTATGTATGCCCTTAGAGCACACATTAGAAAACTCCTATTTTTAATGGGGATAGATAAACGTACCAAAAAATCAACTTAATTTTTTTTAAAGGTGATTTTTCAGTCGAACACCTGATGCTCACCCCACCACGGTGACTCGTGACTCAGTGTCTCTGAGAATGTCTCAAGTCTGCGGGTGTGAGCGAGTCAGGACACCACCTCCTTGCCCCAGTTCGGGGAGAAACCCGGCCTGCGAGCAGCCACCGGTAAAACCCCCATCCCCAAAGATTTGAACCTGGGTCGCTAAAAGCTTCCTAAGCCCAAAGAGTTTTGGGGCTACCAAAGAGCTTTGGGAGTCCTTAGAAACCCAAGTCAAAGCCCCAACTAACTCCACTGGATGCCACTGGTTAACAACTTAATTATAATTAGGCTATGTATAGTCATAACCCCACTCTTGGTGGTTATGTGTCATGTGGATGCCAAGTCATCATAGGGGTTTATGTTAAAAATGGTGTAGTCATAACTTCATATAACCCCCTTACTCATCATTTTGTAATAATTACCTAATTATTATTAGTTCCTTTTATTTCTTGCTTTTCAAAAACAAAAAAAAAGCTCCTTTTATTTCTATATTATTTAATTACTTTATTAATATTTTTACTTAATTTTCATTTAAACCGACTTAGTTTCTACTAATATAATTTTATTATAAATTTTAAAATTTAAAACACATAATTAAATAACATGTCACAATTTTGAGATGTGTTTTTAAAACTACTAGTGTGCAGGTCCGTGCGACGCATGGTCGGGGGAATTTAAACCGACCTTAACATGTTCAGTATGGTTGTATACGTGACATGGTTTTGCTCACATCAGTCCTTGTCAAAAAAGTCTAAGAGTTTAAGTAAAGGAGATCTCTAATAGTTGTTTGGCATTAGTAATAGTAATATACTCATTGTATTTGTTAAAAATAACGCACAACATACATATATAATTACAAAAACTGTTGTAGGTCAATGTTGAAGATGTAACATAGAAATAGTTTAAGTTTGTCAAGTTAGATCAGTTTCATGAAAGCAAACCAACAAATACTAACAGACATCGAACATGGCAGTTTCATCCGATTGATCACGTTCCTCGTGAAGTTGGAAGCGCTGCAACTTGTGTCGAGGAAGGCCCGTTGTCTGGAAGAATGCTGCGCAGTCTTCTTTCATCCTTAATTGAGGGTAGATGCCATCCTGCCCGGTCCATAGGATCTTAACCGTAAACTTTGTTAGTCCAAACCTTAGAATTGTCTTAATGTAAACATGGATGTTGTGGTTACGAAACAACGCTTTAGGAATGGACTGCAAGATTAAGTTATTATTATAAGATATAAGTAAAATCGTTAATCATAGTTGTGTATCAAAAGATATAAGTAAATAGTTGTCTTGTCGGTGAAAATACCACTAGTTGACTCTCCAGGTTGTGGGTTGTCAACAGCTTGAAGTAGTGTGAGATGAGATCGTTGTGAACGTGGGTGGGCCTGGAGATGGTGCAGTGATGCTCAGGGTCTAGGTATAGTGTAACACCAGAGTTGGTGAATACAGTAACTCCACAGTCTGTAAAAATAAGCCACCTGCCAGTTTCAATTTTGTTCACAATATAGATCAGGGGCCAGCTTCGACCAGTGAATGTTATCGGGTCCTGTTTTTGCGTCTCTGGATCAAGTTCCGAAAGCACATCGACCACCGCATCTTGTTTGACCGCATGTTTAACTGTGTTTAGCCCTCCTCGTAACCTCCATTGTGGAAATTGTATTGGTAGAATATATAGTTTAACAGTGTTGAATATTTGCAACTGATTGAAAATGGCATAACATAATAGTGGCAGAATGTTGAAGTCTTTAATAAACCTTTATCCTAATTAATTTAACATAATATTACCTATTTTGCACCTTTTATGATTAATGGAAGTCAGTTTCAAATGGTGAAAACTGTGTAACATAATTAAACCCCAGGTTTTAATTTTTACATGTCGAATTATGATTATAGATTGTTCGTAATTTGGTGGATGAATATCACACCAATATCTGATTTGGGTGTTGTTTTATTTATTTCATCATATATAATATATCATCACCATTAGTATGACTAAATTAGTATGCAGAAGAGTAATGGAAGGCAATAATAATGGAGGTTATGAGCATTGAATGTATTATAGCACCTTATGTTCAAGTAGATAACTCTATTGTGTTTAATTAGGCAATAAGATGACAACATGGGTGGTTGAGAGTGGTCATGTAAAGTGTTTTATAGGAAGGTATGTGAAGTTGGGGTTGTTTGAGATATATGAGTTATATCCAAAGCATTTCTGCCTCTCGGCAGTTTCCAATTAAAAAACCAAAATAAGTGATTAAAGTATAGCATATGCATGCGATCATAACAATACTTGAAAGTGGTTATTACCTTAAGACCAGTAGTAAGAAGAAGAAGTTTTTACAGAATGTTAAATTCTTGACCTTGTGTTCTTCTGCTTTGTCCCCAGGCTCAACTTTCACCTGTAAGGCGTGCTCATGAAGGTGGTTAGTTGAGAATTTTGAAACAAATCGTTTTGGTAGCAGCTGCAATGTAAAAGTTGAGTTCTTATATTAGTAGGCAAACTCCTGTCCATTCCTCTTCCTTCTGATCTCTAGCCCGTCTTTATTGAACGCAGCAACTTCAATCTTGGCGAGCTTCTTCCATTTTAAGCATACCTTTTGGATACCATGCCTAGTGAATGCATTTAGAAAAGACAACCATGTGGCATCCTCAGCTCCCCACATACCATTGCCTAGGTTACTGATGTTGACAGTGAATTTGTTTTTTCTGGTAGTCAACAAATCGAACAGATGTGCAGTTTTTTGGCAAGTGTCGTGTGAATTGGAGCGGGAAAACCTACAGACACAATATATTAGTATGTATGTGTTATAATATTTGGTAACCAATGAATTGTTTAAACCAAAAACTAACCACTCCGCGAGGTCCTTTATTTTCTGGAATAAGATCAAGCAGCAGTTTATAAGGCATATGTAAAAAAGTAAAACATAGATTAGGTGGTTGTGATATAGGTGTTAGTGGAACCAAGTAACAGATCAAAACTGTGTAAACAAATGTATAATTTATTATTAATAGAACCCAAATTAGGTAATAATTAATTATTAATAGAACCCAAATTAGGTAAATGTTTTAAGTTAACATACACATATGTAGTGTCTGAGCATGCAAATTAGCGTGAGATCCATTCATTAATTACTGAATCCAGTTAGAGTAGAATTTGTCTAAAAAGTTTTTACTCTCTATTTCTTAAGTGTTCGGGCCATCTACCATTGTGCTATGGACTACGTAGTGATGAGGGAGTTTGAAGGCATCAGTGACATGTGGATTAGTTTTGTGATTGCAAAATGGCTTGATACAATTAGAGATTATAAAGGGGAAACACCTTATAAGCACAATATCAGATTGCACCAAAAGACAAAATAGGAATATAAACAATTTTGAAAGCCCATGATTTTGAATTACTTAATAGTGATTATGTTGTCAAACAGTTTAAAGAATTGATTTCAAAGTTAAAAGATCATTCAAACATCATCCATAAGATACAAACTCTTTACCAATATATCAAAAAAGTTGTGGAGTGCTTTTTGCATTAACATCTTGTGTACAATGTTGTCAATTGGCTAAACCTCTTAGTGGGTAATTTAAACCGACCCCAACATGCTCGGTATGGTTGTAGATGTGACAGGTTAATGTTGACACCAGTCCTTTGAAAAAATGTGAGAGTATAAGTAAAAGAGGTCTGCAACAGTTGTTTGGCATCAACAATAGTCCTATATTCATTGTATTTAATTTTCTAAAGACAACGCACACCATGCATATATAATTACAAAAATAATAGTAGTTCAACGATGTAGAAGTAGCACAGAAATAGTTAAGTTTGTGAGAGTGTAACAGTCTCATGGAAAACAAACCAAAAGACCCTAACATACATCAAATAGGGCAGTTTCATCCGGTTGGGCCCGTTCCTCGTGAAGTTGGAAGCGCAGAAGATTGTGTCGAGGAAGGCCCGTTGTGTGGAAGAATGTTGCCCATTCGGCTTTTATCCTTAATCGAGGATAGATGCCATCCTGCCCGGTCCATACGATCGTCACCGAAAACTTTGCTAGTCCAAAGCTTAGAATTGTGTGCTTGTAAGCATGGATGTTGTAGTTCTGAAACAGCGCTTTAGGAACGGACTGCAACAGTAAGTATTATTATAAGATATAAGTGAACCGTTAATCATAATTACGTATTAAAAGATATAACAAAATAGTTGTTTTGCTGGGAAAAATACCAGTAGTTGGGTCTCTAGGTTGTGGGATGCCAGCTGCCTGAAGTAGTGTGGACTGAGATTGTTGTGAATGTGAGTGGGCATGGAGATGGTGCAGCGATGGTCGGGTCTTGGTATAGTGCAAAACCAGCATTGGTGAATACAGTGACTTGATAGTTGAAAGACTGGTATTCAGCATTCCCATGGTCTATAAAAATAACCGAGCTGCCAGGTTCAATTTTGTTCACAATATAGAACATTGGCCAGCTTGGACCAGTTAATGCTATTGGGGCCTTCTGCTGTGTTTTAGGATCGAGTTTAGAAAACACATCGGCCATCGCATCTTGTTTGACCGCATGAAGTTTAACTGTATTTACCCATCTTTGTAACCCCCATTGCAAAATAGTGGCATTGTTTAACTTTTATTACAACTTCCAAGTAATAAAATTGAATATAAAACTTGCCTCTCAAACTTCCTTTCTCCGCCTTAACGACGCCCCTTATCAAAGACACTTCCCTCCTTCACTGTCGCGACCGTTACCAAACGACACAACTCTCTTCCCCCGTCTACCGTCAATCTCATCCTTGCCATTCCGAAACCATGAACTCTCCTCCTTTCCATCTTCCCACTTCCATTAAATCAGATCTTATAACGAACCCTAAAACTCAAATTAGTCATAGATCAATTGGGAAGCGCATGTCATCATTTATGAAAGGGAGTTTGAGTTCGATTTTTTTTAACTCCTTCAATTTGAAGAAATTGTTTCGAAACAACGACGCATCCACGTAGTTCGAGTTCAAATAAGTACCATATGCAAATGTAACATTCAATATATACAAAATGAACTCGATAATAATACTTGTCACCAAGTCCCTTACGATAGTGCTTTCCATGTCTCGAAATGACCAAATAAATACTAAACTTAAATGAAAATTTCTTATTAGAATGTAAATGGATTGAATTTGTTTTTGTCCTCCATCGCATCTGCTAATAAAACTTATTGTTTGTCTTAGAATAAATGATTTGTTATGAACTAATTATTTTTTTTGGCATTTACATATATCCCCCTACTAAGTCCTTTTATTACATATATACCCAAGCCTAAAATTTAATTACATATATCCCCTTCCTAAACCATATATATTACATATTTACCCAATTCATTTAAAATAATTTATTAAATGACTATTATACCCTTATTAATATTTACATATTTTCTTATTATATTATCATTAATTAATTAATTAATTATATATGTTTTATATTTCCTTCGTCTCTTCGTCAGGCTCACCAAATGACCAAAATAGTGAAGCAATTGTAGCACCAAACTCATACTCCCATTGAAACTCAAGTTCGCCATCTCTCCACCAATATGAACATCCCATCGAAGATGATCAATTTGGATCCACAAATATCTACCCCTTTTGCTTTCTCTTCTATCTTTCCTAGTTTTCTACCATCGTTGGCCTTATCTTCCTTCTTCGTCTTCTTCAAACATGATGTTTACAGGTCTTGATATGTAAAGGTTCCAAGGGTATATTTTGTTCTACATATTTGGTCATGGAGAGTGAGAATTTTGAAGAAAATAAAATGGGGGCTGTAGAGGCTAGATTATGAGGCTTGTAATATTAAATATGTTGGGCTGGGCTTAGAGGGTTTAATTAGATTAGTAGGCTAGTTTTATTATGTTTAGGCTAGTTTACTATTAGATTGGGCATGGGCTTGGGTTTTTGATTGGGCTTATTGGGTTTATGATTAGCCCATTAGGTTGTAAGAGGTGGTATAAATACCACCTCATGTTTATGATCAGGC
>JBCNJP010000002.1:9742945-9767104 GCA_039602395.1 Deinandra increscens subsp. villosa | reverse complement strand
AAAAAGGGGCATTTACATATATCCCCCTACTAAACCATTCTATTACATATTTACCCAAGGCTAAACTTTAATTACATATATCCCCTTCCTAAACCATATATATTACATATTTACCCAATTCATTTAAAATAACTTATTAAATTACTATTATGCCCTTATTAATATTTACATATTTCTCCCATGATATTATCGATAATTACATATTACCTTAGAATGTTTAAACATGTTGGAAGATCCTTTGGTTTCTTTTTTAGAGTCACCCCTTTAAAAGTTGAAAACTTCTCTAAACCCCATTTTTTTACCCATTTTCTTGTTGATGATACAATTCCACTGAAAACCTCAAAAATAGAAATTTGAATGGTAGGTAAATCACATAAATTAAACCACTGAAGAGTTGTAAAATTATAATAACTGCGAACATACATCTGGTCCTTCGATATGCTTTTGCATCTTCATGTGCTAGAAACAAAAACAGCGTTAGCTTAGCACTCCTAAAAAGCAAAGTAAAGCAATTCGATGACAAACCTGGATATTTCAATCGATGGAAAACCTAAAGCTACTGTGATGTTTCAATCTAAAACTAGAACAAATATAGAACAAATCATTCATTAAATAAAACAAATCTAGAACCCAAAATCAATGGCAAACCTGGATTCCCTTCGTTAGATGTTTTTCGTCACCGTCACTGGTTGGATAAGATCGCCGGACGAGAGGAGGTCGCCGTCGAGAGGTAGCACCGTTTGGGTTTTCTGATATGGGAGAATTCTACATAACTGTAAATTGGTAATTTCATGATTTTTTTTTAAATTAAAAGGGTAAATGGGTAATTTAATAAGAAAAAGGGGATATATGTAATTAAAGTTTAGGATTGGGTAAATATGTAATAAAGTGGCTTAATAAGGGGATATATGTAAATGTCCCTAAGAAAAAATATGTACCAATTACCTACAATGTCATCTAACATGCATTAAACCTAAGAATTAATTAGACTAATAGCAATAAAAAAAAAATAAAAAAAAAAACAGAGTTCTATTAACACCTCTATTGGTGTAAGCTAAAGAGTGGGTCTGAAACTGTTCCAAAATTACAGATTCCTTCCAAAAAAAACTACAAAATAAAAGTATAAAACAACTTGGTAAGCCAATGATCTTATAATCAGAGGTATGTTTATAACCTAGATAAAATTAAATCAAATTAACTTAAAACATCCTAGACTATCAAATGTGTCTTTATATATATATATATATATATATATATATATATATATATATATATAGGGTAAGGATCCTGCGAAAACTCTTTTTTTTTGCGAAAACCTAAAAACTAACACTAAAACCTTCATAACTTTTACATTCGTTAATATTTTTCAATGAAACTTGCACCAAAAATCTTAAAATTCTATTGTCTTTTATTCTGGAAAGGAAATTGATATTTCGAAGAAGAAAAAAAATTAGTGCACATGTGTATTATTAGTGCACATGTGCACCATTTTCATTAGTACTACACAAATGAGAATTGTCATGTGAAAACATATTGTTTAGATTAAAAACATTTGAAAAAACTAAAATATTCATAGAACTAATGATAATTCTACATATGCACTATAACTATTAGTTATAGTGCACATGTGTAGCATAAAATTTAAAAAAATTTAAAACGTTAAATATATTTTCAGAGTTAACACAATTATAAGATTTATGGTGCAATTTCTCTTTTAAAATATTGATGTATACGACACGTATAAAGTGCTTTATTATTAGTGCACATGTGCACTAATAAAAAACCACGAAAAACTAACAAAATTATAACGTATTTGCTGCGATTTTTCTAAAAAAAACATTAACACATACTATATGTATGAGTTTTATTATTAGTGCACATGTGCACTAATAAAAAAACGACGAGACGTTAAAGTTTTTTTTAAATTTTTTCCAGAATTAAAGAACTCATAATTCTAAGGTTTTTTGTGCAAATTTTTTAAAAAAATATGATCGTATGAAAAAGTTATGAAGGTTTTAGTATTAGTTTTTAGGTTTTCGCAAAAAGATGTGGTTTTTACATGATCCTTACCCTATATATATATATATATATATATATATATATATATATATATATATATATATATATATCTACATACATATATTACATTATAATACAAATAACGATACAAAGAAGATTATCAAATGAAGTACATAAGGGAAAGTTTCTTTCATTAATCAGAATCAGATTGTTCTACATAAATGTACATAAAAGCAAATGGAGAAACCTAATTAGAATCAGCTTTAATTTTAGATGAATATGAAGATAATAAATGAACAAGTGGGTGAATTGGGGGAAACCAAAGCAAACCCTAAATGTGGGTGATCTGGGTCAAACCTGGAATCGACATTGCGACAATCAAATTAAACCTTCATTATTAGTAATATCTGAAAACTACCTCAGATTCTTCGAGAAATCGGCGTTTTCAAGATGGAAGGATACACTTCTTGGCTCATCTCTGATGAAAATAACTGAACTTTTGTTAGTGTTGAGGAAATTCGAAGTGAATGAGAATTAGTTCAACCGAAATAAAAGAAGATGATAAAGGGGAAAGAAATGTCTACCTATTAAAGCCCGATTACATCTTTGGATCTGCAAATTACCCCAGAAAATGAAACATCAATTCAACATAAACAGATATGAGGCATCAATTCAACATGAACAAATCTGAGTTTATTACACATCTAAATAATAAAAACTGACATGAATTAAGCGATTTTCTTTTTAAACAATTATCACATCAAACCAAAAATGTACCGCTAACCACCATCGGAGACTATAATACTATCGCTAATCACCGCCGGCGAGTACAGAACTGCAGTAGAGAGTGAGACCATCCGCGTATCTTTCAGAGAGATGGAGAGCTATCCGACTGTTTTGCAGATAGAGAAGACAACGCAACATTACATTTTTTTTATGTAACAACGTGATAGGATCAAATAAAAATAAGGCCAAATCCAAAAATTCTAATGGATCATATATTGGTCGCCAACATTACATTTTTTTCATGTCGGACGAAGCCCAAAAGTTCTAATGGATAATACATTGGTCGTCGACGTTACATTTTTTTCACGTCGAAAGCAACATCATATGATCATCATAGATTAGCCACCGGCGTTACATTTTTTTTTCACGCCGGAAGCAACGTTATGATCTGCGACAAAGACTATAAATGAAAATGAAGAAAACTAAGATAAAAAATAAACTTACATTGATTTAGGAGATGATGGGTGGGGAGAGAAACAAATGGGGGGGGCTTTGATAGCTTTATAACCTAAACATATTCCTAATAACTATATCCTCATAATGGTTAATTATTAATTCATTAACACAATAAGAGTTGAGAAGTTGGATGATCTTATACAATAATTTCACTATAATTATTATCATAAATAATATAATAATAATGAATAAAAGTTAAGAATGTGAGTAGTCATGTATTTAAGTAACTGAATTAAACACTACATGATGATGAATTTTATACTTATGTTTTGTTATTTCATTTATGATTTTTATTTGAATTGGTATGGTTTTACCATTTTTATTTGAATTAGTATAGTTCAAAGAGTAAATGCATTTATGATTGTCATAAATTTAAGGTTTCAAAATAGTGTATTGACTATTATGATGATGCACCAATATGTTTTTTACTTTTAATAAAATCACCATGCTTAAGCATTTAGTACCAAATGCTTGCTTTGATGAAAACCGTATTTATGATTTCACATTTAATATGGTGTCAAAATTGAAACGTTACTCAACTTATATATATATAGATAACATAAAAAATAAAAACTTAGATCTAGCATCACATATTTACCAATTATATTAAATACTAATATGATTATTAATTTAGATACACCAGATGATTCTTCAAGACTATTCTTCAAGAGAAAAATTCAGGTTTCAAACTGAATATTTATAATCAAAATTGATTTTTTTTCCTAATAGTCAACGACTCATATTAATGTCACCAGACACGACCCGACTAGACTCATATTGGTCCATAAAAAACTTAATATATGACCTCTAAAAATTCCGACCCCCATAAAAAAATTCTACATTCGTCACTGATTCCAAATAGTGATCTTTTTCAAAACAAAAAAATAGAGTTTAATTATATATTGAATTTACATTTCATTTCAGAAAAACAAAAAGATTTTAGGTGTGTTTTGATATAAAGTTTGTAAAAGTCAAAAAGATTTCCCTTCTTATTTGTTTTCTATCTGATTGACACGTGATACATCATGATTTCAAAATATGTTTTCAAATCATCTTGATTCTCCAAAGGAGACTTTTGCCCAATATTAAATTTATTCTTGGAAAAATGGAACCGCATTTTTTGTCTTCTGAAGATGTTGCATGATTCAAGCATGGTGATGATGTTGTAAAAGTGAAGATTTCTTAGCAAGTCTGAAGTCGAGCATCTGAAGGATGTTTTACAATGGTTCAGTTGATACAAGTCTTGTTCCAGCAATGCAAACTCTATTTCAACTAACATCAAGAGTCTGAAAGTGAAATCAGATACAACACATAACAAGGGGGTCTGTTAGAGCATAAACATGTGCGTGTCAAGTGATGTATCTAGTTATAGCGTGTTAGTTGATAGAGTTAGTGAGGTGTTGTTAGGCTGTCAACGAACTAAGCAGCGAACCAAGCAATTAACTGGTGGTTCGTTGCTAGTCCGGTTCGTAGGGACATCTAGCACTATAAATAGTCAAATGTGTTGTAGAAACACATAGTTCTATGTGAGAGGTGTCTAATTGTGTGTTAAACCAGTTATGTCTTGTAATTGTGTTCTCTACTTTGATCAATACAATTACTCGATGATTTACATTGTTTGTTCAATCGTTTAGATCCGTACAAAGTGATATTCGCGAGTAGAGGATCCTTGTGATCACTTAAACTAGGTTACAAACCACTTAACCAACGATGGAGAAACTAATAAAGTTGATCAGATGGATGAAGATGAACATACTAACCGAGAGCTACTAGGTTATTCAATGGAATATTGGAGCAATTGGAAAACTAAAGTGTGGTAGATTAACAGAAGTAGGATTTTAATATATATAACTTTTATTCGAGTTAATCGAATCGAACTGGTCAATCTAACTTTAAATTCAATTCGTGTTCAAGTTAGTTAGTTGAATCGAATAACGATTTTGATTTGAATAAACCGAAGTTCGAATTCAAATGTGAGTTAAATCGAATTTAGGGTTATTCGAGAGTCTGACTTGAATAATGAACACCCATAGACGGAGCACTCTAAGCCAAGCTCACCGTGAGTTCAATATCATGCCCCATGTTGGTAGGGCACCATACTTGTTTATTTGATTCTGCTGCCAATATCTCGTTACGGATTTAGTCAGTTTATTTGTTTTCTGGTGTAACTTTAAAAAAAAATTGTCCTATATAAAAGTTACGAACGCTTAAAAATAGTCGAGAACTTGATAAAAGGTCAAAAAAAAGATAATTATCATGCTTTCTAATTTGATCTTAACCTTAATTAGAGCATAAAATAAAGGATAATTAGTATGCTTTCTAAATATAAAGGATAATACCTGTAGTTGTTTATAAACATATAGAACGTTTTTTGTAATCATATCATATCATATCATATCATATCATATATCATATCATATCATATCATATATCATATATAATTATATAAAAGAAAAGATTTTTAACACATTTAATTCTCACGTTGCATCTCACAATAATTTCCGTCTCAAATAATCCCCTTTTATTTTTCCTAAGATTTATTGTAGGGATAATCACCATCCTAATTAATCAATTATTTGAAGAAAAAAAATCTTTATTAATTTATAAATTTTAGATGTTATTTTATTTTTAGTTTAACAGTTTCTCTTTTATACAAGTTCCATAATTCAGTTAAATTTTCTGAACTCCAATATAATTATTAATTTTTTAAACCAAAATCGTGCGATACACGGGCTATAAAAACTAGTCTAATATATAAACAACATTTGTTGATAGTTTTCTTGTATGTGAGTAAGTATGAATAAAGTTTTTACTTCATTTTCATGTAACACGAAAAATAATTAAGATTGAAAAATAATTAGTGTATTTTGTTCCATGTGTTCTTATAATAATAGTGTTTCTCATAGAATTTAGAATATACTTTTGTAATTATATATATCTGTGTAGTCTTTATCTTCCCCAATATATGCAGGGATAGCAATTGGGTATCTGTTTAGACACGATAAGACCTATTTAACAAAAAAAAAAATACATTATGCAATTTTCTACTTTTTAAAAATAATTATTTTTAGTATTCTAGGTTTCATCATTTAACTTTCTTGACACATAAAACATATAACTGTCACGCTCTAACCACCAAAACCAAGTGTTAAACGAGTCGTTTTCATGTTTGATACTTGTGTTAATTGCGTCGTATCTAACCTGTTTAACACGATAAGACACAATTTGCTAGCCCTAAATATATGGGGTGGATGGAAGGGAAAAAAACACAATTAATTTCTGTTGAAAATAAACGGTGAACATACCAATTCTAACAAGAACACCCCAATAAAGAAAAAAACACACAACATGAAGATCACATTTCACACATTTCTATCATCTTTTGATCCAAACATTATGAAAACCTCACTTACTTTTTGGTACTCCGATCCTCATCAAGGCAATATAAGCAACAACCCGATAAAACACCGCCATTATAACCAAAGTAACGAATGATGTCGCTTGGTGATCGAGCCCGATACTCTTAATCGCTGGAAAATCCGCGACAAAACAAGTTTGGTTACCGCATTGATAAATCTGGTCTTTCTGATATTGCGACCCTATCAACAGCTTGTAAGTATATACACTGAATGATATGTATTTGATCCAAGATATGAAAACCGGAACATGTTGAACAAAAAATCCAGCAGGAAGTGTGAAAGATAACATGAGCACAGACGCAAAAACGGTTGCTCTTTTTAGGTCCATAATGAGTGCACCAAGCGCGAGTCCTAGCCCTTGTGCGACCAACACGTTTAATAGAAGTGCGAGCAATGCGTATAGGAAGCTACCGAGATTGGGCTTCAGCCCGGCCATCCAGTAGGTTATGATGCAGAAAACTGTGGGGAGAACTAGCTCCATTGGAAGATCTCCTAATGTTCTTGACACGAAGTAAGATGAAAGTCGGTACATTCCTGATGATCTTTCTTTTGCTAGCATTTCGAGTTCTTGAGGGAATGTGAAAATTGCTTGAAATAAGGTGAAGAATCCCCAAAATCCTGTGTAGAAGAACAACAATCCTGACTGCAATTTGAAAAATCAGTGAGTTTATTATCAAGAAACTATTGCGCGTCATAAAAGGGATGACTCGCATTTTGCGCGTCATAAAAGGGATGACTCGCATTTTGCGCGTCATGTGGCTTTATGACCGGGACTTTCTTGACGCGTATTTGCGCGTCATCAAGTGCCTTTTATGACGCACATTGCGCGTCATTAAAGCTTGTTTTTGTAGTAGTGAAGTATGATCAAGAATATATTACCTGATCTTGTATGTGAGCGGTATTGGATTGCCACCATAGCATACCACCAAGAAATGCAGTCATTACCACCTGCGCGATCCTGAAGACATCTAAAGATTCGTGTCGCCTTTCTTTCAGATCTCTTCTAAGCAATATTGTGACCTGTTGCCACCAAGTTGTACTCCATCGTTCGGATTTTTTTAAATCGGATACTTCTGAAGCTTGTTCTTCAGATTGATGTAGTGTGTGTTTCAGATTATCAGCAAGAATTGACTTATAAGCCAAAACCAACTTCTGTTTAACTGCAGTTTGATCATCCTGAATGGAATTATCATTTGATGAAATCCCATTTGCAAGATCCAACACAAAGTCTGAGGGATTCATTGCAACAGATGGTGAGAACCCAATCCTATCAAAATAAGACATAACTTCTGATCCTTTTCCAAAAAACAATGGATTCCCTTCAGACAGAAGCAAAACCTTATGAAACATATAAAACAGACGACTCGAAGGTTGATGAATCGTCATCACAATAGTTCGTCCGCCTCTCGCTAACTCCCATAACATCGAAACAATTCGTTGAGCAGTCGTCGAATCCAGCCCAGATGTGGGTTCATCCAAGAACAACAAACTAGGGTTTATAAGCAATTCTTGCCCAATACTAACTCTTTTTCGCTCCCCACCCGAAAGCCCTCGTAACAACGGACCACCGATGACACTCGCTTTGCATCTTGTCAACCCAAGTTGTTCAATCACATCTTCCGCAAGTGCGACCTTCTGTTGAGTAGTAAAACTATTCGGTAGCCGCAAAAGAGCGGTAAAAACTAGGGTTTCCGTGACCGTTAAGTGCGGGTACAAAACATCATCTTGAGTAACAAAGCCTGTGTTTCTTTTCATTGAACTTGAGAATGGTTTGTTGTTATAACTGATAACACCGCCGAGTTTGCCGCCTAGTCTACCGCCGAGAGCGGTCAGGAGGGTGGTTTTGCCGCTCCCGGATGGGCCTAACATGGCTAACATTTCTCCGGGCAACACCATACCTGAAACTCCTTTCAGTATCTGTTTTGTTGTTTGATTGTTATTGTTCTTGAATTTCTTCAAGCATCCTTCTTTCTTCATGTTGATTGTGTAAACAACTTCTTCAAACTGTTTAATCAAATTGAAAACCAATCAAAATCGTTTCTGAAAAGACAAAACTTTACTCTAGAATCCAAGGTTTGAGTTCTTGAATATATGTGCACCCAAAAAGCACTAGAGCTAATCTTGTGGGAAAAATCAAGAATTAATTATCAAATGTTGATTGTGTAAACAGCTTCTTCAAACTGTTTAATCAACTTGAAAACTTATCAGCATCGTTTCCGAAGAAAAAACAAAACTTTAACCTAGAAAGATTAACCACAGACCATGCAAACAAAAACCCTAAAATCTAAGATTTGAGTTCTTGAATATATGTGGTAGTGAAGATCGCATGGCACAATGGCTCCAAGTGGTGGCGCTCTGTGCCTAACCCCCACCCAAATCAGACGTCGGGAAAGAAAGTCGAGTGATGCCTTCCAAGTTAATTTGCACCATCGCAACCAACAAACTGAACCTTCCAAGTTGATTTGCGGATGAGATTTTGTTCTTGTAATTGGAGGTTTAATGGAAAAGAAATATGAGAAAGAAGAAGAAAGTATAGGAAATAAGAAAAAAAATGGTTGAAAACCCAAAAAAAAAAAGTTAGGCTAGGGGCTACATCATAATTATAAAGCTGGCTATTCTCCGTTTAAATCAACTTTTTATATTTTAACTTTAAATTTAATTTATTTCTTAATTTTTTTTTAATGGCAATTTCATTAAAACGGGAAAACCGGCAAGCAAGGCGCTACGCCAGCCCCACGAAAGAACGACTTACATTACAAAATTGAACCGGCACCATTTGTCCCAACCCACGTCCCAATGTCTAGCTCTAGCCTTGACCCACAAAAAACTTAAAGATTTGACTTCAACAATAAGACTTTGCATTGAGTTCCTTCTCCCTTGAAAGACTAGTTTATTTCTTAATTATTATGATTTAGTATAAAAGAATGTTTTTGTCTTTCTTTTTAAATTCGTTTCCTATTTTTAATATTTACTAAAGTATTGATTTTGTTATTCTTTCAATTAATAGGAGAATTAATAGGAGATTGCTGTTTATTTTTTATACATTTTAGTTTATTGAAAAAAAAAATGCTTTTAATTAATAGATTGGTGTTTATCTTTTTTTACACATTTTAGTTTTAGTGGAAAAAAAGGTTAACATGAGTTATTGGGTTGTGAAATTTTAAATCTTTGGTGATCCATTTTGCATAGACCGCAAACTCCAGCCGGAAAATTCAACCCGTAAACATTCAACAAACACTTCAGGTACCCAAAAATAAAACACTAACAAGCAAATTACCAAATCAGTTACAACTAACAAACTTCAATTAATCTATAGATGGCAACGGAACCGCTCCAAAGAAACTCAAAAAGAAATATGCTTTACAAGAAGTTCAGATACTACAAACTTTTGGTCTGTATTTTGTAAGGGATAACAAACTTTAACTTAATCCCATGTGGCCATCATTTTGTATACAACTTAACCCTGATAGATGGCCATCATTTTGTAAATTAAAGTGCATAACTAATGACAATCATTTTGTACTCTATTCATATCAATGCACTTTTAATTTATCCTCATTAAATTATCAAATAAGATGTGACCCGTCGCAATGCGCGGGTTAGTTCACATCTTGTTAATTATCAAAAGATAAAATGAAAGTATCAAACAAACCTTCAAGACAACTGTTCGATCAACTTTCTTGAACACTGATTTAGGAGATGAAGATTGTGCCTCAATATCCATATCCATCATCATGATTTGTGATTCGAAGAAGGACGAGATTTGGGAAGCAAATGCGCCGTTTTCAGATCGATATATGTATGTGTTTAAGCCTGAGAAATTGAAACTCTTTGAGCACAGATCGAAGGATGTGAATGTGATTATTTATAGGGAGAAGAAGAGAAAGAGGTGTGCATTTTGGATACAAACACGTGTGATGGATATATGTGTTAAATTCCCTTTTATGTGGGAATCTAGGTGGGAGGGTTTCGTTGCGTTTAGTGATTTGTTTTATTGGGAATCATCATCATACTATTATATTAAAGAAAAGATTTGGGACAAACGTCATTCTCATGTTCCATCTCATAATAATTTTTCCTTCCAAATCATCATTCTTATTTTTAGCTTTTGTATTTCCATTACAATAAATAATAAATATTCATTGTATGGATAATCACCACCCTAATTAATTAATTATTTGTATTTTCATGGCAAATAATAAAATATATTTATTATAGGGCTAATCAACATCATAATTAATTAGTTATATGAAAAAATGTTTATCTCTATTAAAAGAAAAGTTTTGGATATATATATCAAACTTTTTATTTATTGTCTTTCTAATTTATTTAATAACCAATTATTTAATTACTAAATTAAATATATAATATAGTTTATTAAATTAGAGTTTAACAGTTCCATAACAGTTTTATTTACTTTAAGTTTACTGATTATTAATTTAACAGTTTTTTATTTTATACAAGTTCCATTATCTGTCCTCTGTTACCATTATTAATTTTTTTAATTTCAACCGTACGATACATATATTTTTTTTAAATATCAGTCGAGTGATGCACTGGACATAAAAACTAGTTGGAGAATGAAACAAAGCTTCTAAAGTCGCTCAAAAAAACATAAAATGGGGGATTGCATTTATATTCATTCAATTCAAGTAGTTATTACGTACTTTGACCATTCTAAAATTAATTACTCATTAATTATATATCTTATTTTTAAATATCTTTTTACTCCTTTTAAGATTAACTTCATTATTCTAAAATTAATTACTCATTAATTATATATCTTATTTTTAAATATCTTTTTAGTTTTTTTAAGAGTAACTTCATTATTCTAAAATTAATTACTCATTAATTATATATCTTATTTTTATATATCTTTTTAGTTTTTTTAAGAGTAACTTCATTATTCTAAAATTAATTACTCATTAATTATATATCTTATTTTCAAATATATTTTTTAGTTTTTTTAAACTTCATTAAGAACAAAATTCCCCTAGCAAAAAACTAAGATCATATGTAGTGATGTGGAAGTTTAAAGTTAAAACATGTGACACATAGGATGTGATGTGAAAGTAAGTTAAATTGGTGTAACGGGTAGTGATAGTGTGTATTGTGGTTTAGTGATTTGTAATTAATTAATTGGTTGAAAAAAAAATTAATAAAGAGGGGCAATGCCCGTGGATATATCCACGCCAGAATGAAAACGCGCAAAGAGGGACGGTGTCAACGGCAATTTAGGGCTAAAAGGCTCCCTTAACGCTCTTATTACACATGACCTAAGAAGGCAAAAACAAAACGCAATGATTATATACGGAAACGACACCAATCATTGCCACCTGTCATTTACATCTATTAGAAATCCAAAGAAAGCTAATTAAACTCTTAATGTCCAAACACAAATGACTCAAAGACGTATTTCTTCCATCAAAAGTGACTTCGGTGCGTTCCTTCCATATAACCCAACACAGCATTAAGATTATCGCATAGATGACATCTCTTCTCTTTTACTCCACTTTAGCCAAATCCGTTAAATACCTTTTTAGTACTTTGTGCATACGTGGCTTATAGCTCCAATGCACATTGCGATAAGGATGTAGGGAGTGACATCGAAAAGGAGGTTTAGAGATCTGACGTATATAACGTCGGAGTTCATCGTCCCACCTTCAAATGGCTCAATGATTTCAGTGGAGAGAAGTTGATGTCACTGTTGGATTGTGAACGAGTGGTTTTAGGGATGGTGGATCTCTTATTTGGTGGAGATTTGATTGACTTGCAAGCATATATTTCATGTTCTAATCTATGAACTTCAATATTTCACTTAAACTTATGTTACCCATAATATTACACCCGATAGTTAAGTGATCATTGTGAGGAAATAAAACATGTGTATAATTGAAAGCCCTTGTATGCTTGTCATGCTTGTAAAGATAAATTATTGTTTTCAAAGTCAAATAAGCTCATGGTTTGCTTCATTGTTTTTGCACTTTGGAGTCCTTATTTATATGTTTTGTTTGCTTATATGTCTTGTTTGCTTGGGATAGTATGTAGATTAGTTAATTATTATTCTTTTTTTTTTGTCTTGGGGATGTTTCATTTTGGGTTCATGAGGACAAGCAAAACTTTAAGTGTGAGAATGTTTAATGTCCACTTAATTATACGTACTAATACATGATTTATCCCTTGGTTTTATTGGTTTGGTTGTGAAATGTAGTGGAAAGTCACTTAATTGCTTCAAATTTGATTTCACAGGCCTCTAAGCTTCAGGATGATAAAACAAATGAAAAGTGAAGAAACTTATATCAGAAGCTTTCCCACCCTCGCGTTCCTTACTGAGCACGGCCGTGGAGGGGTGAACACAAACATATATGCTAGATGAAGCACGATCATGCTGATGAAATTTGCTAAAGGACCAAAATCGTGCTCGATGAACACGAGACTAGATCAGACTTTGGAAAACAATTTCTTTGTCGTTGCCAGGGACCATGACGTGGTGAGGCCTAACACCCCCATTCAAAGAATTTTTGGGTCTACCACTGCTAGTGACGATTGACTATTAATATCTCCTTTGGTTTTGATTTCATCTATTCATCAAGTGTCTCAATACCTTAAAAACACTATATAGAATTTGAAATTGATTGTTGAAATAACCATTGATTTGGAAAAGTATTATGAGATTTCGCTTTGAATCCCCTCGCTCATCCCAAGGAATGAGGGTTGTTTAGTACTTGAATCAGATTCAAAAAATTCAAAATTCATTTTATTCGAAAATCACCGGTACAAAATTCGATTCAAAAATCAAAATTAGGTTCGATGTCTTATATGAAATTTATTTTGTATATAAAAATTATAAATATTTTTAAGTTAGTTTTTACGAACAACTTTTTTCATTTTACTTATTTAAAATCTTTAAAAATTTAGCCGTTTAAAATATTCTATTTTGAAATCTTTAAAAATTTAGCCGTTTAGAATATTCTATTTTGAAAACACGCATTCTCTAATTCACACCCCTAAATTTTGGTATTATGTGGACTCGCTAAATCAAAATCATTTTCCAATGACTTAATTGTATTATGTGTTATAATTATTTTGTTGTTTAGATGTATAAAAAAATTGCAATTCATGTGTTTCATTGGGATACTTAAGTTGGATGTTTTGAATGATAACTTGCACTTCACAATAATTGCTCAACAAAATTGTTTTACATTTGTATGTTTTAAATGTTCAGTTAAACTTTGTTTAGTATGGGCGTTTACACTTTAAATGTTAACTTATGATTCTTTTTCATTTCTATTTTGGGTGTTTTATTAGTTTTGTACTTTTACAGATTAGTACTTTATACTAAAATAACTTTGAATTTATTCAAATTCGATTCGAGTTTGATTTGAATTCGAAATCTGAATCTGAATCCGAATCGAATCGTATTCAAATGGGATGTCTATTTCGAATTCGAATTCGAATCAATTGTTCGAATCTACTTCGAATTCGGACATCGAATCCAGATTTTAACAAATTAAAATCCGAATAATTCGATTCAATTAGTTCGAGTATTCGAAATTCGTTTCATTGAACACCCTTACAAGCAATTGTCTGATAGATGCAACTGATGATTGTTGTTATATGCTAGTGAGAGGCGGAGAAAAAAAAGGACAAACTTATATAAAATTATATTATTATATATATTTATTAGAGTAAATTACAAATTATACCCTTCGTGAATATTCGTAATTATGGATGAAGTCTTTTTAAAAAACTAATTACATTAGTCGTCCTTTATAACTAAATATATTGTAAATTGATCATTTCCATTAACCACCATTCAAAAAAGAATTTGTTTAGTCATGTACAAGCATATCATGTGATTAGAAACATATCCAAACGTGACATGTATGTGGCTGACTTAATTGGAAAATTAGATGGAGGTTACAGGAAATGGTGGATGTTGAAACATGTTTGATTATAACGACGACTAGTGTAATTAGTTGTTGTTTTGTTTTTTTTTTTTTTTTTTTTTTTTTGCCGATGAGCCTTTGTCCTAATGGTTAAGGGGGAGGTGGTAAGACTTTGTCTTACCTGGAGGTCCTGGGTTCTATCCCAGGCATTAGCAGTTCTTGGGAAATTTATGGAGTTAGTTTAGATCTAAAAATAGATTTAGCCGTTCAAAAAAAAAGTGTAATTAGTTTTTGAAAAGAACTTAGATCAATAATTATGAATATTACATAATTTGTAATTTACGCTATTTATTATTATTTGTACAATGAACATCTTTAATTTTTTAAATTTATTATTTTAGCATCCCACAGCAAAAAAAAAGACCAAAAAATATATAAAAAAATAATAAATTTTCTGAATTACCTTTTTTTTTGGAACGGCATCGATCAGGCGACTTTGGTCTCACGTGTAAACCTACCCTTGCGGGGCTATGTCCAAGGTCGATTACTCGGACCTCCGTGAGAACCAAGACACCCCCTCCTGAAGCTTTCTCCTGGCAGAAACCCCCTCCTGAGACAACATGGGGTAAAACTGTCTCCCTTTGGATTAGAACTTGGGTCACATAGTAACAAAGCTCTGAATTACCTGATATTAATTTATGCTAAATAACACGACACATGATTGAAATAAATGGGTTAGGTTTGAAGCTAAATATTATTCACTTGACCACCGACCCAATTAACAATTTACATGATCGATATGCACACGTTAAATCATATAAAAATTACAACCAATAACTGTATACCATATTCATAAATATGATACCCCCTACCCAAATGAATTAAAGTATTTCTAATTGTTATCGTTTTATACTTTTATCGATCGAAAACGAGCTCGTGTTTATAGGGGCGAAACTTTAGCCGAAAGGTGGTTAGGGCTGAAAGTTATGGGGTTAAAAGGATGGGGCCGGACTAAGTATATAAAAAATTTTCGAACTAAACAAATATAAATTTACACTATGGAACGAAAAAAAGGATGGGGCCAGGGCCCGGTCTGGCCCGTGCTAAGCTTCCCCCTTGCGTTTTTACTTAAAGCGATTAAAAACCGGCCAAATGTAGTTACGGCTTTATCGATCGACTTTCACTCGTCCTGACATCTCCTATGCAGTTCAGCAGGTCTGCATGCATATGCACGACCCTCGGAAAGGTCATCTCAACGCTCTCAAGCGTATTCTGCAATACTTGAAAGGTATGATTTCAATGGGTTTACATATGCAGGCCAGCGTTGATACACCGATGCTGATTGGGCGGGATGCCCGAGTACCCGCAGATCCACGTCTTGTTACTGCGTTTTCCTTGGGGACACCCTCATCTCCTAGTCACGCCAGACTACCATTTCATGTTCTAATGTCGAGGTCGGGTACACCGCGGCGTTGCTCATGTTGTTGCAGAAATATGTTGGCTAAGGGGCTGTTTGGTTGGTCTGAACCAGCCTCTGAATCTGACCGAATCAGAGGAAGGGGCGGTTCAGAGGTGTTTGGTTAGCAGTCTGAAGGAGCAAACATCTAACCCGAAAAAGTGATTTTCGTCTGACCGAATAAAGCTTTCTGGAGGTTACTGAATGAACCAAAATGTGGCGGGGGACGTCTGGAAAGGCCGGGAGTTAACAAAAACGACGCAAAAACGAGGAAAAAAAAGGGTGAAAATCGTGTTAACAAAAGCCTACCTCGCACAAGGCCCGGGGTTTCTGAGATGCATTCGTATCTGCAGGTCGTGTGGGCATTGCATTGTTTTCAAGGAATCTGAACCAGATTTGCACCCCCACCCCCCTCCGTGCGGGTAGGTACTAGAGTAAAACATAACACACAAACTTAATATGTCATGAATGTTTGCATATATAAACTAACTATGTTTTTGTTTCCACAGGTAAATGAATTTTTATTTTTTTTAGATTTGTTTGTTAATTTTAAAATCTCATTCAGATGACCAACCAAACAGGTCCTTACTGGTTCAACACTTACCGGTTCAGATTCTCTTATTGATCAATCAGACATCTTACGGGTTCAACACTTAATAAAATAGAGGCTACCAAACAACCCCTAAGAAATCTGTTATTGGAACTCAGTTGGCCTCCAACTAGGGCCTCCACTGTCCATTGTGACACTGTAAGTGCTATATATATGTCAGAAAAATCCAATTCATCATCAACGCACGAAGCAAATTAAGATTGTTTACACTTTGTTCGTGAGAAAGTACAACGGGGTCTCGTTCGTGTTCATCATGTACCTTCACGATATCAATACACAGATATCTTCACTAAAGGGTTGCCTCGCATATTGTTTGAAGATTTTCGCTCCAGTGTAAGCATTTGAGATCCTTCTCGTTAGACTGAGGGGGTATATTAGACTAGTATTTATCTTTATGTAAATATCCAATAATGTAAGCACATTAGTGGTAAATAGGTTGCAACATTGTATATATGGGGTGGAAATCAATACAAAGGACAAGGAATTGAATCCTAACAACAGTTCTTGATTTAATCTTATTATTTTATTTTGATCATTTTTTAGCTTTTTCTAACATTAGTGATTAGACCCAATGCTTTAACACTGGACGCCAAATGCCCTTAAAACGGGGTTGTTCTAATATTATTCTCCCTTCATCACTTAAACCACTATTCAAACTATTGCTAACCTACTAGTAGGTTTGAGCGGTCTAGTTCGGTTTTTAGCCCCAACCTAACCGAAACCAAATTTTTCGGTTTATAGGTTTCAAAAAACGATCGGATATCCTAATTATATTCCTAATAATGGACTAAAATGGTTATCACATATCTTCTTTTTAAGAGGTCCAAACAAGCAATGTCACATGTCAAAACCATATTTAATTATCAATTTAGGCTATCCGTAATGGTTAAAGCCCCATAAAGCCCCACAAGGGGCATTATGCGCCATGTGGACGCTGACTGGGCAAGGGGCTTTATGGGGCTTTATGGTGTAGTGGATAAAGCCCCATAACGCCCCACAATCATTTGATTTATCCCCTCTCTCGGCGTTACCTGGCTAACGCCCGAGAATTTTTTTTCGTCCATAACGCCCCATAACGCCTAAGCGTAGTGGGGCGGGGCGTTATAAGGGGCGTTATGGGGCGTTATAGAGCCCAAAAACGCCCCATTACGAATAGCCTTATTAAATTAGTAATTAAGGTTGTCAGTTCCAAAGCGGTTAGGTTGTCAGTTTCTACCCTTGATTTGGTTTGGTTTTTTGTTTATAACCAAAATCTTTAAAATCCAACAACAATGGACCGGTTTGGTTAAGTTCATAGCAAATGGGCCGGTTTGTAGGATATCCTAATTATAATCCTAATAATGGACTAAATTGGTTATCACATATCTCTTTTCTAAAGGGTCCAAAAAAAGCAATGTCACATGTTAAAACCATATTTAATTATCAATTTATTAAATTAGTAATTAAGGCTAATTACCAATTTTGTCCAAACTAAATTTTCATTTTAAAAAATTAACAAACTTAATGTAGATTTGATAAATTTACTCAATAATTTGTCTTTATAAGGAAATTAATCAACAATTTTTCAAATATTAATTTCTTTAACGCATTAAATTATCAATTAATGTTTTATAAAGAATTACGTCATTAATAATTTTCAATTTTCTTAAGCGTTTTTTTTATTATATAATATTATGAACCTAAATTCAACAAGTATAATACACGGTTTAGTAATCTAATATGATATTGTGGAATAGTAGCAAAGTGAAAGAAAAAAAGGAGTACTTGATAAGTAAAACAATATTGATAAGTAAAACAATAATTATGAATGGGAGAGCACTCGAACTTGATATACCAACTTTGTTGAAGTAGATTTTGTTGAAATGCGCGGCTATAATATATTTATCATGGTTCTATAAGCTATTAAAATTTAAATAAAGAGTTAACTTCCTTTTATTAGTACAATTCTGGTTTTTCAGTTCGGATTTTACGATTTTTTGGTTCCGCAGATCTCACGCTACACACCTTAAACAATCTTTACTTTTTTTTCTTTTCATTATTTCTGAACGGTAATTTGGCTCGACAATGTATCGAAATTGATTACTGTGGACCTACACAATGTTCTGAGTTTAAACCTCATAACGAGAAAATCCAAAAGCGCCCCTCATTTACATCATCCGGCGAGAATCAGGCAAGCCCACTCTTGGCCCATGACTCTTTGAAAGGAGACATGATTCTCGGGCAGTGCACCTTCAATATCCTCTTAGCTTCAGGCCCACTTCAGTTATCAAAAACCAAAAAGAGCCATGTGCTGGAAATCCAAAATCCAATTTCTGATTGGTTCATCAAGTTATCAAATGGGACCCACCAACTTTTTATGATCAATTATCTTATCCTATATCCAGTTATCCACCATGGTAATTAAAAAAATCTTCACTTTTGTCTCAAGAAATCAGTTAATTCACATTTGTGTGTATATATATATATATCCCCACATCAACAAGATTCATATCCAACAATCTTTTTTTAGATACTTACAGGAACTTCAATGGCTCTCCAAGCTACCTCCTCTTTCTCAGTCCACAGAGAGGTGGGTTTGGGTTTGCAGTTTGCACACCAACTGTTTGTGTTTTTGTCTCTGAGAAGAATCTTGGTAACAAATGAACTAATTTTTGTGCTATCTGCTGCAGGTGTGTTTGAAGGAATGCAGTCTGTTTGGAGCACCATTATCATCAACTCATCTTAAAGTCAACTTTCCAAGCAGGGTATGAAAAGCTTTGTTTTTCTTGATAAAAATGTTGCAAGAAAGACTAAATTGCTTCATAAATAACTGTTAGTAAACCATATTATTATGAATTGTGACCAAGATCTTTGTTTTCAAAAATGCTAATTGAGCTTTATGAGTCACTAGCTAATTAGATATTTAAGATAAGTCAAATTGCTACCGTAAAAAATTGTTTTTTACTTAAAAAGTTAAGAGTTTGAGGGTATAATATTAGTTTAAACATAAAATTAAAACTATCTTTTAATGGAAACCGAAAATATAAACAATCAACTTAATGATAATTGAATTTTAGTGATTTATATATATAAAGTAAAAAAAAAATAAGTCAAATATAAAAGTTGTATTTCAAATACAGAAACACGAATACCGTGTTTTAAATTGTTGTCACTACAACATTGCACGGGTTTTCAACTTGTAGTAATAATGAATTTTGTTTTTATATATACACACATAGAATTAGGTTATTGTAAAATAACCTTTTTTCCTAGGAGGGTAGAAAACAACCGGCACACTTTACAAAAAACTTAATTAACACAATGTGTTAAAAAAAACACGCTGACACACTGTACAAAAAACACGTTGATGCAGTGTATTATTTTGTATAGATGTGTTAGCGTGTTTTTTTCATGTGTGCTTCCTGTACTTCAAAGAAAAAAAGTATTTTTAGAAACACATATACATGTATATATATAAAAAAGTTTCTATATAAAAAAACCCATTTTTACTTGTATCATAGTGACTCCAAAAATCTATGGACTTAAAGTTTCAATCTAACATGATTTGGACTGTTGTTTCTTGCAGAAGGAATTTAACCAAAGGGGTGCACTCAAGACCCAAGCCGTAACCACCGCAACTCCGGCGGGAACCCGTGCATCAACCGACGGGAAGAAGACCTTGAGAAAGGGCACGGTCATCATCACCGGGGCTTCATCAGGACTAGGTCTAGCAACCGCAAAATCTCTTGCCGAATCCGGGAAATGGCACGTGATTATGGCGTGCCGAGACTTTTTGAAAGCCGAGAGGGCGGCAAAATCGTCGGGGATGTCGAAAGAAAACTACACAGTGATGCATTTAGACCTGTCATCATTTGATAGTGTGAGGCAGTTTGTTGGGAATTTTAGGCAGTCTGGTCAACCGCTTGATGTGTTGGTCTGCAATGCCGCGGTTTATTTACCGACGGCTAAAGAACCCACGTATACAGCCGATGGATTCGAGCTTAGTGTCGGGACTAATCATCTTGGTCACTTCTTGCTCGCAAGGTTGTTGGTTGATGACATGAAAAAGTCGGATTACCCATCGAAAAGACTCATAATCGTCGGCTCAATCACAGGTATAAGTTCAAGAATCTGGGAGTTTTATGGGTAGGCGTGGCAATTTCGACCCGTTTACTTATCATCAGGTCAATAATCTATAACTGGTCAAATGGGTAGAATACAAACGGGTCAAAATTGCCCCAAATTTTTTTTTTTTTTTCTTGCATAAAGACTCTTGAATCTGGGTATTTTTGTGGGTTTAGTTGGGGCTGTTCATTAGTCGAACCGAGCCAGTGCTGGCTCGGGCTCGGCTCGAATTCTAAACCGAGCTGGCTTGGCTCGAATTTGAAACCGAGCTAAAATTTTAAGCTCAGACTCAGCTCGGTTTTGATACAATCTTAAACCGAGCTGAAAGTTTACAAATTTCGACCCGTTTAGTTAAAATCGGGTCAATTTCGACACTCATGATTTGTCCATTTTAGAGTGTGCTTATGGTTCTAAGTTGAAATCTGAAAACTTTTTAGGTAACACAAACACTTTGGCTGGGAATGTACCACCAAAGGCTAACCTTGGTGACATGAGGGGTCTAGCCGGCGGGTTAAACGGGCTCAACAGCTCCTCCATGATCGACGGTGGAGATTTTGACGGTGCAAAAGCGTATAAAGACAGTAAAGTCTGCAACATGCTCATGATGCAAGAATTTCACCGCCGTTTTCACGAAGAAACCGGGATCACATTCGCTTCATTATACCCTGGTTGCATTGCAACAACTGGGTTATTTAGGGAGCATATTCCTCTTTTTAGACTCCTTTTCCCCCCATTCCAGAAGTACATCACTAAGGGGTATGTCTCTGAGGATGAATCTGGGAAGAGACTTGCTCAGGTAAAGATTATATATAATCAATGAATTTTGGTCTTTTATAAGTTACAACAAGTTTTATTTTATTACAGTTGATAAAATGAGTAATATGACATCATGTTTGGTTTGCGGTTTAGGTTGTGAGCGATCCAAGTTTGACGAAATCGGGAGTTTACTGGAGCTGGAACAACAATTCGGCTTCGTTTGAGAACCAGTTATCCGAAGAAGCTAGTGATGTCTCCAAGGCTTGTAAAGTATGGGAGATTAGCGAGAAATTAGTCGGGTTGGCTTAAAAACAAGAAGTCTTTCTTCTTTTGGTTCGTTGGTTCGGTTACTCTGGGTGAGAATGCGAGTGTAGGACGTGTTTGCAGGCAGTTTCGGTTGTATATTTAGGCTCGTTTGAGTGAGAATCGATAATAAAACAAGCTCTGTGTTTTGAAACGAATATTTTACCGAAGAAACATCATATATAGATGGTCAAAGAAACCAAAACCTTAACCGAAATCTAAAGCTCATAAGCGGGGAACCTAGCTTCCAACGGTTCTACCATGTCCATAAAAAGATAGGCCATACCTCCAACACCTTCGAATAGGGAAAACGGGTTGTCACCACCATGCATTGCCCCTTGGGATAAAAGCATCGCGCTTTTTTCATGGAGGAAAGTGGCAAAAGCTTTGGCTCTATATAGGAACTTTGCATCACCTGTTAAGCGATAAAGTGAAAGAAAAACGTACGCATTTCCGCTTATTCCGTGACAAATCCCGACCCGTTTAAGTAAACCCCGTTCCCATACCACCTCCCCCGCCTCCACAGCGGCCTTGTAAAATTCTTCATCTTCAAAAACCTGATATTTACATAGAATTCGAAACTTGGCAAGCAGCATAATTACAGATAAAGTGGCAGGTAAACGGGCAACAAGCTGTGCCGCAACCCTTTTTTAGATAGCAAAATCGATCCTACTAAAAACAAAGTTATGATTTTTAGGGGTAGCATAATTTAAAAGATATGGCAAGCTAGACGGGTTAGGTAAGTAACGGCTAACTGGTCAAAATGGGTTCTTTTGAATTCCTGAATAGAACAATTTAAGAGTTTGTGCAACAATTTAAGAGGTTGTATGCATTAAAATCAAAGCTCAAAACCTTTAAACCTTTTTTCACAGAACCGATGCCCCCTTAAAAGAAGGTTATGATTTGACCCGTTTAACATAAAACACAACCCAAATCGACCCATTCATAACGTATTAACGACTTCTATAACCCAATGTTGAAGAATTAAGGTCAATGCGGATACCTTGGCTGCTTTTGCAAGGGTAAGAGCGACACCAGGAGCACCATGACACCAATGCACCAGACGGTCCGATTCACTTCCTTCACTCGAAGGATAATTTCCACTCGGGAATCGGTTCTTAATCATGTAAAAAAGTGTGCCTTTTACATCTTCCAGCTCGTCTTCGGTTAAATCCATGTCCATTAATACATTCATTATCCCAACAAGCCCATGGGCTGCTCCCCAGTACCTTTTACCATGCCACTCATACATCAATGGACACTCCTTTGTACACAATTTTCTACCAGATTTTATAATTTCATCTGTAATTGTTCTCTGCAAACCGAATGTAATCAAATGTATGCCGATTTTCATGACGATCAAGTGATGAACATAAACTTTTTTAAATTTCAATCTTTAAAGTTGAAACTTTACCATATGGGTAGATGAAATCGTGTTTTGACCAAGATTCTTGTTTATAAACAAGCATCCCCATAAGTAACCTGACCTCCCGTACAATAGTTCGTCGGGAAGATCTTTAGGAATCTTGATCTGAAAAGAAAAACAGAACTAACTGAACCAAGAAAATGTACAAATAATGGAAAAACTATGAAAATTGTAGAACTTTTTTTAATTAAGTACCTTTCTAAATCTTGTCAAATAGTAATCACACAAATTATCATCATTAGCTTGTTTAGCCACAACTGCACCTAGAGCAGATACACCAGCCAGCCCACACAGAAACGTCACACGGCTGCAAATTATACACGATTATTACAAAAAAATCCTACTGTTTGAGGGGCGTGCGTAAAATCATGAAATGATAACCAAGTTTCAGTATTGTTCCAATAAAGTCAGCTCATACTTTTCTCTAAACATGTTTAAAAAACCACTCAAGATTCATTATTGTTGTTCCATTTTGTGGATCTTTCCTATAATTGTTGGAAAAAAAAAGTTTAAAATTAAGTGACTAAATGAAACATATATCTTACTATGAAGGGTCAGCCATTTTACATGTAAACAAACAAACATCCCAGTAAAATCTCACTCATAGCTATCACTAGTCTGGAAGGGTATAATGGGGCAAAATCTTCTACAAACTGTAAAATTCTAATTACTCTCAAAATGCAATATGTAACAGACAAACCACTTCATTTCTCACTAAAATAAAAAAACTGATACTTCTTGAAATCAAAAACCTTTTTACAAACTGTCAAGTTCTACATCACTAATCACTCAATGACCACCATCTTTACAGCAAATAAAAACCTTTAAGCAGATCAAAAAACACACAGCAACAACAGAAAGTACAGTAACCTGGAGCCAAAAGAGGCAGAATCACAAGCTTTAACAATATCTTTGCACAAATCAAGATCTTTCTT
>JBCNJP010000002.1:9539555-9742445 GCA_039602395.1 Deinandra increscens subsp. villosa | reverse complement strand
ATTTTTAAATATCTTTTTAGTTTTTTTAAGAGTAACTTCATTATTCTAAAATTAATTACTCATTAATTATATATCTTATTTTTATATATCTTTTTAGTTTTTTTAAGAGTAACTTCATTATTCTAAAATTAATTACTCATTAATTATATATCTTATTTTCAAATATATTTTTTAGTTTTTTTAAACTTCATTAAGAACAAAATTCCCCTAGCAAAAAACTAAGATCATATGTAGTGATGTGGAAGTTTAAAGTTAAAACATGTGACACATAGGATGTGATGTGAAAGTAAGTTAAATTGGTGTAACGGGTAGTGATAGTGTGTATTGTGGTTTAGTGATTTGTAATTAATTAATTGGTTGAAAAAAAAATTAATAAAGAGGGGCAATGCCCGTGGATATATCCACGCCAGAATGAAAACGCGCAAAGAGGGACGGTGTCAACGGCAATTTAGGGCTAAAAGGCTCCCTTAACGCTCTTATTACACATGACCTAAGAAGGCAAAAACAAAACGCAATGATTATATACGGAAACGACACCAATCATTGCCACCTGTCATTTACATCTATTAGAAATCCAAAGAAAGCTAATTAAACTCTTAATGTCCAAACACAAATGACTCAAAGACGTATTTCTTCCATCAAAAGTGACTTCGGTGCGTTCCTTCCATATAACCCAACACAGCATTAAGATTATCGCATAGATGACATCTCTTCTCTTTTACTCCACTTTAGCCAAATCCGTTAAATACCTTTTTAGTACTTTGTGCATACGTGGCTTATAGCTCCAATGCACATTGCGATAAGGATGTAGGGAGTGACATCGAAAAGGAGGTTTAGAGATCTGACGTATATAACGTCGGAGTTCATCGTCCCACCTTCAAATGGCTCAATGATTTCAGTGGAGAGAAGTTGATGTCACTGTTGGATTGTGAACGAGTGGTTTTAGGGATGGTGGATCTCTTATTTGGTGGAGATTTGATTGACTTGCAAGCATATATTTCATGTTCTAATCTATGAACTTCAATATTTCACTTAAACTTATGTTACCCATAATATTACACCCGATAGTTAAGTGATCATTGTGAGGAAATAAAACATGTGTATAATTGAAAGCCCTTGTATGCTTGTCATGCTTGTAAAGATAAATTATTGTTTTCAAAGTCAAATAAGCTCATGGTTTGCTTCATTGTTTTTGCACTTTGGAGTCCTTATTTATATGTTTTGTTTGCTTATATGTCTTGTTTGCTTGGGATAGTATGTAGATTAGTTAATTATTATTCTTTTTTTTTTGTCTTGGGGATGTTTCATTTTGGGTTCATGAGGACAAGCAAAACTTTAAGTGTGAGAATGTTTAATGTCCACTTAATTATACGTACTAATACATGATTTATCCCTTGGTTTTATTGGTTTGGTTGTGAAATGTAGTGGAAAGTCACTTAATTGCTTCAAATTTGATTTCACAGGCCTCTAAGCTTCAGGATGATAAAACAAATGAAAAGTGAAGAAACTTATATCAGAAGCTTTCCCACCCTCGCGTTCCTTACTGAGCACGGCCGTGGAGGGGTGAACACAAACATATATGCTAGATGAAGCACGATCATGCTGATGAAATTTGCTAAAGGACCAAAATCGTGCTCGATGAACACGAGACTAGATCAGACTTTGGAAAACAATTTCTTTGTCGTTGCCAGGGACCATGACGTGGTGAGGCCTAACACCCCCATTCAAAGAATTTTTGGGTCTACCACTGCTAGTGACGATTGACTATTAATATCTCCTTTGGTTTTGATTTCATCTATTCATCAAGTGTCTCAATACCTTAAAAACACTATATAGAATTTGAAATTGATTGTTGAAATAACCATTGATTTGGAAAAGTATTATGAGATTTCGCTTTGAATCCCCTCGCTCATCCCAAGGAATGAGGGTTGTTTAGTACTTGAATCAGATTCAAAAAATTCAAAATTCATTTTATTCGAAAATCACCGGTACAAAATTCGATTCAAAAATCAAAATTAGGTTCGATGTCTTATATGAAATTTATTTGTATATAAAAATTATAAATATTTTTAAGTTAGTTTTTACGAACAACTTTTTTCATTTTACTTATTTAAAATCTTTAAAAATTTAGCCGTTTAAAATATTCTATTTTGAAATCTTTAAAAATTTAGCCGTTTAGAATATTCTATTTTGAAAACACGCATTCTCTAATTCACACCCCTAAATTTTGGTATTATGTGGACTCGCTAAATCAAAATCATTTTCCAATGACTTAATTGTATTATGTGTTATAATTATTTTGTTGTTTAGATGTATAAAAAAATTGCAATTCATGTGTTTCATTGGGATACTTAAGTTGGTGTTTTGAATGATAACTTGCACTTCACAATAATTGCTCAACAAAATTGTTTTACATTTGTATGTTTTAAATGTTCAGTTAAACTTTGTTTAGTATGGGCGTTTACACTTTAAATGTTAACTTATGATTCTTTTTCATTTCTATTTTGGGTGTTTTATTAGTTTTGTACTTTTACAGATTAGTACTTTATACTAAAATAACTTTGAATTTATTCAAATTCGATTCGAGTTTGATTTGAATTCGAAATCTGAATCTGAATCCGAATCGAATCGTATTCAAATGGGATGTCTATTTCGAATTCGAATTCGAATCAATTGTTCGAATCTACTTCGATTTCGGACATCGAATCCAGATTTTAACAAATTAAAATCCGAATAATTCGATTCAATTAGTTCGAGTATTCGAAATTCGTTTCATTGAACACCCTTACAAGCAATTGTCTGATAGATGCAACTGATGATTGTTGTTATATGCTAGTGAGAGGCGGAGAAAAAAAAGGACAAACTTATATAAAATTATATTATTATATATATTTATTAGAGTAAATTACAAATTATACCCTTCGTGAATATTCGTAATTATGGATGAAGTCTTTTTAAAAAACTAATTACATTAGTCGTCCTTTATAACTAAATATATTGTAAATTGATCATTTCCATTAACCACCATTCAAAAAAGAATTTGTTTAGTCATGTACAAGCATATCATGTGATTAGAAACATATCCAAACGTGACATGTATGTGGCTGACTTAATTGGAAAATTAGATGGAGGTTACAGGAAATGGTGGATGTTGAAACATGTTTGATTATAACGACGACTAGTGTAATTAGTTGTTGTTTTGTTTTTTTTTTTTTTTTTTTTTTTTTTGCCGATGAGCCTTTGTCCTAATGGTTAAGGGGGAGGTGGTAAGACTTTGTCTTACCTGGAGGTCCTGGGTTCTATCCCAGGCATTAGCAGTTCTTGGGAAATTTATGGAGTTAGTTTAGATCTAAAAATAGATTTAGCCGTTCAAAAAAAAAGTGTAATTAGTTTTTGAAAAGAACTTAGATCAATAATTATGAATATTACATAATTTGTAATTTACGCTATTTATTATTATTTGTACAATGAACATCTTTAATTTTTTAAATTTATTATTTTAGCATCCCACAGCAAAAAAAAAGACCAAAAAATATATAAAAAAATAATAAATTTTCTGAATTACCTTTTTTTTTGGAACGGCATCGATCAGGCGACTTTGGTCTCACGTGTAAACCTACCCTTGCGGGGCTATGTCCAAGGTCGATTACTCGGACCTCCGTGAGAACCAAGACACCCCCTCCTGAAGCTTTCTCCTGGCAGAAACCCCCTCCTGAGACAACATGGGGTAAAACTGTCTCCCTTTGGATTAGAACTTGGGTCACATAGTAACAAAGCTCTGAATTACCTGATATTAATTTATGCTAAATAACACGACACATGATTGAAATAAATGGGTTAGGTTTGAAGCTAAATATTATTCACTTGACCACCGACCCAATTAACAATTTACATGATCGAGTATGCACACGTTAATTCATAAATATGATACCCCCTACCCAAATGAATTAAAGTATTTCTAATTGTTATCGTTTTATACTTTTATCGATCGAAAACGAGCTCGTGTTTATAGGGGCGAAACTTTAGCCGAAAGGTGGTTAGGGCTGAAAGTTATGGGGTTAAAAGGATGGGGCCGGACTAAGTATATAAAAAATTTTCGAACTAAACAAATATAAATTTACACTATGGAACGAAAAAAAGGATGGGGCCAGGGCCCGGTCTGGCCCGTGCTAAGCTTCCCCCTTGCGTTTTTACTTAAAGCGATTAAAAACCGGCCAAATGTAGTTACGGCTTTATCGATCGACTTTCACTCGTCCTGACATCTCCTATGCAGTTCAGCAGGTCTGCATGCATATGCACGACCCTCGGAAAGGTCATCTCAACGCTCTCAAGCGTATTCTGCAATACTTGAAAGGTATGATTTCAATGGGTTTACATATGCAGGCCAGCGTTGATACACCGATGCTGATTGGGCGGGATGCCCGAGTACCCGCAGATCCACGTCTTGTTACTGCGTTTTCCTTGGGGACACCCTCATCTCCTAGTCACGCCAGACTACCATTTCATGTTCTAATGTCGAGGTCGGGTACACCGCGGCGTTGCTCATGTTGTTGCAGAAATATGTTGGCTAAGGGGCTGTTTGGTTGGTCTGAACCAGCCTCTGAATCTGACCGAATCAGAGGAAGGGGCGGTTCAGAGGTGTTTGGTTAGCAGTCTGAAGGAGCAAACATCTAACCCGAAAAAGTGATTTTCGTCTGACCGAATAAAGCTTTCTGGAGGTTACTGAATGAACCAAAATGTGGCGGGGGACGTCTGGAAAGGCCGGGAGTTAACAAAAACGACGCAAAAACGAGGAAAAAAAAGGGTGAAAATCGTGTTAACAAAAGCCTACCTCGCACAAGGCCCGGGGTTTCTGAGATGCATTCGTATCTGCAGGTCGTGTGGGCATTGCATTGTTTTCAAGGAATCTGAACCAGATTTGCACCCCCACCCCCCTCCGTGCGGGTAGGTACTAGAGTAAAACATAACACACAAACTTAATATGTCATGAATGTTTGCATATATAAACTAACTATGTTTTTGTTTCCACAGGTAAATGAATTTTTATTTTTTTTAGATTTGTTTGTTAATTTTAAAATCTCATTCAGATGACCAACCAAACAGGTCCTTACTGGTTCAACACTTACCGGTTCAGATTCTCTTATTGATCAATCAGACATCTTACGGGTTCAACACTTAATAAAATAGAGGCTACCAAACAACCCCTAAGAAATCTGTTATTGGAACTCAGTTGGCCTCCAACTAGGGCCTCCACTGTCCATTGTGACACTGTAAGTGCTATATATATGTCAGAAAAATCCAATTCATCATCAACGCACGAAGCAAATTAAGATTGTTTACACTTTGTTCGTGAGAAAGTACAACGGGGTCTCGTTCGTGTTCATCATGTACCTTCACGATATCAATACACAGATATCTTCACTAAAGGGTTGCCTCGCATATTGTTTGAAGATTTTCGCTCCAGTGTAAGCATTTGAGATCCTTCTCGTTAGACTGAGGGGGTATATTAGACTAGTATTTATCTTTATGTAAATATCCAATAATGTAAGCACATTAGTGGTAAATAGGTTGCAACATTGTATATATGGGGTGGAAATCAATACAAAGGACAAGGAATTGAATCCTAACAACAGTTCTTGATTTAATCTTATTATTTTATTTTGATCATTTTTTAGCTTTTTCTAACATTAGTGATTAGACCCAATGCTTTAACACTGGACGCCAAATGCCCTTAAAACGGGGTTGTTCTAATATTATTCTCCCTTCATCACTTAAACCACTATTCAAACTATTGCTAACCTACTAGTAGGTTTGAGCGGTCTAGTTCGGTTTTTAGCCCCAACCTAACCGAAACCAAATTTTTCGGTTTATAGGTTTCAAAAAACGATCGGATATCCTAATTATATTCCTAATAATGGACTAAAATGGTTATCACATATCTTCTTTTTAAGAGGTCCAAACAAGCAATGTCACATGTCAAAACCATATTTAATTATCAATTTAGGCTATCCGTAATGGTTAAAGCCCCATAAAGCCCCACAAGGGGCATTATGCGCCATGTGGACGCTGACTGGGCAAGGGGCTTTATGGGGCTTTATGGTGTAGTGGATAAAGCCCCATAACGCCCCACAATCATTTGATTTATCCCCTCTCTCGGCGTTACCTGGCTAACGCCCGAGAATTTTTTTTCGTCCATAACGCCCCATAACGCCTAAGCGTAGTGGGGCGGGGCGTTATAAGGGGCGTTATGGGGCGTTATAGAGCCCAAAAACGCCCCATTACGAATAGCCTTATTAAATTAGTAATTAAGGTTGTCAGTTCCAAAGCGGTTAGGTTGTCAGTTTCTACCCTTGATTTGGTTTGGTTTTTTGTTTATAACCAAAATCTTTAAAATCCAACAACAATGGACCGGTTTGGTTAAGTTCATAGCAAATGGGCCGGTTTGTAGGATATCCTAATTATAATCCTAATAATGGACTAAATTGGTTATCACATATCTCTTTTCTAAAGGGTCCAAAAAAAGCAATGTCACATGTTAAAACCATATTTAATTATCAATTTATTAAATTAGTAATTAAGGCTAATTACCAATTTTGTCCAAACTAAATTTTCATTTTAAAAAATTAACAAACTTAATGTAGATTTGATAAATTTACTCAATAATTTGTCTTTATAAGGAAATTAATCAACAATTTTTCAAATATTAATTTCTTTAACGCATTAAATTATCAATTAATGTTTTATAAAGAATTACGTCATTAATAATTTTCAATTTTCTTAAGCGTTTTTTTTATTATATAATATTATGAACCTAAATTCAACAAGTATAATACACGGTTTAGTAATCTAATATGATATTGTGGAATAGTAGCAAAGTGAAAGAAAAAAAGGAGTACTTGATAAGTAAAACAATATTGATAAGTAAAACAATAATTATGAATGGGAGAGCACTCGAACTTGATATACCAACTTTGTTGAAGTAGATTTTGTTGAAATGCGCGGCTATAATATATTTATCATGGTTCTATAAGCTATTAAAATTTAAATAAAGAGTTAACTTCCTTTTATTAGTACAATTCTGGTTTTTCAGTTCGGATTTTACGATTTTTTGGTTCCGCAGATCTCACGCTACACACCTTAAACAATCTTTACTTTTTTTTCTTTTCATTATTTCTGAACGGTAATTTGGCTCGACAATGTATCGAAATTGATTACTGTGGACCTACACAATGTTCTGAGTTTAAACCTCATAACGAGAAAATCCAAAAGCGCCCCTCATTTACATCATCCGGCGAGAATCAGGCAAGCCCACTCTTGGCCCATGACTCTTTGAAAGGAGACATGATTCTCGGGCAGTGCACCTTCAATATCCTCTTAGCTTCAGGCCCACTTCAGTTATCAAAAACCAAAAAGAGCCATGTGCTGGAAATCCAAAATCCAATTTCTGATTGGTTCATCAAGTTATCAAATGGGACCCACCAACTTTTTATGATCAATTATCTTATCCTATATCCAGTTATCCACCATGGTAATTAAAAAAATCTTCACTTTTGTCTCAAGAAATCAGTTAATTCACATTTGTGTGTATATATATATATATCCCCACATCAACAAGATTCATATCCAACAATCTTTTTTTAGATACTTACAGGAACTTCAATGGCTCTCCAAGCTACCTCCTCTTTCTCAGTCCACAGAGAGGTGGGTTTGGGTTTGCAGTTTGCACACCAACTGTTTGTGTTTTTGTCTCTGAGAAGAATCTTGGTAACAAATGAACTAATTTTTGTGCTATCTGCTGCAGGTGTGTTTGAAGGAATGCAGTCTGTTTGGAGCACCATTATCATCAACTCATCTTAAAGTCAACTTTCCAAGCAGGGTATGAAAAGCTTTGTTTTTCTTGATAAAAATGTTGCAAGAAAGACTAAATTGCTTCATAAATAACTGTTAGTAAACCATATTATTATGAATTGTGACCAAGATCTTTGTTTTCAAAAATGCTAATTGAGCTTTATGAGTCACTAGCTAATTAGATATTTAAGATAAGTCAAATTGCTACCGTAAAAAATTGTTTTTTACTTAAAAAGTTAAGAGTTTGAGGGTATAATATTAGTTTAAACATAAAATTAAAACTATCTTTTAATGGAAACCGAAAATATAAACAATCAACTTAATGATAATTGAATTTTAGTGATTTATATATATAAAGTAAAAAAAAAATAAGTCAAATATAAAAGTTGTATTTCAAATACAGAAACACGAATACCGTGTTTTAAATTGTTGTCACTACAACATTGCACGGGTTTTCAACTTGTAGTAATAATGAATTTTGTTTTTATATATACACACATAGAATTAGGTTATTGTAAAATAACCTTTTTTCCTAGGAGGGTAGAAAACAACCGGCACACTTTACAAAAAACTTAATTAACACAATGTGTTAAAAAAAACACGCTGACACACTGTACAAAAAACACGTTGATGCAGTGTATTATTTTGTATAGTGTGTTAGCGTGTTTTTTTCATGTGTGCTTCCTGTACTTCAAAGAAAAAAAGTATTTTTAGAAACACATATACATGTATATATATAAAAAAGTTTCTATATAAAAAAACCCATTTTTACTTGTATCATAGTGACTCCAAAAATCTATGGACTTAAAGTTTCAATCTAACATGATTTGGGCTGTTGTTTCTTGCAGAAGGAATTTAACCAAAGGGGTGCACTCAAGACCCAAGCCGTAACCACCGCAACTCCGGCGGGAACCCGTGCATCAACCGACGGGAAGAAGACCTTGAGAAAGGGCACGGTCATCATCACCGGGGCTTCATCAGGACTAGGTCTAGCAACCGCAAAATCTCTTGCCGAATCCGGGAAATGGCACGTGATTATGGCGTGCCGAGACTTTTTGAAAGCCGAGAGGGCGGCAAAATCGTCGGGGATGTCGAAAGAAAACTACACAGTGATGCATTTAGACCTATCATCATTTGATAGTGTGAGGCAGTTTGTTGGGAATTTTAGGCAGTCTGGTCAACCGCTTGATGTGTTGGTCTGCAATGCCGCGGTTTATTTACCGACGGCTAAAGAACCCACGTATACAGCCGATGGATTCGAGCTTAGTGTCGGGACTAATCATCTTGGTCACTTCTTGCTCGCAAGGTTGTTGGTTGATGACATGAAAAAGTCGGATTACCCATCGAAAAGACTCATAATCGTCGGCTCAATCACAGGTATAAGTTCAAGAATCTGGGAGTTTTATGGGTAGGCGTGGCAATTTCGACCCGTTTACTTATCATCAGGTCAATAATCTATAACTGGTCAAATGGGTAGAATACAAACGGGTCAAAATTGCCCCAAATTTTTTTTTTTCTTGCATAAAGACTCTTGAATCTGGGTATTTTTGTGGGTTTAGTTGGGGCTGTTCATTAGTCGAACCGAGCCAGTGCTGGCTCGGGCTCGGCTCGAATTCTAAACCGAGCTGGCTTGGCTCGAATTTGAAACCGAGCTAAAATTTTAAGCTCAGACTCAGCTCGGTTTTGATACAATCTTAAACCGAGCTGAAAGTTTACAAATTTCGACCCGTTTAGTTAAAATCGGGTCAATTTCGACACTCATGATTTGTCCATTTTAGAGTGTGCTTATGGTTCTAAGTTAAAATTTGAAAACTTTTTAGGTAACACAAACACTTTGGCTGGGAATGTACCACCAAAGGCTAACCTTGGTGACATGAGGGGTCTAGCCGGCGGGTTAAACGGGCTCAACAGCTCCTCCATGATCGATGGTGGAGATTTTGACGGTGCAAAAGCGTATAAAGACAGTAAAGTCTGCAACATGCTCATGATGCAAGAATTTCACCGCCGTTTTCACGAAGAAACCGGGATCACATTCGCTTCATTATACCCTGGTTGCATTGCAACAACTGGGTTATTTAGGGAGCATATTCCTCTTTTTAGACTCCTTTTCCCCCCATTCCAAAAGTACATCACTAAGGGGTATGTCTCTGAGGATGAATCTGGGAAGAGACTTGCTCAGGTAAAGATTATATATAATCAATGAATTTTGGTCTTTTATAAGTTACAACAAGTTTTATTTTATTACAGTTGATAAAATGAGTAATATGACATCATGTTTGGTTTGCGGTTTAGGTTGTGAGCGATCCAAGTTTGACGAAATCGGGAGTTTACTGGAGCTGGAACAACAATTCGGCTTCGTTTGAGAACCAGTTATCCGAAGAAGCTAGTGATGTCTCCAAGGCTTGTAAAGTATGGGAGATTAGCGAGAAATTAGTCGGGTTGGCTTAAAAACAAGAAGTCTTTCTTCTTTTGGTTCGTTGGTTCGGTTACTCTGGGTGAGAATGCGAGTGTAGGACGTGTTTACAGGCAGTTTCGGTTGTATATTTAGGCTCGTTTGAGTGAGAATCGATAATAAAACAAGCTCTGTGTTTTGAAACGAATATTTTATCGAAGAAACATCATATATAGATGGTCAAAGAAACCAAAACCTTAACCGAAATCTAAAGCTCATAAGCGGGGAACCTAGCTTCCAACGGTTCTACCATGTCCATAAAAAGATAGGCCATACCTCCAACACCTTCGAATAGGGAAAACGGGTTGTCACCACCATGCATTGCCCCTTGGGATAAAAGCATCGCGCTTTTTTCATGGAGGAAAGTGGCAAAAGCTTTGGCTCTATATAGGAACTTTGCATCACCTGTTAAGCGATAAAGTGAAAGAAAAACGTACGCATTCCCACTTATTCCGTGACAAATCCCGACCCGTTTAAGTAAACCCCGTTCCCATACCACCTCCCCCGCCTCCACAGCGGCCTTGTAAAATTCTTCATCTTCAAAAACCTAATATTTACATAGAATTCGAAACTTGGCAAGCAGCATAATCTAAAAGATATGGTAAGATAGACGGGTTAGGGAAGTAACAAACATCCTTTCTTTTATACTTGTTTCAGAGAAGGTCATTTGTCACTAACGGGGTTAAAATTATCCATTAAGTCAGGGGTATTTTCATCATTTTGCAACATCTTTTAATAAAACCCTAAAATTCAAAAATAACCCTTTAAAAAAAATCACATTTTCGTTCTTCTTCCTTCTGATTAGGACTCCAAAGATTTTGCAAAATGACGAAATACCCTGACTTAACGCATAATTCTAACCCCGTTAGTGACAAAGAACCTTCTCTGAAACAAGTATAAAACATAAAGGATGTCTGATACAATTGTTTTAGTTAAAGGATCTAATCCAAAATTTGAGAAAAATATAAAGGACATTTTGTGTAATTTACTCAACAATTTAAGAGGTTTAAGAAGTTGTATGCATTAAAATCAAAGCTCAAAACCTTTAAACCTTTTTTCACAGAACCGATGCCCCCTTAAAAGAAGGTTATGATTTGACCCGTTTAACATAAAACACAACCCAAATCGACCCATTCATAATGTATTAACGACTTCTATAACCCAATGTTGAAGAATTAAGGTCAATGCGGATACCTTGGCTGCTTTTGCAAGGGTAAGAGCAACACCAGGAGCACCATGACACCAATGCACCAGACGGTCCGATTCACTTCCTTCACTCGAAGGATAATTTCCACTCGGGAATCGGTTCTTAATTATGTAAAAAAGTGTGCCTTTTACATCTTCCAGCTCGTCTTCGGTTAAATCCATGTCCATTAATACATTCATTATCCCAACAAGCCCATGGGCTGCTCCCCAGTACCTTTTACCATGCCACTCATACATCAATGGACACTCCTTTGTACACAATTTTCTACCAGATTTTATAATTTCATCTGTAATTGTTCTCTGCAAACCGAATGTAATCAAATGTATGCCAATTTTCATGACGATCAAGTGATGAACATAAACTTTTTTAAATTTCAATCTTTAAAGTTGAAACTTTACCATATGGGTAGATGAAATCGTGTTTTGACCAAGATTCTTGTTTATAAACAAGCATGCCCATAAGTAACCTGACCTGCCGTACAATAGTTCGTCGGGAAGATCTTTAGGAATCTTGATCTGAAAAGAAAAACAGAACTAATTGAACCAAGAAAATGTACAAATAATGGAACTATGAAAAATGTAGAAGTTTTTTTAATTAAGTACCTTTCTAAATCTTGTCAAATAGTAATCACACAAATTATCATCATTAGCTTGTTTAGCCACAACTGCACCTAGTGCAGATACACCAGCCAGCCCACACAGAAACGTCACACGGCTGCAAATTATACACGATTATACAAAAATCCTACTGTTTGAGGGGCGTGCGTAAAATCATGAAATGATAACCAAGTTTCAGTATTGTTCCAATAAAGTCAGCTCATACTTTTCTCTAAACATGTTTAAAAAACCACTCAAGATTCATTATTGTTGTTCCATTTTGTGGATCTTTCCTATAATTGTTGGAAAAAAAAAGTTTAAAATTAAGTGACTAAATGAAACATATATCTTACTATGAAGGGTCAGCCATTTTACATGTAAACAAACAAACATCCCAGTAAAATCTCACTCATAGCTATCACTAGTCTGGAAGGGTATAATGGGGCAAAATATTCTACAAACTGTAAAATTCTAATTACTCTCAAAATGCAATATGTAATAGACAAACCACTTCATTTCTCACTAAAATAAAAAAATTAATACTTCTTGAAATCAAACCCTTTTTACAAACTGTCAAATTCTACATCACTAATTACTCAATGTTCATCATCTTTACAGCAAATAAACACCTTCAAGCAGATCAAAAAACACACAGTAACAACAGAAAGTACAGTAACCTGGAGCCAAAAGAGGCAGAATCACAAGCTTTAACAATATCTTTGCACAAATCAAGATCTTTCTTGTTGTGGGTAATTTTGATAAGATTTGAATACCAAATATCAAACAGACAAAACACTTCATTTTTAACAAAAACTAATACTTCTTGAAATCAAAATATTTTACAAACTGTCAAATTCTACATCACAAATTACTCAATGATCATCATCTTTACAGCAAACAAAAAACCTTTAAGCAGATCAAAAACACACAGCAAAACAGAAAGTACAGTAACCTGGAGCCAAAAGAGGCAGAATCACAAGCTTTAACAATATCTTTGCACAAATCAAGATCTTTCTTGTGGTGGGTAATTTGGTAAGATTTGAATACCAAATATCAAAGAGACAAAACACTTCATTTCTCACTAAAACAAAAACTGATACTTCTTGAAATCAAAACCTTTTACAAACTGTCAAACTCTACATCACTAAGTACTCAATTATCATCATCTTTACAGCAAAATAGCAAATAAAAACCTTCAAGAAGATCAAAAACACACAGTAAAACAGAAAGTACAGTAACCTGGAGCCAAAAGATGCAGAATCACAAGCTTTAACAATATCTTTGCACAAATCAAGATCTTTCTTGCTGTGGGTAATTTGATAAGATTTGAAAACCAAGAAAGCTGTTCCCAGGGCACCTGTGTAAACTGTATAATCCTTCAAACGTTTCCCACTACTTCCCCATGTCTCCATCACAATCTATCAAACGAAAAGATCATAAATTCAAGATCAATCAGCATAAATAAAAACAAATTCATAAAATTAAGTGGAATATTACGGTTTCTTTGAGGTTGAAAGCTGCTTGTTTGAGTTGGTCGGAGAATGAGTTGTAGGGGAGATAAAGAAGGGGGTTTGCGGTGGTTTCAGGTGGCGGTGGTTCTTCTTCTTTGACGAATTCCGGCATGTTGTTGGGGAAGAAACGATCTGCCATTTGGGTTTTAAACTTTTGATGGATTTGGGAGATGTGATGAGATTCTTGAAGGTTAAAGGTGGAAGCTTTTTTTGGGGGTATAGTGGAAAACGGTAAAGATGGGTTCATACGTGGAGATGATGGGATTATAACACGATACTTTCTCGCAAATTCGACACAGAAATGAGGTGTCATGTTTACTATAACCGAATAATACCTTAAACCTGTCATATGATATTTTAGGTTATGTTTCTAAAATAATTATGATTTTAGATGTATAAATATCACTGTATAAATATCAAGGGACATTTCCATCACACAATTTTCTCCACTTCTCTTGATGTTATATAATATTTTTTATCGATTCACCTACTCTTGATGTTATATAATATTTTGCTAGATAAATATCAAACGCAATTGAAAATCTTGGTTACATTTTGTTATACATTTGAGCTCTCATTCTATATAGTAAGTGCGTTCGTGGGTATACCACTTACCATCAGGATGTTTCTTTCTTTCAAGACATCAAATATATTTAACATGTTTTAAATAAAAGAGTTCAAATATATTTAACATGTTTTAAATAAAAGAGTTTTCATGTAGAGACTCGTTGTTTTCTTATCTGATATCTATCACTTGTCAAGAACTCACATCTTATGTTTACCCAATGAGTGATAACAAAAATGTAAAAATTTTATAAACCATATAGAGTTGACTAAACAATGTTTAAATTTTCAAATCCTAAAATTTAATTCGTTGCTTAAGAGCCTAATACCAACAAAAGATTGCTCACATATAGGTGTTGATATGATTCTTGTCTATTGAACAAAAGATTTATCACTTCATATGATTCTAGTCTATTGAAGAGGCATCAAACCAACAAAGACCACCCACTTGTTTCATATAACAGACACCCTTCTTGGTTTAGAATTTAGACTTCTTAATTTAGAATTTAGAGTTTAAATTATTCGATGTAAATACATTGACTATATAAAAATTTAGAAATTTACATTAAGGCAATAAACAAACAAACATAAGGTTAAAATAAAACGAAAATGGGATCTTGATTCTTGAAGATTGATCAATAATGATCATCTCACAGGGTCCAATTAGCTTCACTTCCTCTACGAGGGATCGAACTAACCCTCGAGTAAACGTCCACTTTGAAATTAGCACCACACATCGCCCCTTCACTATCCACCCTCGGCATTGCCCTAATCTTGTTCATCGGATGCTCAAAACTCATCAAACCCCCTTCACTATGAAACATACACCCTGCAAATTTTGTCACTCATATCACCAAATGTGCAAGCTTTATACAAAAGATCAAACCTTTGATAACACTAATATGTATGTACCTTTGGGGAATGGTGCAAATGATTTACCGCAGCCTGATTTCATCACCTGTAGATCATCAGATATCACCACAGATCCATCTGCTCCAATGCCCCAATACAACTTCACCCCTCCATCTGAACCCTGTCGATTTATGTTCACATTTAGGCATTTTTGCACATACTTGATAGGCAACAAAAAAGAAACGACATTTTTCGTTTAGACATTTTCATAAACACCAGAAACGGTCTTTTTTTGTTTAGACATTTTTACAAATACTTGGTAGGCAACAAAAAAGAAACGGTCTTTTACGTTTAGACATTTTCATAAACACTAGAAACGGTCTTTTTCGTTTAGACATTTTCACAAATACTTGGTAGGCAACAAAAAAGAAACGGTCTTTTTCGTTTAGACATTTTCATAAACACAAGAAACGGTCTTCTTTTCATTTAGAAATTTTCACAAATACTTGATAGGCAACAAAAAAGAAACGGTGTTTTACGTTTAGACATTTTCACAAACACTAAAAACGGTCTTTTTTTCCGTTTAGACATTTTCAAAAACACTAGAAACGGTTTTTTCCGTTTAGATATTTTCACAAACACTTGGTAGGCAACAAAAAAGAAATGGTTTTTATGGTTTAAACATTTTCACAAACACTTGATCAAAAAGAAAAAGTCTTTTCATTTAGACATTTTCACAAACACTTAATAGGCAACAAAAAAAAGTAATCTTTTTCGCTTAGACATTTTCACAAACAGTTGGTAGGCAATAAAAAAACAGTCTTTTAAACCATGAATATGAAAGATTACCAGAGCAGTAAAGACGGTATCATCTTTACTATCATACACAACAAACGCAAAGCTGCCTTCAAGATCGCTAACCACTTGATCGGCGGGGTACGGCCCACGATCTCTTAACGTCCGATAAGCTTCAATCACAAACATGGACTCGTTGGTGTTCTTCGCCAGACCGTACTGCTTGATCTGGGCGCACAGATTGTTCAATCCCCCGATAAACAAACAGTAAACCCCATCAAACGCGGTGAACGAGGTTTTATGGGCGGAGTAGGGGGTTTCGGATTTGGAATAGGCGAGAAGGGCGGCATCTCCGAGGGCCATGGAGAAGGTGTTTGTGGGGTGGAGGGAGAGGAATTCGGTTAGGGTTTGTTGGGGGAGTTTTGGTTGGTTGGAAGAATGGTTTGTCGCCGGACTTTTTAGTTCCTCCGGTGGGTTTGCAAAGGCTTTACGGAAGATTGCTAGCATTTTTTGAGATGAAATTTGTGAGTGATTAATTAAGAGGATGAGATGATGTGAATGATTTGCTAATTTGCTGGAGGGTGGTTAAATAGGAGAAAGAATGAAGGTGGAAAAGATTGAATCTTTGAATTTGGAGGTTTTAAGAAGATGAGGATAGTGAGTCATCTTAAGATCTTATCCAAATATTGACTGGATGCCAGGTCGGACACACACGTGACGCATGTGTGATGTGCCACGCTGGCAGAAGGTTTCAACAAACCACAGGATTAGTCGGGTGCCAGGATAGGGTAACGGGTCACCCACTCACCCCATTTGGATTCGATTGTATTCAAACCGGGTTTTTTTCGGTCAAATCGGGTCGGGTTGGGTTGATAAAAGTCAAAACTGATTTTACGGGTTGAGTCGGGTGTAGAGTCGGTATTAAACGGCGGCTCAGTTCGGGCTTATTTTGGTTTCGCAAGAAACTAGTTTGACGACCAGGCTGGAGACGGATTTGAAACCGATTCGGTTCAAAAACTAGTTTTTCTCTATAAGTAATTGATATATAAAATAATTTCACATTGTTATTGTTACTTTTCCATGTAACTTAGTAAGTTTGTGTGCTAGTTGTTTCACACACGTGTCTTGTGTGTGTTGTGGTGTGTGTCGTTTACTTATAATGTGTGTCCTTCCTCTCTCTATTTGTGTTAATTTGGTAGTTTTTTAGGATTTGTATCTTCCTCTTTAGCTCTTCTCTATCTATTTATCTGGTTGTAGTTTTTTTTCTGGGTTTTTTCTTTGCCCGTTTACCTAAACTCTAGTGAGTGTTAAGATGCTGAAATTATTTGGTTGTTACATCTATACTGCTTTGATGAAGCTTTGTGTGCTTGCTTCTCTTTGATTGTACCGCTATAATGGTCTTCATACGAGTGTGATTAGGGGTGTTCAACACCAATTCGAATCCGAAACCGAACCTGAAATATCTGAAAAAACGGATATCCAAAATTCAAATATCCGTTTTTTCAGATTCGGATACGATTTTAAAAAATATATCTAATATTTCGGATATCCGAAAATTCAAAATATTTTTAAATTATTAAATAATAAAACATACAATTTATATATATAACAATTATGAGTTCATGTTAGTAAGTAAGAGAACAACATATACACTTCATAAACACTCACCGCGTATAATAATGTTGTACACCACGCTAAGAACATTTCACAAAGTTTTTGTACTAATTGAATTGAGAAGTTTACTTCTACACAAATTTTGTTATGTGTTGCAGATTGTTGAGATAGACTTTGAAGATCGACACAACAAATAAAGGTCTCGCCACGAGGTGAACCCGTTCTTTTTCTAAATTTGGTTAGAAATGATTAATTTTTTTTGTGCGTGTTTTGCATGTTACTTTAGTTTAGTTAGGTCGTATGTATATTTTTACAATTGAGTTTTATGAAAAAAGTTGGTTGTGATCTTGTAGCGAGAATGCTTAATGTCCTGAATAAGAGTTTGCATATATGAAAAATAGAAAAATGATAGGTCGATGTTTATACATGAAGTGGTTTTCTATGTAGAATATACATATAATTTGTGATATTTTAGTAGCCTCGACCAAAACTTATGAACACCAATGTTGCATGCAATGATTATAATTGAATATATCTGTTTAGAATCTTATTTTGGTATTCATGGTTTAAAAAACTAAGTCCTAGCAAAAACGGACTACGAGTGATATTTTTACCTAGTATTCCTTTTCACGCATCGTGTTTCTATTCTTATGACATTACCACCTAATAACATTGGCTAGTTCTATATTTAAAAAATAATAAAAAAATAAAAAAAATAAAATATATATATTGAGAAAATAATGAGAGAAAAGTCCCAAATATCAAGTAGAAACCATATATATTGAGAAAATAGTGGTGATGCACTGTCTTCTCAAGTTCGGGGTTAATGAATTTCAAAAAACTATAAAGTTTGATAGGTTTTGTTGTGTATGCTTAGGTATGGGGATGGTTAGACATAAAGTGAACAAAACATATTAACAATCACAGTTAATATAAATTCTTGTCTCTGTTTGAAACGTAATCCGATAAGATTAATCTATTAAATAAAAAACTACATATGTATTGTTTTGATGTAGCTTCTCGTGAAGACCGCATACATAGAGCAAAATTTAGTAAATCAATATTGGGCTGAACAAAAGAGCATGTGGGCTACTTATTGTTCACCAGAATTGTATTGGGCTATGTGAGCCCAAATCACATCGCAAACAAGGGCTGTAACAATTAGGTGAAGTCACGTAGGGTTGGACCAAAGGATCGAAGTCTATTCTATTCTATATTCTATTACTACAATATAACATTTTACAATATTTGAGGGTAAGTGGCGAAGCTTGAAAAAAAACCCCGAGTAGGCAGAGTTTAAAAATTCTACCGAGAGGACGATGCTAAATACATCCGAGGGGGTAATACTCAATACATATAAATTTTTGTGCATAAAATCACGAAAATAGGTGTTTCCGGATGAAAAAACCGGAGAGGCGGTCCCCCCACCCCCCACCCCCCGCGAGTCCGTTCAAAGCTACGCCATTGTTGAGGCCTTTATATTGTTGTACCTTACAAACACCTAAAGCATTGAATATTTGTGTGGCTGTAATGAGTTTACACATTTATTTATTAATAATACAATAAAACCATTGTAGCATTGTCTCAATGGTACCGGTGTTGTTTGGAGTTTGGGGAAACCCAGGTTCAAACCTCACTGTTGGCAAGGGATTGATGACCAAGGGCAACCTTGGTTCGAGTCATGATGCCGACCGGTTTTACCCACCGCGCAAAGTACTCCAGATAGTTCTGCTATTGTGGAGACTTGCAACTGTCTATGCTTGGGTTGAAACCTACGGGTTTCAACGTAGGTCCCATGTGGGCATGCTAGACAGTCGCATGGTTTTCCCGGGGAACGTCCATTGCCCCATTCGACCCCAGCTGAGGCACGGTTAGGACACTCATGTCTGACTGTCTGTGGGGTGGACCCTCATCTCCTCCTCTACGGAGGTAGGATAGGTGCGCGATGTCCTAACCCATCGTGACCAACATTGCCGTTCTAAAAAAAAAATAATACAATAAAATTTGATATATTAATAATATACTTTTTTTTTTAAAATTTTTGTCACGTGACTTTGGTGCTTTGACACTTTCTACCTCTAAACTTATACAATTTGTTTTTTTTTCTTTTTAACGAAATAGTAAACTTTTGTTTTTCATAGTTTGACCACATATGTTTCATACTCTTACGTTTTGTACCGTTTAACTTTTAAAGTTTTTTTTAATTTTAAGTTTTGTTGTCTCCTATTTTGGCCACGAAACTTTTAACTTTTCTACTTTCGTTTTTAGTATATTTTTATAGTTTATACTTTCAATACAAGACTTTTAGACTTTTATGTTTTATACCCCTAATCTTTTTTACACTCTAACTTTTAAACATTTTTTAAAGGTTTTGTTGTCATCCTACTTTGGCCACGAAACTTTTAATTTTTATACTTTTGTTTTTAGTTTACTTCTATAGTTTTATACTTTCATCACGAGACTTTTAGACTTTTACGTTTTATACTACTTAACTTAATATATTTTTATAGTTTTATACTTTCACCACAAGACTTTTAGACTTTTGCGTTTTATACTCCTTAAATTTTTAACCCTCTAACTTTTAAAGTTTTTTTGTCTTCTACTTTGGCCACGAAACTTTTAACTTTTCTACTTTCGCTTTTAGTATACTTTTATAATTTTATAATTTTCCCACGAGACTTTTAAACTTTTACGTTTTATACCACTTAACTTTTTTTATTACTTTCGTTCAATATACAAATTCAACCCCGCAACAATGCGTACGGCCGTGGGGGCGGTCGGGGGTAACATCTCATTCTCAATCAAGTATAAACGTACGGTTGACAACTCATAATCCCATGTGCCCACTTTCATAAAATATTACAAATTGTTTTTTGGATTTATTTTCGTGCACTTTACATACGAGTACAGAGATGTGAAGATGCGTTTCTATTCATATGCAACGACTCATAAACGTACTATATTAACATTATGGAAAAAACGTGATCAAGTAGTTGGAAGTTTGAATAAAATTCTAAATGGATTATAAAACTTTAACTATGTTTTGATGTAAATTTTGTAGATGTTTTTGTTATTTTTGAATAGAGTTCTCTAATTTAACATACGAATATGATCAAGGGGAAGCTTAGAAGAGACGGGAGGGGGTGACCGCCCCCTCGGTTTTTTTCATCCATAAGTACATATTTTTACGATTTTATGTACAAGCATTTATATATATTGCGTATCGCCCCCTCGAATGTATTGAGCATCGCCCCCCTCTACAGAATTTTTAAACTCCGCCCCCACGAGGTTTCTTTCAAGCTTCGCCATTGAATATGATGATTAATATGCATGAGTCGATGAAGTGCTCTTCAACTATTAACTTTATTTTACAGTCGTGTCTACATTTTTTTTAACCAGTAAATTTAGGTCAATGTCTTACTGACGGGTCACTGACACTATAAATTTAGGTCATCTCTATTACTATTAGGATAATAACTAAGACGTTATCTGTTTCTTAAAATAATCCAATTCGATCTGTTGTATTGTAAGGTCACTGGATAATAAACCGGTCTAATCTGATTATGGAAACATTAAATAAACCACCTGAAACTACCACTATCTCGTTTTCAACCAAAAAGTTAGATACCCGAAATTAAAGCCTAGATAACTCTAAAAAATTGTTTGTAACTAGATTTTACTATTCATGTGTTGCTGCGAGTATAACGTGATTAAACAAAACAATTACAATGATAAAGCGTAAGGAAAGAAAACGAAAATACAAAAAGATTCGGCAACAGTGTTAAAATTAGAACATTGGTTAAACATAACACTACAAAAAATTAGAAAACTAAAATTAGCGCCGAGTATACAGAATGGCCTAATATAATGTAGTTATTTGTGCAAGAAAATCGTGAGTGAGAGGATAAACCGATAAACTATCATTAGGGGAAGGGCGTAGTTTTCTCGGCTTATTTGTTAAATAAAATAACATAAAGTGTAGTTATTTGTTAAAGGAAAATTGGATTTTAATAATCCAAGTTATTACCAATTGGCCAATATTAATCTCAATTTCAAAATTGGCCTACATTAATCTCAATTATTAAGGTGTTGGATTTCATTCGACCCCCGTTAAGTTTTCCTTAACTCCGTTAGTTTTTTGCTGACGTGGCACTGATTAATAATAGCCACGTGGCTGCCACGTCAGCAAAAAACTAACGGAGTTAAGGAAAACTTAACGGGGGTCCAATGAAATCTAACACCTTAATAATTGGGATTAATGTAGGTCAATTTTGAAATTGGGATTAATATTGGCCAATTGGTAATAACTTGGATTATTAAAATCCAATTTTCCTTTGTTAAAATTAGAACATTGGTTAAACATAACACTACAAAAAATTAGAAAACTAAAATTAGCGCCGAGTATACCGAATGGCCTAATATAATGTAGTTATTTGTGCAAGAAAATCGTGAGTGAGAGGATAAACCGATAAACTATCGTTAGGGGAAGGGGATAGTTTTCTCGGATTATTTGTTAAATAAAATAACATAAAATGTAGTTATCATTAATCCTGATAAGCTATTATGGGATAAGTTCTCTTTGCGAACCGTGTTTAGAATGAAGTATATGGAGTCACAAAAAACATTAAGAACTAACATGTATCACATGTATGGATTATTTCCTAGTGTTGCGACCTCTCAACAACTCGCGGCCTCACGGGATCAATCGGTCTAGCAGTTTTTTATATTTATATATAATATAAATCATAAGTTTTTAGTCAGTCTCAGGGATGTTTAAGCAACGACTTCCGAGATTCTTTAACATAACCAAAAATATATACATATTAGGGTGGCCGGTATACTTCGGCAAGTGAATTGACATTAAAGTGGATTATTATTGTTTTATATATTAATGAAATATTATTCTATCATGTCTTTTAGATATGATATAATTATATTACAATAGATTATTATAATGATTTTTTTCCTTTTCTTTTTTTTTTGTTTATTTTTGTTGCCTTTTATAAAGTTTTTTTTTGTTTTATTCGAACGAGCTTGGCAAAGTGAACAATATTTTGTCTATAGTGTAACAAACTTTTTTATTTAAATCTTTTTGCTATTTACATGTTTATTTAATTTTCATATTCTTTACATAACGTTATAGTAATTTAACTGTTATGTGTACTCCTATAATCTCCACGACAACTCAGAGTTTACAAAATCTTGTTAGAAAAAAATGAAAAGAGAAAAAGAGTGTTGAATTCTAATAATTACATTAGTTATTCTTTTTTTAAATAATCATTGAACACATGGTAACTTTTTTTTAACGTTTCTTACAATGGTCAAACTAGCATGGACCCGTGAGTTCGGAGTAGTCTTCGTTACCTCTTAAACTCGTATATAAAATAAAAAAAAATTAAACTTTTTTTTTTATTTTTACGTTTGTAAAAACTTTGTATGCTACTTCTTACGGAAAAATTAAATATCTTTTTATTTTCATATTTAATGTTCGAGAATTTTAATTTGTTTTCCCCTTATATATGTGCTTTCATTTCCCACATCCATATCCACAAATCACACTCCATCTCTCTCACTTCTCACTTCTCACTCTCTCTCCCCTGCTCCCAATTCCCGGACTCCAAACCGGCAAACCCCTCACTATGGCCGCTCGTTTACTAGCCCACGAGGTATCCGACCTCTGCCTCGGCAAACCGCCGTTAAAATCACTCTCCACCTCCGCCACCGTCCGCCACGCCCTCGCCGCCCTCAACTCCACCCACGAAACCCATATCAGCCTCTGGACCTGTAACCACCAAAACCACCATTCTTTCTTTGACCGCCCAATCATTAGCCCCTGCCGCTGTGTCGGCAAGATCTCCATGGTGGACATCATATGCTACCTCTGCAGACAAGACTCCCTCACGTCTCCCTCCGCCGCCCTGGATTCTCCGGTCTCCGTTCTCCTGTCGCCGGATTCCGCCGCCGTTGTTCGACACGTGGAGCCCGCCACCTCGTATGGGCTCTCACTTTTTTGTTATCGTATTCGTTTCAAGTTTCAACACGCTTTTTACCTGTATTTCTTTAATTATTATGTTTTTTGCGGACTATTTTTTTATTGAAATTGGTCTAACCGATGAGTTTAGGCTCCTAACGCTGTCTACTTTTAGCGGGTGTAGGACGTCGATGAGCCTACACCCGCTAAGAGCTAACAAATGTTTAGAGTCTAGACTTATCGGCTAACCGTTTATGGATATGTTATTTCCTATAATGGGTCTAGCCGATAAGTCTAGACTTTCAACACTCTCTGCTTTTAGCGGGTGTAGAGTGTCGATGGACCTATATACCCGCTAAGAGCTAATAGTCTTGGGAGTCTAGACTTATCGGCTAATAATTCGAGACGATAAGTCTAGACTACTCCCAACACTCTTTGCTTTAGCGGGTGTAGACGATCGAGCCATTTGCCATTGCCATTTGCCATTGAATTGTCCTGGGTTACATTTTTTGGCAGTTAAAAAAAATTAATAATTATGTTTATGTATTAATTATATTAGAGTAAACTTCTATTTTAGTCCTTGAGGTTTGCCATTATAATTCATTTTAGTCCAAACGTTTCAAAATATCCAATTTGATCCCTCACATTTCGTTTTATAATCAAATTTAGTCCAATTATTAATTTTCTTTTATAATAATATCTTAGTTTGACTTTGTTGACCAAACTTAAGGGTATAATTGTTTAATTATTAATTTTAAAAAAATAATCTCCTAATATATATTTTAAAAGCCCCTTTTTATACTTGCTGGATGTTTTTTTAAAGAAATACACTTTGGGTTGATCATCCATAATAATTTGGGGAATTTATTATCCCACAGAGATGTCAAGGTTAGAAATCTCATCCCCAAAAAGTTACAAGCTAGTTTTGTAAAAAGATGAAAACGTATGAAAGCACAGAGATGCCAACTTCTTTGTCTGCAAAAAACACAATTAGTATTTACTTAAAAGCATAGAATGCAAAAGGAGCTTTTTAAATATATATTAGGAGATTTTTTTTTAAAAAAGAAATTAATAATTGGACAAATATACCCTTAAGTTGGGTCAAAAAAGTCAAACTAAGATATTATTTTAAAAGAAAATTAATAATTTGACTAACATTTATTATAAAACGAAATGTGAGGGATCAAATTGGATATTTTAAAACGTTTGGACTAAAATGGATTAAAGTGGCAAACCTCAAGGACTAAAATAGAGGTTTATTCATTATATTAATATTAATATTAACTTTTTTTTTACAGTTTAGTGGAAGCGATTGATTTGATTATCAATGGAGCTCAGAATCTCGTGGTGCCGATAAGCAGCAGAACGACGATGAATTCAAAACGGAAACAGAATCTACAGAACGGAATATCAATTGCTCCGACGACCCACTCCGGCGGCGAAGAATTCTGTTGGCTGACGCAGGATGACGTCATCAGATTCCTGTTGAGTTCAATTGCTCTGTTTTCACCGACCGCCGCGTACTCCGTGGAGGCTCTCGGAATCATCGATTCCGAGATCCTCTCTGTTAACTACCACTCCCCGGCTTCTGCCGCATTAGAGGCTATTACAGCCTCTCTCGCCGATCAAACGTCCGTCGCCGTCGTTGACGACGACGGGATCCTGATCGGCGAGATTTCGCCCTTCACGCTGGCGTACTGCGACGAAAGTGTCGCGATGGCTATCGCGACACTTTCCGCAGGAGATTTGATGGCCTACATAGATTGTGGTGGGCCACCCGAAGACATTATCAGATTGGTGGAAACGAGGCTAAAAGAGAGGGGTTTGACGCGGTTATTGGACGAGTTTTCGCCCTATTCGTCCTCGGATGATGAATCGTCACAATCTCCGGTGACGGTGAAGTCCGGGCGGTTGAGTAGGTCGAGCAGCTACTCGGCACGGATTACGAGGATGGCGGAGGCGATCGTGTGCTATCCCGGGAGCTCGTTGGTGGCGGTTATGATTCAGGCGATTGCGCATCGGGTGAGCTATGTTTGGGTGATTGAGGAGGATTGTAGTGTGGTCGGAATTGTGAGGTTTTCCGGGATGTTAGAAGTTTTCCGGGAGCATTTAGAGAGGATGATGAGTTAAAAAGGTTTTCCGGTGGAAGTAAATTTTGTAATATCAGGGGTTTTTTTTGTTGATATTATTTATAAAATAAGCTGTTTTAAATAAAAATTTAATGGTAAATTAGGTAATTTGTAAGTTTATATTGTTGTTAGAAAAAGTTGCACTTTTTGTAACTATGTACTTTTATAAGAAAAGAGAAGTGAACTTTAATGATCCAGAAGTTGTCTTGTTATGTTTTATATTTATCATTTATCTTTCTTTATTTTCTAATATCATTTTTGTCACATATCTACTACTTTTCTTTGAAAGTGCGTTTGGAGCCACTTAAATTCTTCAATATGTTGCTAGTAAGTATTTTAGTAACAGGATTGCAACATTTCTTTTTTTTTTTTTTTCATATTTGAGTCGGGTTACTAACTTGAGTTATTAACTTAAGATCTCAAGAAACCAAAACTGCTAAATATCATCGTCAGTTGCTACAATTTATATGATTTTTTTTTTCTTTTCAAAATAGGAGGCTTGGTTCTAGGAGATTTTTTAGTGGTCTTTTTTCTAGAAAGTTTGCGGAACTCATTTTGCGGACTTGTACTAGTTGGCAATCTTTTAGCAGGCAATTCTTTAATGCCATAGATTAAAAGAATTAAAATAAATACAAGGTTGCATTTTGAGACTGTGATTTTTAATTTAAAATTAAAAAAAATACAAATTCTCAAACTATGAATAGGATTTTCAAAGCAAAATAAAATAAAGAATTGAAAACTTTAGTTCTTAAATATATTTAATAAAACTGAAAACATAAATTTAAACTGTTACTATATATGAAAAAATTAATCATAAACATATAACTAACTTTACCCAAATTAGTAATTCATATTTTAAAAAGTTTAAGTGTACTTAATTTTGACAATCTTGGAAAGTAGAATATAAGTTTACATTTATTGTCTTGAAACGTTAAAAGCGGATCAATCAAATTAATCTTTGTAGTCCTTGGTGCTTAGCGCCACATCATCACCATTTACTCCCCTCACATTTCATTCATTTTACTTTCAATACCCACTTTTGTGAGAGAGAGGTTTGGGGAGAGGGGCCCACAAAACCACTTCACCGATATGTATCGCTGCGGGGGACGGGAACCGAGTTTACCTCCATCGAGGATATCACCGTGTCACCGAGGCACCTTTCCAATGCCTTCACCGAACACCGAGTCCACGTAAGAACCTCCACCGAGATCTCAATGGAGGTATTGTGATTGACCTTAGGGATGGGAAATGGTAGAATTTTAAAGATTGGTATTAACTAATAGGAGTGTGCCACGCAAGAGAGAGAAAGAAGTAGAATTCTGAAGGATTTTGAGAGGGAGTGGTGGGGATTATAAAGAATTGTAGGTTAATATATTTTAATGTTTTGAGTTATTTTATGTTGTAATTAATTTTAAAACACTATATTTAATTTATAAAAACACTACATTTATTAAAAAAAGACATTACATTAAAATAAAAAAAGACGTTACATTAATTAAAATAAAAAGACATTACATAAAGTAAATTAAAAAGACATTACATAAAAACTACGCCTCAATTTCCGCCTCCGTTAAAACAACCTTGACGTTCTCTTCAATGTGCATCTTGATATCATGTCGAAGTTGGAAGTGTGTATCCGGATTATTGTAACTCCAAAATGATATCTGGATCAATGTTCACATTAACGGGAGGGTCTCTGATATGCACTGGTGATATTGCTTTCCCTTCATCCTTTAGAATCATGTTGTTTAAAATAATTACCGCATACATGATTCTTCCAACCTTCTCTCGTGTCATTGCTCGGGCACCCCGTGCGAGTATCCTCCACTTACCTTTCAAGATACCAAAAAAGCGTTCGACGTCATGTCTTGCCGTCTTTTGAAGCTTGTTGAATCTTTTGTCAATTAGATCAACCGGATGATGATACACATTAACAAAGGTGGACCAATTAAGTTGGGTAGATATCGTCTGCAAGGTAGTATCCCCTTCTGTATTGTTGACCGTTAACAACAAATGGACACCTTGGTTATCATGATCATTTATTTATTTTTAATATATTTATATATATATATATATTTTTTCTTACTTATTATAAATTAGGTTATTAACCCGTGATAATATTAAATAAATTCAAAAGAAAAAGATAATGATCAAGAAATTTGAAAATTTTGATTGATATAAAACTATTATAATATATTAAATAATAATTTAATATATTTAAGAAATTTATTATTTTGACAAGTTACTTTCCACAAAAAGACTATTATGAGTAAATTAATAAAATCTACATTAATTTTTATCTAACTTTTAAAATAAAATTTTAGTTTTGATAAAATTGGTAATTAATCTTAATTGATGATTTACTAAATTGATAACTGATTGTGAGTTTGACATGTGACGATGGTGATGTGGACCCTTTATAAACGAGACACGTGGCACAAATTTTATTGCTTTATTAGGATTATATAAGATTAAGATAAGATAAGATAAGATGTTACATTTTTATGTTTTTTTAAGAATATGAAGTGGTTTGTCTGAGTTGATGGTCCCGTTCGAAGCGGCATCTCTATGACTCTATCACTCTTTATAAGGTTAAGATTTTTACTCATCTCATCCTTTCCGTAGCATACTTTCTAAGTGAGATTATATTGGATATGTTGTAAGGCTGTGCGTAGTGGTTTTGTGGAGGCGTTATCATGCCCCATAACATCCACTATCCATTACATAGGGATTCTAAGCCTCATCTCCTCCCCCCCCCCCCCCCCCGGCTCTTATTGGTCCTTTTTTTTAATTAGTTGAGCTTTTTCTTCTTTAATATATATAATTAATTGGATAATAATTAAAGGGACATTATAAGGGTTATAAATACACACGATTTCAGTTATGAAACTTTTCAATAATATGAAAGACACATGTCGAATAATGCTCCTTCAAAAAGGTTATAAGTAGTACATTATATTTAAAAATATCGAAAACCTGTGAAACCCACTATATAAAAGTCTTTCGATTAAAATTATTTACTTTTTCTATACCCGTGTTTATCCTTTTGTTTCCACAAAGAGTCGAACGGTGAACCATGTGAAAGCCTGCAATTATTACAAAAAGACAAAAAAAGGAATCAAAAAATATTTTGTTGAAATATATAAGATAAGCAATTGCCCTTTTCACGTTGTTCATCGTATTAATGTCGTGTAAATGACATTACTACCCACCCTCCCCCGTTCTCTACTTATTTGTCTCATTATAAACGTACGGTTGACAACTCATAATCCCATGTGCCCACTTTCATAAAATATTACAAATTGTTTTTTGGATTTATTTTCGTGCACTTTACATACGAGTACAGAGATGTGAAGATGCGTTTCTATTCATATGCAACGACTCATAATCGTACTATATTAACATTATGAAAAAAACGTGATCAAGTAGTTGGGAGTTTGAATAAAATTCTAAATGGATTATAAAACTTTATCTATGTTTTGATGTAAATTTTGTAGATGTTTTTGTTATTTTCGAATAGTGTTCTCTAATTTAACATACGAATATGATGCTTAATATGCATGAGTCGATGACGTGCTCTTCAATTATTAACTTTATTTTATAGTCGTGTCTACATTTTTTTTAAACAGTAAGTTTAGGTCAATGTCTTACTGACGGATCACTGACACTGTAAATTTAGGTCATCTCTATTACTATTAGGATAATAACTAAGACGTTATATGTTTCTTAAAATAATCCAATTCGACCTGTTGTATTGTAAGGTCACTGGATAATAAACCGGTATAATCTGATTATGAAAACATTAAATAAACCACCTGAAACTACCACTATCTCGTTTTCAACCAAAAAGTTAGATACCCGGAATTAAAGCCCAGATAACCCTAAAAATTGTTTGTAACTAGATTTTACTATTCATGTGTTGCTGCGAGTATAACGTGATTAAACAAAATAATTACAATGCTAAAGCGTAAAGTAAAGAAAACGAAAATACAAAAAAATTAGGCAACAATGTTAAAATTAACACCGAATATACCGAATGGCCTAATATAATGTAGTTATTTGTGCAAGAAAATCGTGAGTGAGAGGATAAACCGATAAACTATCGTGAGGGAAAGGGGGTAGTTTTCTCGGATTATTTGTTAAATAAAATAACTTAAAGTGTAGTTATCATTAATCGTGATAAGCTATTATGGGATAAGTTCTCTTTGCAAACCGTGATTAGAATGAAGTATATGGAGTCACAAAAAACATTAAGAACTAACATGTATCACATATATGTATGGATTATTTCCTAGTGTTGCGACCTCTCAAGAACTTGCGGAGTCTATGTCATTAGCGGCTAACTTACTATATATAGTGCGGGATCAACCGGTCTAGCAGTTTTTTATATTTATATATAATATAAATCACAACTTTTGGTCATTCCCAAGGATGTTAAAGCAACGACTTTCGAGATTTTTTAGCATAACCAAAAATATATACATATTAGGGTGGACGGTATACTTTGGCAAATGAAAAATTTCGCCAAGTGAATCGGCATTAAAGTGGATTATTATATCGTTTTATTTATTAAAACGAAATATTATTCTCTCATGCAGGGGCGGACCTAAGAAGGCCCCAGGGGTAGCGTCCGCTGCCCCTGAACTTTTACCCCGACGTGTAATTTTTATTTTTTTTTAGTTTTCGGTTTTTCGCGACCCCTGAAACGAATTTTTCGTGACCCTTGGAAGAAATTTTATGGTTTTTATATAAAAATATGATCAAAAGCCCCTTGAAAATATGAACAGAAGTCCGTTAATTACCTAAAAAAAAATTTCGGGCCCGCTGCCCCCGAACCCCCGTTAGTCCCGACAAATATTTTTTTTTAACGCTACCCCTGACTTTTTCTCCTGGATCCGCCACTGCAGTCTCATGTCTTTTAGATATGATATGATTATATTACAATAGATTATCATTGATGATTTTTTCCTTTTCTTTTTATTTTTGTTGCCTTTTATAAAGTTTTCTTTTTTGTTTTATTAGAACAAGTTTGGCAAAGTGAACAATATTTTGTCGATGGTGTAACAAACTTTTTTGTTTAAATCTTTTTGGTAATTACATGTATTTTTATTTTTACATTTTTTATATAACATTATAGTAATTTAACTATTATGTGCATTCGTATTATCTTCACGACAACACAGAGTTTACAAAATCTTATTAGAAAACAAAGTAAAAAAAAAAAGAGTGTTAAATCCTAATAATTTCATTAGTTATTCTTTTTTTAAATAATCATTGAACACATGGTAACTTTTTTTTAACGTTTCTTACAATGGTCAAACTAGCATGGACCCGTGAGTTCAGAGTAGTCTTCATTACCTCTTAAACTCGTATATAAAATAAGAAAAAATTACACTTTTTTTTTAAAATTTTTACGTTTGTAAAAACTTTGTATGCTACTTCTTACGGAAAAATTAAATATCTTTTTATTTTCATATTTAATGTTCGAGAATTTTAACTTTTTTTGCCCTTATATATGTGCTTTCATTTCCCACATCCATATCCACAAATCACACACTCCATCTCTCTCACTTCTCACTTCTAACTTCTCTCCCAATTCCCGGACTCCAAACCGGCAAACCCCTCACTATGGCCGCTCGTTTACTAGCCCACGAGGTATCCGACCTCTGCCTCGGCAAACCGCCGTTAAAATCACTCTCCACCTCCGCCACCGTCCGCCACGCCCTCGCCGCCCTCAACTCCACCCACGAAACCCATATCAGCCTCTGGACCTGTAACCACCAAAACCACCATTCTTTCTTTGACCGCCCAATCATTAGCCCCTGCCGCTGTGTCGGCAAGATCTCCATGGTGGACATCATATGCTACCTCTGCAGACAAGACTCCCTCACGTCTCCCTCCGCCGCCCTGGATTCTCCGGTCTCCGTTCTCCTGTCGCCGGATTCCGCCGCCGTTGTTCGACACGTGGAGCCCGCCACCTCGTATGGGCTCTCACTTTTTTGTTATCGTATTCGTTTCAAGTTTCAACACGCTTTTTACCTGTATTTCTTTAATTATTATGTTTTTTGCGGACTATTTTTTTATTGAAATTGGTCTAACCGATGAGTTTAGGCTCCTAACGCTGTCTACTTTTAGCGGGTGTAGGACGTCGATGAGCCTACACCCGCTAAGAGCTAACAAATGTTTAGAGTCTAGACTTATCGGCTAACCGTTTATGGATATGTTATTTCCTATAATGGGTCTAGCCGATAAGTCTAGACTTTCAACACTCTCTGCTTTTAGCGGGTGTAGAATGACGATGGACCTACACCCGTTAAGAGCTAACAGTCTTGGAAGTCTAGACTTATCGGCTAATAAGTCCAGACGATAAGTCTAGACTACTCCCAACACTCTTTGCTTTAACGGGTGTAGGGCATCGAAAACCATTTGCCATTGAATTGTCCTGGGTTACATTTTTTGGCGGTTAAAAAAAATTAATAATTATGTTTATGTATTAATTATATTAATATTAATATTAATATTAACTTTTTTTTACAGTTTAGTGGAAGCGATTGATTTGATTATCAATGGAGCTCAGAATCTCGTGGTGCCGATAAGCAGCAGAACGACGATGAATTCAAAACGGAAACAGAATCTACAGAACGGAATATCAATTGCTCCGACGACCCACTCCGGCGGCGAAGAATTCTGTTGGCTGACGCAGGATGACGTCATCAGATTCCTGTTGAGTTCAATTGCTCTGTTTTCACCGACCGCCGCGTACTCCGTCGAGGCTCTCGGAATCATCGATTCCGAGATCCTCTCTGCTAACTACCACTCCCCGGCTTCCGCCGCATTGGAGGCTATTACAGCCTCTCTCGCTGATCAAACATCCGTCGCCGTCATTGACGACGACGGGATCCTGATCGGCGAGATTTCGCCTTTCACGCTGGCACACTGCGACGAAAGTGTCGCGATGGCAATCACGACACTTTCCGCAGGAGACCTGATGGCCTACATAGATTGTGGTGGGCCACCCGAAGACATAATAAGACTGGTGGAAACGAGGCTAAAAGAGAGGGGTTTGACGCGGTTATTGGACGAGTTTTCGCCCTATTCGTCCTCGGATGATGAATCGTCACAATCTCCGGTGACGGTGAAGTCCGGGCGGTTGAGTAGGTCGAGCAGCTACTCCGCACGGATTACGAGGATGGCGGAGGCGATCGTGTGCTATCCCGGGAGCTCGTTGGTGGCGGTTATGATTCAGGCGATCGCGCATCGGGTGAGCTATGTTTGGGTGATTGAAGAGGACTGTAGTGTCGTCGGAATTGTGAGGTTTTCCGGGATGTTAGAAGTTTTCCGGGAGCATTTAGAGAGGATGATGAGTTAAAAATGTTTTTTAGGTGGAAGTAAATTTTGTAATATCAGGGTTTTTTTTGTAAAATAAGCTGTTTTAAATAAAATTTTAATGGTAAATCAGGTAATTTGTATGTTCCTGTTTTTTGCATGTGTGTTTCAAAAATATACTAATTGAGATTTGTAATTTTATATTGTTAGAAAAAGTGGCACTTTTTGTAACTATGTACTTTTATAAGAAAAGAGAAGTGAACTTTAATGATCCAGAAGTTGTATTGTTATGTTCTATATTTATCAATTATTTATTTTTCTTTTATTTCTAATATCATTTTAGTCACATCTATCTACTTCTATTTTTAAACGGCGTAACTATACCTAAATCTTAATTATCTGAGTGAGCCTTTCTAAGACATGATTGAATTTAACACTTTAAACTTGATTTACCCAGGAATATATCAATGAGGAAACCTACCATTTGAAAAAAAAAAAACATTTAAGTTAGGTTTGAACGATACGGCCCGGATAGAAATGTATACATGCTGTATATATAAAATATATGGGCTGAATACTTACATATTAAGCCCGTAACAAATACTAAAATTAATGTATACATGCCATATATAAAAAATATACTGCCCGTATATGTTTAAAATATTAACTTTTTAGTTTTAACACTAAATTACAACTCATAAAACAATTATAAACATAATTTCATATATATCCAAACATTACAAAACTAAGATTGAAATATTTGAGTGAAATTACAAATGTAATTTAAAACTTAAATTGAAACAATACAAATATATATTTTGTAATTTAAAACTTAAATTGAAACAATACATATATATATTTATCTGGCTCGTATAAATAATATATTTATCCCGTATATGTCATTTTATTGATTGACTTGATAAGTTATAACTTTTATCATTTGAGAAATATAAAGGGAGCAAATATATATATCTAACCCGTATACAGTATACAGATGTCTCTAACTTCAATGCATTTATCTGGCCCGTATATATTTCTTATCCGGCCCATATGAGTACAAAGATGAAAATGAAGTACAAATAACAGTATAACACAAATCCATCTACTATCCAGACCTTAGTAGTTGGTGTTGAGTTATTAGTGTAGTAATCACAGTCATGTAGCATAGATTTACTTTATTTTTCCAATTCTCAGTCTCAACGAAATTAGTAAGGGAGTTGGTGGTATAAGAGACAGAGTTGTGTAATATAGTTTCTAGGTCATATACTCGATACTATTAGTGTTTGGGTCGTTACACGTTTCCTTCATTTTTTATAGCATTATAGCAATGCAACTATTTTATATGGAGGTGTGTTCATGTTATCCCGCGACGATGTTCAATTCCTATTCGAGCTTTGTTCTATTTTTTATTTAAACCTCTTTTTTCCCTTTTTATTTATATGCAAATTTCTTCTCACATTAAAGTATTAAACCAATGTGTGCGCAAACCGGCTGGTTTGCAGGAATTTCCTCACCCGTGTGATGTGGGTTTGTACACGTACACCCGATGAGGTTAGATGCATGGCATTAACATGAAACTTTAATTTTGGATTTTTTGGATTTTATTTTTTTAAACGCAACAAAATACCAAGGGGCATTTATTCCAATGGTATCTTGATGTTAGACATAAGACGTTACATTTTTATTTGGTGAGGATTCAAAACCCATTGGTGACATAAAAAAAAATAGCCATTCAAAAAAAAAAAATGCAACAAAATAGTAAAGGTTTATTTTTGTTTAAATAAAGTTTTGAAGGCGTTATTTCTTACCATGTTTTTCATTTTCCTTTTTCGTCTATTTTTTAAAGGGTATTATAACTGGACGCCTCTAAAATTCAATTCAACACCTATATACGCCCCGTATACCTATATACGTCTCCATATTGGACTATACGGGGTGTATAGAAAAAGACAACCCTCAATACGTGGTGTATTGCCCACCAATACGGGGGTGTATTGGGTTATACGAGGACGTATAGCACTGAATTTTATATAGATTGGGTTGTCTTTTCCTGTACACCCAGTATAGCCCAATACGGAACGTATGTATAAGGGTATCTCAATAGGAGGTATCATTTTTAATTTATTTTACATTTTTATGCAAGGGTTTGGATATTACCAATGTTTTTGTTACAATGTGTAAGGTTGCGCAATGGTTTTACTTCTTTTTACATAAAGTTTCGAATTTGCTAACTTCATGGTTTAACCAACATTTTCCAACTTTAACGAATTTGTTAAATGTCGACATTACATGCATTCTATTCAAAGTCAAATCCTGTTTTTACCGTAACCTGCCAAAACAAGATACTAGTTAATTTAATTTCACTTTAAAGCACTTAAGGACTTATAGAATGGTTGTATGTCGTTATCATATATGAACACGTTAAATAAAGGCCTTCTTTCTTTAGATGATTAAGAGTTCTATTCCCTAAATGATAATTTTTATAATAAATAGGTTTAAAATGTGTATAATTCATGGCTCTAAAAATTAATTTGACGTGAAGTTTAGTCAAAAAATTTTTTTGACAACTCACGTCTCTACATATAAACACGCATACTATTTATTACTTATACCATTAAAGGGCACTATATTAATACTTGTGGGCACTTCCAATGTTGCGGTAGTGACAATTTATAACGCGATACTCGTTTCTATATATGAAAAATAATTTATCGTATTTGGCTTATTATTTACTTACTTATATAACATCATTAAATTTATATGATCATCATGTTAGACATTATTTATATATATCTAAATATATATATATGTTACGTATATATATATATATATATATATATATATATATATATATATATATATATATTATATATATATAAATCTTATTTATGTCCTTTGTCATTTATCTTAAATAATCAATTACGTATTTGACCCTATCTGGTATTACTTGATGGACGTAATTACCCTTACTAGATGGGATTAGGGCTGTTCACGATCCGAACCGAACCGAACGGACCTTTGCTCGTGTTTGGTTCGTTTACAAACCGAACCGAACCGAGCATTTTTTCAACCGATTCAAAATTGAACGAGCGACTTTCGATCCGAGTATTTTTCGAGCGATCACCGAGCAAATTTCGAGCTTCGCAGAACAAAAAGGAAAGTGACGTGGGTGGTGATCTGACATAACACCTTCATCCGTGTTTCCAATTTTAACACATTTTGTCCAATAACTAACACACTAGTCTTGTTTGTATTTTATTAGACCAACTAACACTAATATGAACTGATATAATTATAATGAATGCACTATTTCTTTTTTTTACCATTTTCCCTTTGTACATGTCCTCGATGTCTACACAATTTGGATGTGCTTTATGACTATTCTTTCGCTTTCCCTTTCTAGTTGCATTAACATCTTTACTTACGTTTTCCTCATTTTTTACTTCATCAACTAACTCAAAACTCTCTCCATCACTTAGTTCAACATGAGAAGTCTCGATACCATTGGATTCTTTGTGAAAAGACATTCTATATAAGAAAGAATTATACAAAGATTAATAACAATGGAGGAGGCTAGAGAGAATGGAAGCTACAAAGATGATAAACTAACATATTAAACTTATATCCAAAGTCAAATATTAAGTGCAAATAATTTTTGAAATAATGGAAGATCTTAATTCCAATCATAATTCCTTACATAACAAAATTAAAATTGATAAAATAAATAATAAATATATATATAATAAATAACTAAATGTATATATATAAATTCGAGCGAGCATCGAGCGAGCGCACCTATGCTCATACTTGGTTCGTTTTACAAATCGAACCGAGCCGCTCGGTTCGTTTTTTAAGCGAGCGACAATCGAACGAGCATTTTCCGAATATTTTTCGAGCGAGTTCAAACGAGTTTCGAGTTTCGAACTTTTTGGACAGCCCTAGATGGGATAGGGTTTCCCCTTGGGTGTATAAATAGAGCCCTTAGGGAGAGATGAAAAGGTTAATCACCACCACCTAACTTCGACCTCTCTCTCTCTTCTCTCATGGCTCTCTCTCTCTAGTTCGTGACTATTCACGAACTCTTTCTCCCATCCTAAACTATACATCCTAAAGGGGAACCAAGGCTATTAACAGGAATAGACAACCTGACTGCTGTTGATCTCAATCAGTTCACCACAGGTAATCTTTACATATTATTATCTGTTTATATTAACGATTTCAGGATTCGAACAACACATCAAATAAACAGTTTAATTTTTTAATTTTCATTGAAAAGATAATTTTAATTCTTTCTTTACAAAACCATTTTGTCTTTTTAAAACTCTTAATTTTTTAAGTAGTTAACAACTTTATCCTTCTCGCTCATATGTATTATAATATTGTATAGATATATAGATATAATTATAAAAAATCTCGTCATAGAGTAAATAGGTCAAATGTAAAAATATATATTTTTATAAAACGCATTTGAATGTTTAATTGTACACTTTAAGAACTATTTATTTTTCTTTAATAACATAGATTTATTAATTATAATATTTAGTTTTTAAAGTGTACAATTAATATTTAATTTGCAAATAAATGTTTATTTAGTAAGAAGAAAAAGGGTTACAGCTAACAACCCAAAAGCGGCCTCGACTCTTTTTCTTTTTGGGAAAATGATGGACACTGTTAATTATTTTGGTTTGTTGTCAACTAGCACCAAGCCACCAAACAACTTTTATAAATCATATTTACAAGTTACATCAAAACAATACTCTTCTTTTAAACAAAACAATATATGCACGTAACTTGTAATAAATGTAGTTTAAACAATAAATATATTTATGATCGAATAGTGTTTTTTCATGTGTTATTGGTATAGAGTTGGTTCGATTCAAATCATTTAATCATATACGGTACACGTACTTCTTTCAGAAATCTAAATTTTGTTAGGCATATTATGTCTATAGACTACTGGGGATTTTGGCTGTAACAGAAACGAACACTCGGATTTTTCTGAAGTTGTGATTGTCACTTTCAGATTGAAATCATTTGGATATACCAAACTTTCAATCTGATTTAGAAAAATGACAAGATTTTTTATAAATTTTTGTGTGCTAGAGAATTCGAGAAGAACGTAACGAATGTCGAATTTGGGAGGAGTGTTCTAGATAACTACGATTAAAGTTATCTGATTTTCGAATTTTGAACAAAATTTCATGTTTGGTCCTTCTGGTTTTAATAAATACAATTTCAGACCAAAATAAAATCTGATGCAATTTTCATGAAGCAATTTTTTTTTTGAACGACAAAGAGATTAAATAAAAAGACATTGGAGGTTAGAAAAACCTAACCAACCAACAACAAAACATTACATAAAGTTTAAAGGATTTTGAAACCAACACGAACTCGACATGTAAATACTATTATCTCTAGCCGTTATCCAGGAATAAGACACTTGACGAAGCAACTCGAACATGCAATTTTTATTAAGATCTTCATGATTATGGACAATACCATTACGCCATTTCCAAACCAACCACCAAGTGCAAGCAAAAATACCATCAATAATCTTCTTTTTCTTTTTCGTGAGCCGAGAGCCATCTAACCAAGAAAGTGCTTCTTTTGGGGCACAATTAGAAGGAAGATCCAGATGAAGCCACACCTTAATCTTGTGCCAAGTTGCTAAAATAACTTTGCACTCTCCAAAAAGATGCCGATTAGTCTCTAACGGATTGTCACAAAATACACAACTAACCACCGGAATGGGGATGCCTCTTTCACATAACTTACTACGGACCGGAAGACTATCATTCAATAAACGCCATCTAAAGATATTCACTTTTTTAGGGATATACTTTGACCATCTAGACTTTTCAGAACACCCCGGCAAAGTCAATTTCTCTATACCTTTTCTAACATTCTTAACCGTAAACTCATCTTTACCCTCAAAATCCCAACACCAAGAATCTTCCACTGTCTTGATGTTAACCGACCCCAACAAGGAACACAGACGGGCAAACTGTAACTCCTCAACACCGCTTCTGATATCTCTTCTCCACTCCCAAACCCCATCAACACCCTGGAATCGGTCCATCACTAAACAATTTTTGTTTGTTTCTAACGCAAAAAGTCTAGGAAATTTATCCGATAAGCATACATCACCAATCCAAGGATCCAACCAAAACCTAGTATCGTTACCTTTCCCCACCCGTCTACTAAAAGCCTTCTCCGGAACAATATTTTTGAGATGAAGCTCATTATTGGAATTACAAATACTACTCCAACCACCCTTCCCTTTTAATCGATTCCCCACTGCAACCGCGTTATCCAAATAAATCGATTCAATAACCCGGACCCAAAGTTGATCCATATCAGAAAGAAACCGCCACTTCCATTTAAGAAGAAGCGCTTGGTTCAACGCACTAATACTCCCAATGCCAAGGCCTCCCAAGTTTTTATCGGCTAACACCAAACCCCATTTCACCCAATGCATTCTACGAATATTGTCCCCACCTCCCCAAAAAAATTTAGCTCTAAGGCCCTCCAAAATAGTTATGACTTTTTTCGGAAGACGAAATAGAGAAATATAATATATGGGAAGAGCTCCGAGAACTGAAGATAAAAGAGTAGTTCTACCTCCGATGGAAAGGAGACCTATCTTCCAATGAGCAAGCCTTTTCTTGAGTTTCTCAATGACCGGAGACCTATCTTCCAATGAGCAAGCCTTTTCTTGAGTTTCTTGAGTTTCATGAAGCAATTTATTCAGCTTATTTATAGTGACCGTCTGTGTCCAATCTTTTTCTTGCGTATCACAGTATATTATTTAACTCATATTTAAATGTATCATCTAGGTAAAGCAGTCATATATCATCTGATATCATTATTTTAATCACGTATATAATCATAAACCATTTTTATATAAGTTTTTGTTACTCTTTTGCTTAGAATCCATTTGAGACAAAATCACATTTTTATAAAGTTAACACTTAACATCATACTCGACCCCAACATTCTTCTTTTCCCCCCAACAATATATTGCCAATAAGATTCTCTGTAATAGCAAGAAAAGAGGTCCTTTTCAAGATTCGTAAACAAGAGGTTGTTTTTATTAATTGACTAAAATCGATTTTACTTCACAAGAAAAATAATATACTTCTTTTTTTCTGATTAAAAACTAGGAAGCAAAATCATGACCAAAGTAGATCTAGGAGGTAAAGTCGTTTAACCTTTATAGAAATGAGATTTGACCTCAAAAATTAGTAAAACAAATACTATTCGAAAAGTTATTATACTAAGGGAAATTTTCGTGCCAAGTGTATAAAGTAGCACGAGACGTCATGTGTACTTTATGAAAATGGTAAAATAATCTGTGCGTGCATAATGTAATAGTTACGCAACTTAGATGATAATTACGCAAGTTAGATGTTTATAATTACCCTCAGATAACAATACAATAATTACGCAAGTTATCATTAGAGAATAGAGGTACACAAACCGGTTTTTTACCCTAACTTGTTTTGGTTAGGCCGTTGACTAGTCAAAACCGGTTAGGCTAGAAACCGGTTCAGTTCCTAACCGGTTCTTAGTAAAAAATGTGTAACCGATACAAACCGGTTAACTGGTTTTAGCAGATTCTTTTTGCAACCGGTCGCTGAAAAAAATTAGTTTTGTAATCGATTTGTAGCCAAAGACGGATAATCGACGTGTAAACGATGGTTCGGTTAGTAATTCAAAACGGTTAACCCTAAACCGGTTATTATAATAAGTGGTTCCAGTTACTTTAGTCTAAATCGGTTGGGCAACCCTTTTTTTAACACCTCTGGTTATCATACGATCAAAACATTTTGTTAGATATTGAAAACTTAATTGAAGATATAATAATTAAATAAATTGACACTTTTTGTTAAAGTCAAAGATCCGATATGCTGATTCATATAAGTCAGGATCCAAGCCAATTTATAATGAGCTAAAAAAATCGGCAACCAAAATACGATTTCTTAACATCTGACATATGGTTATTTGATACCATGTGGGAGTAATTAATTGCAATTTATGATTTAATAAACTAATAAATTACAAAAATGAACTAGTAACACATGGTCACATGGTGCTTTGTTGTCGTTGGTTTTCAACCACAAATTTTAATCTATTTATGGAATGTATATATCTTTACTATCTTATAATGCATTTCTTTTGAGTGGCAATGTTGTAAATATGAAATCTCTTAATCTCTTAATCTAACTGAAAGTTAGGTCATCTTTACTATCCAGTTACCTCTTTTCTCCCTTTTCATATTCTAATCCAACGATAGTGCAGATGTACAAGTACAACCATCTTTTCTCCCTTTTCATTTCTTTGGCGGTTGCAGATTCCATCAGAGGGAAAAGTAAACAAATCTACACTCCATCAGAGGGAAAAGTAAAGAAATCGTACACTCCATCAGACTCCATCAGAGATGAACAGCCGAAGCAGGTACAATATCGTTCCTTTGGAACCAAATCGTACACTCCATGGTAGAGATGAAACAATCTTTGAACCAGAAGCAGCCTATAGTTCATCGAAATGGGCGGTCGATTTGAAATTTCAATTTGAAATCAGAAAACAGCCTATAAATACACACGTTTCATCGCGAGTTCATCTTTGCTAGGGTTATTCAAGTTCATCAAGATTGAGGTACGGTTCCCACTTTTTATGTGTATTTAGCCAAATAATGGAAATCGCAATTGTGTTTTAAGCCAAATTATTGTTTGTATGTATTCAAGTTCATCAAGTTCATCGATTCAAGTTCATAGCGAGTTCATCGATTCAAGTTCATAGCGAGTTCATCTCGGCTAAGGTTAGGCAACTCAAGTTCATCTTTGTTGTATGTTTAACTGATGTTCTCTGTTAACTGATGTTCATCTCGGCTAAGGCTAAGGTGTCGCATAGTGAGGATTTTAAGTTTTCAAGCATATATAAAGAAGCATAAATGAGGATTTAGGAGTTTTAGCTAAAGTTGTTAAACATACAACTTCAAAACACATATTTGGCTATCTTTTTAAGAAGTTACCTCAAAATTGTTATTCAAATAATGAAGATTAACTATAACAAAAGAAGACGAAATTAGAATCCATACACAAATATTTATTCAAAGAACTGGCTTTATGTATTCTTCAAAATTGTTATTCAAAGAACTGGCTTTATGTATTGTCGAAATTAGAATCCATACACAAATATTTATGCATATTTGACCTGAAGTATTTGACTCTCTTACTACTGGCCTTACATACATATTTAATATGTATATATTTGATAGAATCCTTAATGAAAAGGGTTTCTTTTTGTCTTAACCTGCAATTGGTATGGTTGATACACGATCTGGGATTTCAAAAATAACATTCGCTTTATTAGATACAATGGTTGGTATGAGGCTAATTACATCACGACAAATTGTCTTGATTGGGGCCTAAACCAAGAGGCTGAGGGTACTCTCTATGTTTTTTGTTAAAATCTTGAAATTGTGAATATGAACTCAAATTTACAACCTTTTACATCTATGTATACAACCTTTTACATCTAAGTTTTACAGTCCCAACAGTCATCTAAACAATACCAACATGATCACTTAGACTATGTGTACAAACACACAAATCAAATCAAGAAAGGAGCATGTAGTTAAGCATAACAAACACATAAAAGCTGACCTGTTTACTTCGAAATTATACTTTGAATGGCTGCAGAATCGAAATTAGACTTTGAATTTGAATGGCTTTCAACCTGTTTACAAGCTATTGTTTGATATTTGAGAACTTAAAAACTGAATGGCAGTATGCACTTTGTATATGTTTTGGATGTGTATCATATATATGGTCTAAAACAGTAAATATTTCATGGTTTTAGCTTATAGGTACACCCACCAAATAACCTTAGGTTTATTAAAAGTAAACATCCTTGCCAATTAATATCAAATGTGTTTTGCAGCTTCATCCTTGCCAATTAACATTTGTTAAGGCATTTAAACCCAATTGTTTCCCATATACTCATGTCCCAGATTTGAGAAAACTGTAGATTATAAAGGGTAAGTATGGATGGGGACTAAGTGAAAGTTTATAATAGATGTTACTTTTCATATAAAACCCTGAAATAACTTGTGAGTTGTGAATTTCCAGTGGATCAAATCAAAGCTACTAAACAATAGTGTGTGTGTTCATAACATAAATAGCTACAGAAAAGCTGAAAAACTGCAGAAATCATATCTATAACAAACCTACAACTCTAAAATTTAAAACGTGTCTTATTTTAATAGCTCTAAAGTTTGGGTATCATAATCATAACAATTGTTACTGATTTAGAATGTTTGAAGCTATTATCATTGTTCATCTAGAAAACCAAGTTTTAGACTTCATTTGATAACAAGATATAAATATTTTGTCATCAGTGTTGGAATTTTATAAAGGTAAGTCCTCTATTTTTGTACCAAAGTTCAGGATTATAATACAAACCTATTGGGTTGAAAAACAAGAAAAGATGCCATACAACTTTTAAGTGTAAACATTTGAACAGATCTGAAGTTGACCTGCAAAAGTTTTATTTAGACCTCCATTGGGATGAATAAAGTTTATCTTTTAGGTGTAAGTTCCGTTAATGCAACAACTAACAAAATCAAGCATAGGTAAACCAGATTGGTGATCTCTGTATAAAATTATAATAAGGTATTATACGGAACCGTTGTTTGGTAAATGGTAACTAACATAACACCTGCAGCTTTAAGAAGTTAATCAAAAGTAGGAGGCGTCTTCAACACAAATGTAAAGCTTATATCCTAGATTTGAACCTTATATTCCACGTGAGAAGGGAATGAGGATAAGGTAGCTGTCTACAATTATGTCAAAGTTAAACCTAGATTTGAATGTCTAGGACAATTATAAATAGCAGTAATGGAATTTCTGCCATGATATAGATAACCATTATCTCGGCATAAAGTGACATAATTGTCCTAGACATTCTAACATAAAATTATAGCCACTTTTTGCCGAGATAATTCCTTTTAAACGTTAGGTTTCGGAGGGTCGATGTTGGATTCTGATGCCCCTGTTCACCTTCCGTTCAGAATTTAACCATGGGATTTGAAGGTTTTAGGCGTCTTAGATGGGTTGCTTTGTGTTTGCGTTGTAGATACACGTGAGATCATGCTGTGGAATCCTCTTACAATTGCCTACAAAAAGTTGTCAAAAAACAAAACCATGTCTTTTTATGATCCTGATGGTGATATATTAGGGTTTTATTCCAACTCTTCTCAGGATTATAGGCTTTTACTTGTAACACGTTGTCAAGAAAAAATTGTTTCTTATGTTTACTCGGTGTCATTGGATTCCTGGAGAGAGATACCCTTTTTTGTGGAAATGGTGTATCATTCTCGTAGATTTGATTTGTCATGTGCGACATTATGCGGAGACGCTCTCTTTTTCTTGGTTAGAGACAGTTGGAGGTCGTATCTTCAAACGTTTGTACGCTTTGACGTAAATTCTGAACAATTTATGAATATATCCGTAGCAAAGTTTAGCTACAATGGTGATTATAAGATACACATTGTTAATGTCCATAACGACATTCGACTATTTGTTGTACATGGGCTGCATGAATATGATTATTCCTTTGACGTATGGGTGCTGAGTGGTCTTTGGTGGTTTCACTATGTAAGGCAATGCCCATTACATTTCCTGAGGAATTCTATGTTAAGTATGTCGCGAATGAAGACAAATGGCTTCTTATGACGAATTGTGATGATGCTTATGTGTTAGACTTTAGTATGAATAAGGTCTTTTACTTCTATCCTCCCGAGTACTTTAATATGTTGCAAGGAGCAGCATACAACGAGACACTTCTTTCCCCAAATATTTAGTCGACGTTGCGTGCTTTGAACTACATGTGTAAGTTAATAGATTACTAGATTGTTATGTCTTAAGTTAATATTCATTCATTACAAAATAGTGATACTGACATGTTTGTTTCTTTTTCCTACATTAATTAGAATGTCGCTATAAATGGACGAGATCTACGATATTCCAGGTATCAATTTATCATTTAAAACTGTAGTTTGTTATATCTACCTATACTGAATTTATAACATTCGCTGTTGTGATAAAACCAATGTAAACCCTTAATGTTGTTTTTTAGTGGCCCATCCGTTAGAGGAAATTGAGGTGACAACTGCTTCTATGTCTAATGAAGAGTGGTGGGCAAACTTTGGTGATGAGGTCATCAAAATTTGCATGGCGTACGACACATATTGACCTCCTCACAATGGAATTCATTGACACCCAAATTTTTATTTTAAAACTACTATGTTATTAATGATATCTAAAAACAATGTTGATGAATTCTATCTTATAACTCTTTTGGTTTTAAATTACTATGTTTGTGACCAATATATATTTAATTTTGGGTGTTTGTTGTTATATTTGTCTGAGTTCTACAAGAGTAGAAAAGTTAAATAGATGATATAAATTAGAACACTAAGAGACTTATGATGAGAAATATACGACGAGAGTATTAAAAAACTAACAAAAAACAAGTATAAGACGTTGTTGTCACCAATGAATGCGCATATGCCGCATTATAAGTTGACATTGTAGTGCATCACGCTAAAAAAACGAATACCGCGATGTAAATTGTCGCGCCCCCATAAACAAGCGAACAAATGACGAATAACGCCCTATGAACTGTCGTCGCCGCAACGCGCGGGTACATTACTAGTATATATATAGACAACTTAAGTTGAACGCACATTTGAAATTAAATATCTTTATGTAAGGGTGGAATTATAAACTTTTTAAAAAGTAGCATAAAAAATTCTCGAACATTCATATTTAAGAAAAATTATAATTCTTTTTTAAGTAGTAGCATAAAAAAATCTTGAACATTGATATATATGAAAAAATGTTAAGGAGTAGCACAAATTTTTTTAAGGAACAAAAGTTTAAAAATTTTCTACTTCACGTACGAGTTTAAGGGGTAGCACGGATTACCTTTGGCTCCATGTCAATTTCGCAGTCTTTAGGGCACACTGTTGTATTTGAGAAACTTTTTTTTTTGAACAGCAAAGAGGACGTATATATAAACAAAAAAGAGCTTGCTGGTTAGAAAAGCCTAACCAAACAAGCGAGAACAAGAGTTACACGTATAAGATGGGATTTTCCATCCATCTAATCCTAGACATATACAGGTTTTTTATTTCTAATAGACATGAAAGAATGAGAAAACTGAACAATATTATCAAAAATAGGATGTGGAGAAAGATCATTTCTGTTGTGAATCACCTCGTTCCTAGTTTTCCAAACGACCCAAAACATCACCCCAACGATACCGTCTAAGAGAGTTTTCCGAATTTTGGTGAGGTTTGAGTTGTCGATCCATGAAAAAATAGCCAAGGGAGAAGATAAATTTGGAGCGTCAATGCCAAGCCAATCACGAACTCTATTCCAAATGCCTTTAATCTTAGAACACGAACCAAATAAATGTAAGGAGGACTCCAACCAATTATCACAAAAAATGCAATGGTAATGATCAATTGGAATCTCCTTTTCAATAAGATTTTTTCGAACCGGTAGACGATCTAGCAGAAGCCTCCAAATAAAAATATTAACTTTCTTGGGAATGGATTTGTTCCATCTAGTCTTCAAAGTAGAACCGGAAAGAGAAGCCTTTTCAATGTGCTTACGAACATGACTAACCACGAACTCTTTGCTGCCATCAAAATCCCAACCCCAAAAATCCCCACCAGTGTTAACCGAGAATGTCTCAAGAGCGGAAACAAGCTGATCACGTTGGAGTGACTCGATGCCACCCCTAATCTCTCGTCTCCAACTCCAAATACGAATGTTGCCAACGATGCGATCCGAGACTTTACACTCCTTGTGATTTGCAAGAGCATAAAGCCTAGGAAACCTGGAAGATAAAGTGTTGTTGCCGATCCAAACGTCTGACCAAAAAGAAGTATCAATGCCGCTGCCTATATGTCGAGTGAAAGAAGCTGCCGGAATGATGTCTCTAGTGTGAAGATCTTCAAAATTCCTGCAAATTTTGTTCCAAACCCCGTTGCCACCTGAAGCTTTAAGCGTTAGATCAATCCCCCCGCCCCCCTTATGAATCGAAGAGACCACCTTAACCCAAAAGTGATTGCTTTTAGAAAGAAAACGCCACTTCCATTTGAGAAGTAAGGCTCGGTTAAGAGCTTCTATACTCCCAATGCCCAACCCACCCCGATCCTTGCCCACCAAAATAGAGTCCCATTTAACCCAATGTAATTTTCTCAAAGAATCAATCCCACCCCAAAAACATTTAGCCCGAATACCCTCAAGAATGTCCCTCACCCCACTAGGCAAACGAAAAATAGAAATATAATAGTTAGGTAACGAACCTAGCACCGAAGAGATCAATGTAGTGCGACCACCCACCGAGAGGAGATTGGCTTTCCATTTGGACAAACGCGACCGAAATTTAGCAATAATAGGATCCCAAGCTTTGGTATGTTTCATGTTGTCCCCGACCGGAAGACCCAAATAGGAGAAAGGGACCGAACCAACTTTGAAACCATGGGTATGAGCAAGAGAGACCACCTCAGAATTATCGACACCAATACCAAAAAGATTAGATTTAGAAGCATTGAGTTTAAGCCCCGAGAGATCAAAGCACAGAGATAAAATGCGGTTGATAACATCAAGATTAGAGGACGACCAATCTCCAACAAAAATAACATCATCCGCGTAAAAGATATGAGAAATCGGAACCTTATCAATACCAACCTGAAGAGGAATGTAGCTGCCCGAATGAACCTCTCTATTGATGATGGCGTTGAGACCTTCCATGGCAATGATGAACAAAAACGGGGATATAGGGTCCCCCTGACGAAGACCCCTCTCGATCATAAAATTGATAATTAGACTAAAATTGATTATAAAATGAAACGTGAGGGATCAAATTGGATATTTTAAAACGTTTGGACTAAAATGGATTAAAGTGGTAAACCTCAAGGACTAAAATAGAGGTTTACTATTTAAATTTAAATGTTTTCTTAAGTTCTAAAGCGAGTTGTGTTTGCATTTATTTATATAAATTTTCATACAAGTTTTATTCAAAACTGAGTGGTGCCACGTTTTGACGTAATATTTATTATAAATTGAAACGGGTCAAATATGATATATTTTTATTTTTTTCTGATCGTTTTTTAAGGTTTTATATTTTTGTAAAACATACATAACCTTTCTATGAAATTCGTATATTACCTCGCAACATGTTTTTCATATACGCTTCGATATTTAAAATCGAGACGTGATAATCTTATACGTTTCTTTGAAATAGCACTTGAAAACTTGTCCCACACCTATCAGATGCAGATGCGTTTTTCAGGTGAAGCAAAATTCAGATAGATCCATCAATGAATATAAGGTAAGAGTTGTGGTAAAGATTTCCTTTAATAATATGAAAAAGATTATTGTAACCAGGGGCGGACTTACATAGAGGGCAGGGGTAGCGCCCGCTACCCCTGAACTTTTACGGCGATGTGCAAATTTTTTTTGTTTTTAAGTTTTTGATATTTCGCTACCCCTGAAACGAATATTTCGCTACCCCTAAAATCATTGTGACCCTCAAATCTTGTGAGTAATTAGAGCCAATAAAATAAACAAAAGAGAACATGAACGGAATTTTTACCGGTCGACGAAGAAAACCAGTTATTGTAGTTCTACCTTTTGAAGGAAAGAAGAAGGACAACAGAGGAAAAGAAAACAAATGTAATAATGATATACTGACACTATTCCTTCTGTGGTTAGGTTTTAGTCTGACAACTTTTGATATACTTTTTATTATATGGTTATTTCTTTTTTTATTAAAGAGATTTCATACAAAGATATATTTACTTTGCTTATTACCGGAAAATAGTTATATCATATCTTTATTTTTTTCTAAATGCATCTAACCGGAAAATAATCATACAATTTTCTATTAAAGAGTATATTTTTACAAAGATGTTTTTCATATGACTGGTATTTTAAACAAGATTTTAAATATTTCTAATAAATATGTTTGTTAAATATGGAGAGAAATTGTTTTTAAAATATTAAAATAAATCAATTTACTACTGTTTTAAAATATAAGAGATAAAATATTAAAGGCTTATGGCTTATGGTTGTTTTCATAATTGCTATTTATCGATTGGTAAAAAGATATATCATTTGATATAGTTAAAGAATGTATGAAGGTTTCTACTCTAAGTATGAAGGTTTCTACTCTAAGTTTGACACGTATAAGATAGTGGTATTTTCGGATTTGTACTCAAATGATTTTTGTAACGGAGAAAGAGGTTGTCTTTTAAGTGATCTTACGGTCTTTTATCACACCGTTGTAGAAGATGATAGATTTAAAAATTTGGATGAAATATGTGACATTACTCGAGCATAATACATTTTCATTGGTTTATCGGGTATTGAAGTTAGCATTGGTTTTACCGGTTGCAACATCAACAGTTGAAAGATGCTTTAAAAAAATGAAGCTTATCAAGACGGATTTACGCAATCGAATAGGTGACGAGTATTTGAACAACGCTCTGATTTGTGTGGTCGAAAAAGAAAGTTTTCTTCAAGTAAAAGAAGAAGATGTAATGGCTCGATTTCAAGCTTTCAAAAACCGAAGAGGAAACATCTATTAGATATGCGTTTAATTTTATATTATATGAATTATGGTTAGAAAAAAAAATTTGAACGTTATGAATTACGGTTAAAATTTTTTTTTTAACGCTACCCCTCAATATTTTTTCTGGATCCGCCCCTGATTGTAACACATTTGATAAAAGACTATTTAACACATTAGGTCTCGTTATAAAACCGGTCATCATTTGTAGCATCATATTATATGATTCCAAAAGCCGGTACTTTTGACAATCGGCATATTCGTGTAACAATCAGCATGTTCGTGTACCAAAACAAAGGACTAACAAGTGGGGTTATAAAACTAATTAATAAATCGATAACTTAACAAGTGGGGTTATAAAATTAATTAGTAATCGATAACTTATGATAACATAAAATTAATTAAGAATGCACCTAATAAAACCAAATATATATAGGCTTCATGTCACATTCAACCTTTCATGTTCTAGAAGATCACTACCCCTTTCTTGTTCATGTTGATTTCATTTAAAATATCTGCAATGCATTAAATTTAAGATTAAAAAGTTACTTCAATTGATTTTGAAAAAAATATCAAATTATATATGTTGTCACCGTGTTCAAAAACCACTTACATTTATCACTAGTTGTAGTGGTTTTTTCATAAGTTAACTTGAAGACCCATTAAAGTTACTCAGAGCTTTAACACGTTAATACCAGTAGTATCAACTATTGACTCATTCCGTCTTTGCCTGCTCCACATACGTGTTTTGCATCACTTACACAGATGGACACTGAGATTGACTGAGAACCCTCTTCACTCTCCATCCTAATGAAGTAAGCGATGGATAAGTCTTTCATCGTAAGAACATTGGCTCTCAGAACCCACTGCCTTCTAGGAACTGTAACTCAGGGCCGGCCCCGGGCATAGGCGGGGTAGGCGACCGCCTAGGGCCCGGGGTTTTGGAGGGCCCAAAATTTCTAAATTTTTATATATATATATATATACTACCTTTAGTATACTTATGAATGAATGTGCAAGATATTAACAAAGAGCTTTTCAGTTCGGTTGGTTTGTCACCGAGATTTTAAATACAGGTCGCTAGTTCGACTCCCTCGACTGTTTCTATTATTTAAATTTGCTGGTTTTTTTTTTTGTTTTTATTATTTAAATTTGTCGTTTTTTTATTTAAAGTAGAAGGACTAACCCTCAAAACCTTTTTTATACCCAATAACCCAAATCAGGATTGCTAGAAGCACTAAATCAACCATTATGTTCGTTCGTTTAAACAATAAACACTAGCGACGCACTAAACCGTCTTCGCGACTCCGCCTCTCCGGCTACCCCGACTCCGACCAAGTGAACACTAAGAGAGTCTCGCGATTTGGTTATGTATTTAAAGATTGATTTTATCTAATGTTATTACAATTTCTCGATACAATATTGTCTTTTTATATATACGATTTTGTTTTTTTTATTGTAAGGGCCCGTTTTTTAAATTCGTCTAGGGCCTAAAGGTTTTTGAGGGTTTTCGGGGCCGGCCCTGCTGTAACTGAAACAAGCCTAATGCTCCCACTGTTAGAAGATCCTCTGACTAGTCTAGCTGAACTTTTCCTTAGACGTTCAACATGGATCTTTGCTTGGAGTTTAGGTTTCCAACTTTGAAAGGTCCCCTTCTTCCGTCCACAAAATCTTGTGAACTGCACTTTCTGATTGTTTATCGGAGTTGGATTAACACCCACTCGCGGTATCTCAACCATGTATAATGGACATTTGTTTTAATGAAGAGAAAGACATCATATCCCTAGTCATCCAATTGTCCAATGGAAATAACCCTCACATTCTTCAAGGTCCACGAGTAAAGTCTTCAAGTCAACATCACCCATACCAGTTACATCAAAAATTTCACTATTCACTAATCGTACATTCCCCAAGTCACCAACTTTTAAATTCTTCAAACTATCCATGTTGTGTGTTGCATGAAATGATGCACTAGATCCGTAACTCGGGAATCAACATTGCTCTCTACATGCGTATCAATGTATCAACATCCGTGTAGGCTCCAGCAAATTAGTTTCTTTCTTCTCTTTCGGACATTGACTTCCAAAATGCCATATTTCATAGCAACCCTAACAAGTAACTTCCTTTATGTGCTTGCTCACGATGTTTACAAATATAATTTTGTATAGTGTTCTATTTAACTAAGGCGGCATGAGTTTATATCAACTCATACTTAACTTTAGGCCATACTTTCAATACTTTGAGCGTTTGTCTTCTAATATAATATCGTTACACAGTCTTTTTGTATTCTCTTGCTTTACATTGTGCTTTAGCAATACAACTATGTTGCGTACCCGAATTATCCCCACGAAAATACATGGATAATAAAATCTAGTTACTTACGAGTTTACTTTTAAAAGCTAATAAATCAATATATACTAATTCATCATAAACCATAAACAAATAATAACTATTATGAATTTATATTATTCCATTTATTATTTTGCCAAATAATATATACACATAAAATAGTATTGATAGCCACAATGATATATATCATGTTTTGAGCATATATGTCCAAAACGTTATGTTATCAATTTTGCCATTCGAGCATCTCGTAAAAATTGGTCATCGTTGTTGTTCTATACAACAATCATTCCATTCATGGTAAAAGATCTGGGCCCTGGAATATGCAATGGGCCTAGTAAGCTTGATGGAATTGATCCAAAAGGATAGCGGGGCTATAGTTGCGTTGGGCCTAGTAAGCTTGAGTGCAATTGCTCTTTTTACCATATTTTTTTAATTTGTCTTTAGCCGTTAACTAAATTTCGGTTATAGAATAGTGAGTTATCTACTACTACTCGTGTTGTAGAACCGGGCTAAAACCCAGCAACAATTATAGGATCGGATGACGGATTATCTACCGCTAGCTTACGATACAGATACACCACATGAACCGGGACGTATAAATATAGAGGAAAATTATTATAAAGGTACGAATTAGGAAAAGGATAAAATCATCCGCTCATGCATAATGTAATAATTACGCAAGCTATATTGATAATCACACAAATTAAATGTTTATAATTACGCAAAGATAATAATACAATAATCACATGTTCTTTTGATAACTACGTAGTAATAATCACACAAGTTATACGAAAACACATAGACGATTTTTTTTTTAAAAAAAAAAATTTGAGTATAACAATACTATACTCAAATTAAATAGAAAATAATGCTAGATTATATCGTATACTTTTTTTTTTAAAGGTGATGTCAGATTAAAAAAATATAGACGTTTAAAAAATTAAAGAAACTTAAAAAGTAACAATTAGAAGCTATACCAATTTTGAATTATATCTTGATTAAAAAAAATCTCTTTTCATTCTTTAAATTTCCTTTCATAAATTTGAATTATATTTTAATTAATTTCAACCATTGATTTAAGAAATCAATGAGACTTAAATCAATGAGATCCATAATACTTATAATTTGTACGCAACAAAAAAAAAATTGTATTTAATCTTTCATCTATAAAAATATAAAATTTAACCACGAGCACTTATCCGAGCCAATAAGTGACGATGAGGGGAGACTTGCAACCGAGAGGTCTCAAGTTCGATTATTGAGCTCCCAGATTTTACCACTCGCCCACTTGCAGAGGTGATTTTTTTCTAAAATAAGCTGTTGGCCTTTAGAAAATTATATATATAACATGAACAAAAATAGTGAAAGAATTAAATCATTGTTATTGCTTTAAAGTTTGGCAAAATGTATTAAGATATAGTAAAATCAGGCCTTTTTAACTACAAAACAATTCTAGTACAAATCGAGCATTTGTTCTTGTCATAGCTTGTCTATTCATAGCGACCACATTTAATTTCATTACTTCAATATATCTAGTGACCACCATGTTCCCTCTAACAACATACCGGTTATTTCTAACCAATGGGGCAATCTCCATCATAAATAGGGCTGTTCAAAAAACTCGCAGCTCGTGGCTCGCTCGAAGTTTACTCGAAAAAAGCTCGAAATTAGCTTGCTCGAAATCAGCTCGATTATAAACGAGCCGAGCCGGCTGGGCTCGGTTTCTAAACGAGCCGAGCCCGAGCCAAGGTCAGCTCAGCTCGTGGCTCGCTCGTTAGTTAGCTCGTTGGCTCGCTCGCTTTACTCGTTTAAATTTAAGCTCAATATTTATTATATATACATATATATATATAACCCAAAATTATGAGTTTATTATTTATAATATAATTTTTAAGTTAATTACTAAGTTTCCTATAGTATTTTACTTAAAAAGTATTAAATTAGAATAAGATATAAAACTGATATGATACTTTTCAGTAAGAAATATTTGTTTTTATTGATAAATAAATGAATAAACATCGAATTTTAAAATTTTCATTACGAGTATGTAAAAAATTATGTTTTAGTCACGTTATATATCAATATGTGTAAATAATAAAAATTTTAAAAACTAAACTAGCTGGCTCGGCTCGGCTTGATTTTAACGAGCCGAGCTTGAGCTCAATATTTTAGCTCATTAAAATAAACGAGCTGGCTCGGCTTGGTTTCTAAACAAGCCGAGCCCGAGCTCACCCTGGCTCGGCTCGACTCGGCTCGACTCGGCTCGTTTACAGCCCTGATCACAAACAGTCAATAGTTCCTTTTTTTAAAAGCACAATAAATAACTAGTGACAGATGAGTAATTTTGTCACAGTTAACTGAACAGTCAAACCAAACAGTGAATTTCTTAGTTAGCAACCTAATTAGTTAGTTGATTGAAGTTCTTAAGAGCTAACCAAAAATGAAAAGCATAAAACAGCTCTTTAGAACAAAACTAAGATTTCAGGATCCATAACACACATTCCCAAACAAGAAAGCATGTTTTCAGAACTAAAACCCGAAAAACACAATGATGTTCGTCGTCAATCTTCATCATCAGAAGTCTCCTCAGAGGTGTATTCACTGCTACTGTCATCGATATCCAGTTGAACATGGCGCACCTGTATAGGTTGCGGGCCCTTTGCAAACGGTGGAACATGAACCGGTTGAGGTTGTTGTTCCTCGATCCTTGGAGGAACGGACAAAGAATCCAACGGAGGCAAAGCAACAGGGTCCCCGGGCTTCCATCCAGCCGGTGGCAGGATTGGTAAATCAGTCGGCAACTGCACAGGCATCCCGGGCTTCCATCCTGATGGCACCACAATATTCGGAGGAAGCATATCCTTGATTCCCATATTGGCAGGATCCGTTTGGTTCTCAGCAAAGGGCTCGATTGAAAATTTCTCTTTGTTGTCCATGGATTTCGGTAGCCCAACATCCAAGTCGGCAAATGTGTACAACATGGAAGCACGCATTTGCTCCTCCTGTGGGGCGGGGGGAAGGGCCCCTCGAAGGGGAGCCGTCCCCGCCCCAAACTCTGGAGGAGCAAACGTCGTATAGCTTATTCTATGTGCATATGATAAAATATCGGATAAGTTTAACTGAGTGGCAACCGTAGTGGTAGACGAGCTCTCTCCACCATTATCATCAGCTTTCAATCTTTTCGATTGACGAAAATCCGAATAATCATCAACTAAAATATCAAGCACACGCTCGGCTTCTTTAAGTTTGTTAGCAAAAGCCAGAATCGCAGCATCTTTGGATCGAATCTCACGGGTAACTTTCTGTTTAGCATCTTGAAGGTCAAGAATTTCCTGAAGCTCGGTAACGGCTTCAAAGAGCTGGGATTGAAGGGTCGAAAAGAGTGAAATAATTTCCTTCGAGGTGGCAGGATTGGAATCTGTGGAAGACAAGTTTTGACTCGCGAGAAACGTGGGAAACGAACCACGGAACATACTAAGCCACTGAGTTTGATTAGGAGACACTTCAAAAAGCCTTGTTGTAAGGGAAGCCATTCTTAAAAGAATAGACTGAGCCCTAGATAACGGAGGAAGGAGCGGCAGCAGGGTTAATGAGGTAGGGGTGGTTAACAAATTTGGGTGCAGATTGGGCGGATGTGATTGCGGGATCTGTGTCGGGAATCTCGGAGGGGTGGAAGTCTGTAAAGATGGGGAATTAGGGTTTGGGAGACCTAATCTAGCTGGAGATTGTATCATCTGGTGAGGCACATTCTGTAACATTTTGAACTATCTCTATAGGCCTGTGAAACATACATCATAAATCAATCCATTTAGCAATCAATGATTTCATGGAAGTTTCAGTAATCAGTAACCTGTTCATAATCCATCTAATCCATTATTAAGATCTCATATCGTAATTAGAGATTCATGTATCATACAAATTTCGGAAATCTAAATATCAATTCTGCATTCAGGTTATCAAATCCGTATATCATGGTTCGAAATCCAAATTAGCCCTAAAAAAATTCTCCATACGAAGAAGAAAATAAAATTAGGGTTTAGAAACCTCTCATGTCATAATTAGAGATTCCTGTATCATACAATTTTCGGAAATCTAAGTATCAATTCTGCATTCAGGTTGTGAAATCCGTATATCATGGTTCGAAATCCAAATTAGCCCTAGAAAAATTCCACATACGAAGAAGAAAGCGAAATTAGGGTTTAGAAACTGAGGGTTACCTGTAGAAAAGGTCACCGGAGATAAATACAACTCGAAGATAACCAGAGGTAGGTTTTAGTATGACGAAAATGCCGGCGGGCAGCCGGTGCCGGTGCCGGAGTTGCAACCGTCGAAGAGATCGTTTATCGCCGGTTGGGAGAAGAGACGAGAATCGGTGATTTTAGTTTGGGGGTTTTGACTTTTGACCGTACTTCGGTATTTATAGGTGTTTTGTACCTTTTAGCTCATAATATATTAGTGATGTACAAATACGGTCCCTTGATATTTCTCGTTATACGATTATAGTCCTTGTAATCTTTGTCTTGTAAAAGTAACGCCTATCCCAAAAATTACTTCAAATTAACAAAGTTTAATGAGTGTTTTATTTAAGTCAATTTTAATACACTTTCATATTCATTGTGTATTTCAATCTTATAAAAAGGTTTTTATAAATATTTTACTTCAAAAAAAATAAGAGAATTAAATTATATATATATATATATATATATATATATATGGTTACACTGTTATGGCACTAAATAACGATAAATAATATAGAGGGATGCTCCCAATAACTGCTTTGATAAGTGTTGATTTGCCCCTACTGATAGTTGATTGGATTTCCATCTCGATAATCTTTCGCATCTCATGTTGGCACCTATGGGAACCCCAAGGTATGTGAATTGGAAGTTTTTCGATTTACATCGAAGTAACTCGGCCGTGGATGTAGTGTTTTCTGGTTCAACCCCCACCCCAAATAACTTGCATTTATCAAAATTAATTTGCAAGCCGGAAGCCTAATGAAAACATCTTAAGATTCTCGTAAGTTATGTACAATTCTCGATAGTTCATTCTCCTGCAAAAATTATGTCGTCTGTCATAAAACAAATGGGTGAAAAGTGGACTTGAATTTGGTAGTGTAATTCCCTTGAAATTTCCCAACTCGACCGCCTTTAATAATGCTACATGAAGAGCTTTCATCCCTATAACAAATAAGAACGGCAACAATGGGTCTCATTGTCTAAACCCCTTCTCCACATTGAGTTCATCCGAATCGTTTACCAAACCTGAGAATTTTGATGATGACAAGCATTCTTATATCCATCTTCTCCATTTGACGGGAAACCCCATTTGTTGCATGATTGATTCAAGAAAATTCCAGTTTAAGTTGTCATAAGCTTTTTCGAAATTAACTTTAAATAACATAGCCTTTTTTCTTCTTTGCCTTGAGAAAAGTCATTGTCTCGTTTATAATAAGAGGACCGTTGAGAATATATCCGCCTTTTATAAAACAAGATTGTACCTAGCTAATAACCGACCCGATTACGGGTTTCACCCAATTAGCTAGAACCTTTATGATCACTTTGTTTATTTATCTCCCAATCAAATTTATAGGACGATAATCTCCTAATTGAGTTGGGTCTCTCTTCGGGTACTAGAGTAATAAAGATGGGTTGCACCCTTTAAAAGATGGATTTCAATTTTCAAGAAAAACATGAAATCAAGATTCAAGCTCCATTCTTGACAAGTTTTCACTACTTTGATTTAACATTTGATGGTGTATATGGCACATGTTTTGCTACATTCTTGTACTTGCACCATCACACATAACAATCTAATAAACATCAAACCTAGCACTTTACACACACAGAATCAGTTAGATCATCTACATGTCACCAACTAACTTACACTTTTTTCATGCACCAGCAAAAAACGCTTATCACGAAAAACAACTCGGTTATCTCTGCGCTTGGTCAGCACCCGCCCCTCCAACGGATGCAGCCGTGACATTACTTGTTGAACCATTTTCAGCCGGTGGCGGGACTCCCCATTTGCCTTCAGATTCAAGCGGCTCGAAAACATGGACCGCTCCGTCTGACAGACCTAACGCAAACTGGTTCGGTTCTTGTGGATGTGCAGCGATTACCAACGGATGCACGTTCGTGTTACTAAAAAAAAGCATCAATATTTGAGATTAATTACCACAATAAAGAAAGCATCTTGATCAGTGTTTTAAAAACCAGTTAGACCCGGCCGGTTAAACCGGTGACCAGGGGCTAGACCGGTTCGGTTAACAGCGGTTTTAACGAGCTAAAATGCAAACCGGCAGTTTTTGCGGTTAAACCGGACCCGGATCCACATTGAACTGTTTCTTTTATAAAATTAAGCTAAAAAAAGGTAGGGTTTTTTTTTGCTTTGATAAATATAGCTTAATTAATACTTATATATATGTTATTTTGGATAAATATAATTTACTTTAGATTTTTAGACTTTATTGAAGTTTCTTTTAAACATTTGTCATGAATAAAGTTTATGTAATGTATATTATAAATTTACAGGTTTGAATAGTCAATCCGGTTCGACCGCCCGGGTCAACCAGTTGAACCGTTTTTTACACAAACCCGATCCGGTTTAAAAATACGGTTTTAAAACATTGATCTTGATTCATTTTTATGGAAGGTTTTTTTTACCTTGGGATAGTTGGAGAAAGATACGCAGAAGGATTGATTCGACAACGTAAACGAAGATTTGAGGCTGTAAACACGCAGACGGTTGCATCCAAGAAACTTGCGTACACGAGCTGACTATCGCATGAAAACATTGCGTGTGATATCGGGGCCGAAGATTCACGTGCCAGCCACTGAAAAAAGCAAGATTCAGAGTTCAAACACAAGTAGGGGTGTAAACAAGCCGAGCCGCTCATGAGCTACTCGAGATCGAATCGATAAAAAGCTCGAAACGAGCGAGCTTTGAAATAAGGCTCGTTTAATAAACGAGCTCGAGCCCAAGCTTTACATATCGAGCTCGGCCGGCTCGCGAGCCTTAACGAGCTTTTATTTATATAATTTTTATTTAATTTTTTAAATATATTAAAAAAACAATGATTATTATATATAAAATTATGATAAAATAAGTAAAAAGGATGTATTATTTTCTATATAAAAAAGTATAATTCTAAATATATACAAACCTAACTATAAAAATATATAAAAAGTAATAATTAATAATAAACGAGCCGAGCTCGATTTAGAAATAAAGCTCGAATCGAGCCGAGCTCGAGCTTCTGTTAAATTTAAACGAGACGAGCTCGGGCTCGGCTCGTTTACACCCCTAGACACAAGTTTACCGATAAAAAATAGAGGCAGACAATTTCGACCCACTTATGAACGAGACCCAACCCGTTTGACATGTTACCCTATCGGCCCATTTTGATTTTTGACACCTCAAGAAAATATTAAAAGAAGAAGGGTTATTTACCTGCTTTACACATTCAAGTTTTGTTGTTTCATAAATAGCAAGTTGTGTGTCATGTACAACAAGAAAATGGATTTGATCATGATGAAATTGCACACGGGTGTCTGACTGTGCAGTTGGCGGTCTTCCCGGTGGAAGCTGCAAGTATCTTGCTTTCTGTTTTTCCCATCCGTCAGAACTCCATACACAAAGCTACACGAATCAAGTAAAAAGACGAATCAAGAAAATGAAAATTAAGAATCTTGGTAGCAAAATTCTTGAGGTTCTATGTTGGTTATTGACCACACTAACCTGAGCATCTGCCCCTGATGAGACTAAAACGTTGAGCACGTGAGAAAAGGCAAGTCCCGTAATTCTTTTGGAGTGTCCTTTAAGTTTGCTTTTGACCTTAAACATTCAAGAAAAGTAGAACTAAATCTAAGAATGTTTAACAGGCTAAACATGGCTCGAAAGGAAAAGGGCCTGCCAAACATCTTGAATCATTTTCGGATTACTATTGAAGCTATAGAATCCAATAATCGTATTTGGGAGACTAATTGTTTATAAAAAGCTTAAAGAAATGAACAAGAAGTGTTTCTTTGGCAACCCAAATGGACCCGTTTTGACTCATACAAAAATGAACTGTTGGTCAATTTTCAACTTGCCTGACCCGCCCATTTAGCCAACTTCAAAAAGTGTGATAGTTTTTTCTCATTATCTCATAAACACAAACATTTTTAAAGGAAATGGTTTGAAAAGCACCCGATGTGTAGTCTAAACACTTAAACATCTTAAATCAGTTTATTCAAAATATTATATCATTACTGAAATAATATAAATTTTGTAGTAACATTTGACAGTTTATTTATTAAAAGTTTTAAACTTTTAGACAAAATTTGTTGTGGGTCAACCCGACCCAACCCATACAAAAAATTAACCGTTTGGCTTGTTACCCAACTCCAATAAATATGGTACTTTCTCTGTGAAGTTGATTTACCTCGTCAACACGAACATTATATATCTGGATGGTCGAATCATCCATACCAATAGCGATTATATTGTTGTCTTGAGGATGGAAAGCAAGAAAAGTAGCTGCTGGTGGTGGAGGCATAAAAGTTGTCATTGTCTGCATGACAGTTGACTTTTAATATCAAACATGGTTCTATAAAACATAAAAAAATAAAATAAAATAAAATAAATTGTTGTTTCAGATACATCACCAACATCTTTGTAAGGTGGTTTTTTTTTAAACTTTCATTTGGATGACAAATGTTTTCAAAATCTTGAATTAAAGCCCCTAAATATTTGATGCTAAAAATTTAGTCAACTTTACCTTGAATGTCATCATGTTGAATAAAGAAATCTTTCCTCCTGAAGCTGACATCACATAAGAATCATTTTTGGACAATGCAAAGCAGGAAACCAATTCTTCGGGGTTGGTTTCAGCAACATCGTTTGTCATTAAAATCCCGCTTGAAGGTTGCCATAGTTGAGGGCTAACATTGGCTGTTGCCTGCAGAAACAAGTTTGACATTAAAAGTCAAACTTTGACCTTCACACAAAAAACTTTGATTCGATTCAAATTAGAAGCCCTCTTACCTTGCCACTTGAATTCCGCTCACTACGTTGCCATTTCCACAACAGATGAATAGCATTTGATGCTAATGCCAAAATAGCATTTCCTGCATTTGTATATATTAATCTTGATATCTGCACAATCAATAACAAATAATAATTATATACTGATTTAAAAAGATTGATTCCCCATGCCAACAAGAAAATGATAAGAAAATTGATCATATATTATCTAACGAGTCATTAGATTCGGGAGGTGGGAATTTCAACCAATTTAGTTATGAACGAGTAGATTCATAATATGGGTCAAATAAGAAAAGTTAGCTAAAAAAGATATGGGTCCAAAGCCACATGAGGTGTACTTCTAATCATAAAACATCCCTAAATTGTTCTATTTCAAAAAATTTAGATCATTAATGAATTAATTTAAAATTTGTGGCAAATTTTGACAAAGTAAGTTTCAATAAAAGGTTGACATTTTTGGACAAATAGTGCTCTGCGTCCTTGTTTTGACCCGTATAGAAACGTATATGTTATGATCCTTCCATTTTGCCACCTCTAAAGGTATGTGAATTCAACGTACTAGAACTACAATTTGTTTTAGGGCATTTCTAACTATAAAACCATGTCATAAAAGGCAACATACCTTTGTTACTCTCATGTTTTCTGGAAGTTTTAGCGATCGACATTGAGAAGATTCACTTATTTCAGTGAGTTTCCAAACCTTTGATTTGTCACTTGTTTCTTCGTTGATTCTCGGTTTCACATCTACCATGCTTCTAGTATCTCCATTCTAATATAACAATATATCATATTTTATAATTTAAAAAAAAAGAAGCCATGTCATAGATCCAAAACCGATAAATTTAAACTCACCATTCCTGAGATAGGAGTCATAGGACCAACAGAGGCCATTCTCTCGGCTTGCGCAGCTCCGCTAGCAGCAGCAACAGCAGCAGTTATTGTGTTTAAGGTAGGCTGAATGATATAATACAATTATCATAAATAATGCATAATGCAAAAAAAAAAAAAAAAAAAAAAGTTGTACTTTAAGCTACCTTTGAAGGTTCGGGAGCTCTTGAAGCAGTGTCATAGGAAAGATTTTCAAAAGTTCTAAGTAATCGAAGACCATCTGAGTTTGCTAATATTTTTATCCCATTTTCATTAGCAGAAACAGCCAATAAAGTACCATCTTTGTTAAACCGGATACGTGGGCTCGCCTTCATTTTAGAGTCAATGACAAATTAGATTTGATATTTCTCGAAATTTTTTAAATGAAATGAATGTTATTTACCGGAAGACCTCCATCAGCCTCAACACTTGTTAAAAGATGAACATTATCCATGTCCCAATATTTGATAGAGAAATCATCACCAGCTGCCAAAAAGCGGTTTTTAATTGTATCGAACTGCACAACGCCTAAAGATCGTTTACGGAAACCAAGATACGTTCTTTTTACAGCTCCTTCACTTTCGTTCCATTCTACTATGTATGACTCCCCTTCTTTGCTGGTCCCACATGAAAAGAGCCTGGAATAATCACCAAAAGGTCAAGAAAGTTACAAACTTTGAACTCAACAGAGCTATTTACTTATCAATTCGGGTATTTTTATCTTAATGGGTCAAACAAGTAAAAGTTTAGAATAAAATAAATAGATAAAAGGGAAGTGTGTCTAAAGTGTATTTATAATGCATAAAACCTCAGAAGTAATAGTATTCGTTAAATCAAACTGTTACTGAAATAATATAATGTTCTAAATAGCATTTGATATAGAAATGATGTATGAAGAATTTAGTAACTTTGGACAAAAAGATAGTCATCAACCCAAACCCAGCCCGTACCAAAAGTTATTCCTTTTGACCCGTTATCCAGCTTCCCGACCCGCCTGTTTTCCACCATTAAATAGTCTCAATGCATCAAATTTGTTGCAATTAACCTTGTTCCATCAGCACTATATGCCATTGTTGTGCACCAACGGCCCGGAGCCTCATAATCAACCCGGGAACCCATGTTATCATATAACCATGCTTTTATTTTCCCATCAAGAGCCGTTGAAAATATGAACTGAGGCCAAACAAAAATAGCAGAAATTTCAGCGGCAGGTACAACATACAAAATTTTCAACCAGGATATGTATTACAATAACATTTTTATAACTTTTTTACACTACTAGATAAGTACAAATTTTTATTTTCAAGAGTTTTTATTTATTTTTACCTGAATGTTTTCTTTGAAGTGAGGGCATACGGAATAAACGGGAGCATCATGACCTTCAAAAGTGTACTGTCTTGCACCCGTTGCTGCATCCCAAACCTATAATCACCAGAAAGTAAGACACCATTATATACATAAATGTGTATTTATCGAATATGGTTGATGAAATATATATTCTAAAAAACCTTGATGGTCTTATCATCTCCACAAGTTATCACACAAAGCTGCTTATTTGGACTAGAAAATGCAAGATCATTTACTCCGCCAACATGAGCATCGATCTATAAATCAAATAAATGAATGTTAATTAATATTTTTCATTTACAGGGAAAGATAAGTCAAAGTCAACAGAATTGACCCACAGATACCTCTAGATGTTGTCTCACATCATCGCTTCCATGATATGAATATATTTGTACAATGTGCCTCGAATAAGCAACTCCTGTGTGCATAAAATTATTCAATGTGTCATTTTCGATCCATTTGTTTCTAATTGTCTGATTTGCATTGAGTTTTAATCTCAACTAGGTCAAACAAATTTTTTTTTAGCTAAAAATGGACATGGTCAAAAAGGTTGAACGTCATCCAAAGTCTGTATTTTAATAGCATATAACTTCCTAAACATTTTTATTCAAAATTTTAGATTATTATTGTGATAATATTGTTTCCATGAGCAAAATTTACGCATTAGTTATTTATAAAATATCTAAAAATAAATAAAAAGTGTTGGCTTGTCAACTGAAGGGTCGTGTTGACTCGCAGTCAAAAAATGATTTTTTTAACCCGAAACCATTTTGACCCATAAAGATTGATAAAAGAATAACTCTGAATCTAGTTCACATATTATGCATTTATGCTACAATTCGCTTAGCAAGACTTACCAAACAACGAACCATCTGGACTCCAAGTTACACGATTTACCGACACTCCAGGATCTTTTACAAGAGCAGCCTAAAATCGGTAAATATGATATGATTTATGATATTTCCAAAAATAATAATAAGTGGTTAATTAAGCATAAACATACCTGCAAAGACATTGAACATACACTAAGATCCCAAACTTTGAAGTTTTTAATCACCAATTTATCTCTTGAACCGACTTCCCACAATCCAATGTCCCCCACATTTGTTCCAACTGATGCATCCAGTTTATCGAAACTCAATTCAGTATCCACTAAAGAAAATTATAAAAGGAAAAAAAAAGGATAAATGTTTGACTGAATTACCTAAGAGTAATGTTTGTTGTATAGGATGAAAATCCATGCTCATAGGAGATGAACCCTGGTTCAAATTCCGAGCAACAGTTTTGGGCAAGTCATCAGCTGGATTAAAAGCTTGACTATGACCACCATGCCCCTGGAATGACACGGGCAAAACGTTGACCGGAAGGTTGACCTATGTAATAAGCCAATCATGAAAATCATTAGTCTCATGCTCATCTTCTAGAAGTGTAAGAAGTTGTTTGATAAAACCAAATCAAATCACCTCATCGGTTAAGCCCATGGTCCTTGTTCTTTTGCTCATATGATCAGAATCCCCGGCTGGAAAATCCAACGACGGGTTCGTTGGTGGGGTCCGTGGATGCTTTAAAGCAGCAGGCATAGATGGCCCACCAAGCCCGATTGCACTACCAGAAACCGCTGGGTGAGCTACTGCAGGTGGATTTGACATCCAACCCGCAAGGGGAGTTGGAAGTTGAGCTTGTGTAGGTTGAAACGGCTTGACACATAATAAAGATGCCATTTAGTCAAAGAAAGTCAAGAAACCGAGTGTTAACAGTTAAAAAGTAGTATAAAACAAACCCCGTGTGCCCCTAGAGGAGGAAAGCCTCCGGCTTTTGGTAAAGACCCGAGAATTGGATTATTTGCAGGTGATGGAGCGCGTGCACCGTTTGGTTGTCCACATGAGTGGTCTATAAACAAAGTTTTGATATCTGGATTTGGCCTGGGCGTTTTACAAAGTTGGTGTTGCCAATTCAAGCTACAATACATATACAAATTATCACAAATATAAGCCATGACAGGGGGTGTTTGGATGTGCGTCTTAGAAACGACCAAAAATCAGTAACCGGCTGTAATAAAACATGGTGCATTGGATAGTGTTTGGATCTGCTTATGTTGATTATCAGATGATCTTTTTTGCACATCCAAACACCTTGATGATGCAAATGTGCTAAAAATCTAACCTTTGGTTTATTAGAGTCCTAAGTCTCGAGTTCTTGAGATTAGGAAACTGCAATTTGTCACGAAACAAGGGATTTGCTTCGATAAGCTTCTTGAGCTCAACCAACATTATAGCTCTAGCTGATTTAGTATCTCCATATTTAGAAAGTTGCTCATTCTCCCTAAAATGCAATCCAAACAACTAATTAAAACCCATTTTTTATCGATTTCTGAAAGTTTGGCGGAACTTGAGGAGGGTCAAGAGGGTCCATTGACCCCTACAACAGCAAAAATTTGCCAACTTTTTATACATAAAAGCTTAGTTTTTCTTTAACAAAATCATGATGAGGACTGCACCTAAAATTCTCCAAAGTCAATAACTGAGTAATCTCTTTGAAAAGCTCCTCGTTGAAAGATGCAAACACTTTAAGATCCTTCACAAGAATCTCAACGGCTTTCGAGCGATCATTTCTGTTAGACATATATATATCAAACAAATTCAAGAACACTTTAGTAATCAACAACACTAATCTGCTCAAATTAACTTAATGACTTACTTATCCAATGCTTCAAGATACTTCTGTTTTCTAATTTCGAAAAATATCTTCATTGAGTACCGATTATCATCCACTTTAGTGAACCCAGAAAGGTATTTCTCAACTTCATCCCAATTCCCATTATGAACTTCATCTTCAAAATACTTCATATTGAAGAAGAACCCTGATTCTTGTTCAAGCCTATCATAAACCCCATATGAAATAAGCATCAAAATCCACCAATTATACTTCAAAATTTAAAATTTATAAAGTTTAACAAAAGAAGAACCCTGATTCTTGTTGAAGCCTATCATAAACCCCATATGAAATAAACATCGAGTTGTTATATAGACACTCAAGGTTTTACTAAATTCACCCATTTCCTACGGTCGTTTTGGTTGAAACTGTCGTTTCAAGGTCGTTTCAGTTGAAACGGCCGCCACGTGTCGCGACGACGAAACCTTAAAATTCAGGGGGCCGCCCTTTATATTGACCGTTTCAAGGTCGTTTTGGTTCAAACTGTCGTTTCAAGGTCGTTTCACTTGAAACGACCGTTTGGTTTTGGTGTTTTTAGTAAAATCCTCGGGTGGATATAGTAGGAGCCTAAACATCAAAATCAACCAATTATACTTCAAAATTTAAAATTTATAAAATTTAACAAAAGAAGAACCCTGATTCTTGTTCAAGCCTATCATAAACCCCATATGAAATAAGCATATATATCAACCAATTATACCTCTAAATTTAAAATTTAACAAAAGAAGAACCCTGATTATAGTTCAAGCCTATCACAAACCCCATATGTAATATACATCAAAATCAACCAATTATACATCAAATTTTGAAATTTGTAAAATTTAACAAAAGAAGAGCCCTGATTCTTGTTCAAGGCTAACATAAACCCCATATGAAATAAGCATCAAAATCCACCAATTATACTTCAAAATTTAAAATTTATAAAGTTTAACAAAAGAAGAACCCTGATTCTTGTTGAAGCCTATCATAAACCCCATATGAAATAAACATCAAAATCAACCAATTATACTTCAAAATTTAAAATTTATAAAATTTAACAAAAGAAGAACCCTGATTCTTGTTCAAGCCTATCATAAACCCCATATGAAATAAGCATATATATCAACCAATTATACCTCTAAATTTAAAATTTAACAAAAGAAGAACCCTGATTATAGTTCAAGCCTATCACAAACCCCATATGTAATATACATCAAAATCAACCAATTATACATCAAAATTTGAAATTTGTAAAATTTAACAAAAGAAGAGCCCTGATTCTTGTTCAAGGCTAACATAAACCCCATATGAAATAAGCATCAAAATCAACCAATTATACTTCAAAATTTAAAATTTATAAATTTTAACAAAAGAAGAACCCTGATTCTTGTTCAAGCCTATCATAAACCCCATATGAAATAAGCATCAAAATCAACCAATTATACTTCAAAATTTAGAATTTAAAAAATTTAACAAAAGAAGAACCCTGATTCTTGTTCAAGCCTATCATAACCCCATATGAAATAAGCATAAAAAAATCAACCAATTATAGTTCAAAATTTGAAATTTATAAAATTTAACAAAAGAAGAACCCTGATTCTTGTTCAAGCCTATCATAAACCCCATATGAAAAAAGCATCAAAATCAACCAATTATACTTCAAAATTTAAAATTTATAAAATTTAACAAAAGAAGAGCCCTGATTCTTGTTCAAGCCTATCATAAACCCCATATGAAATAAGCATCAAAATCAACCAATTATACTTCAAAATTTAAAATTTATAAAATTTAACCTAATGAATACAGCATATTTACCTGTGAACTGTCTCCTTAAACTTTTCTTCATCAAGAAACTGCAAGATCAAGAACACAAGCTCTCTGCTTAGCGACGACATTGCACCTCCGCCGTTGCTAAATTCGGAGAAAAATTAGAATCCCTCTGATTAAGCAGATCTGTAAAAACCCAAATACAAAAAAATAATTAAAAAAATAATAATAAAAAGAAATCAAATGATTAATTACTTTTTTTTTTTAAATGGGAATTTAAAATAAAAGTAAAAGCAGCATATTAAAATAAAATATATATATTATAAAAAAAATTAAAAAACCCACATCCAGAAACTAGATCCCAGGACTTTGAGCTTAAAATCCAACCACACCAAACCCAAAAAGAAAAAAAAAAGGAAAAAAAAAACATGTATCTCGATGAGCCTGCTTCTACCCAAATATGAACATGACTGGTTAAGATTCAAAAAGTGTAATTTTTAAAAAAATATATATATTTATTGTTTAAAAGAAAATACAAGATTTTTTGGTGGATCAGAGAAAAGAAAGCAGCTTTAACCCTCCGGGAATCGAAGATACAAAAGCGGTTCACAAACGGAAAAGCTAAAGCAGAGGAAGAAATCAAGAAAGAAAGATAATTATACATATTTAAAAATATTAAAATAAAAATAAAAAATAAAAATCTACCATGAATCCACAGAAAGAGCTCAAAGAAACCACCCCAGCAAGATCGGTTGATGAAGAACACGAAGAAATTACAGGCCTTAATTTCTCTCTCTATATGTATATATATATATATATATATGTATATATCTATGTGTGTGTTGCCTCTCACTCTTCACTTTCTCTCTCTATCCTATCGTGCGGAGAAAATAAAACGACGATAATATTTGCAGAAATTGGCAATTTTATAGACAAAGGTTTTTTTTTTATAGACAAAGGTTGATAAGTGGTTTTGCTTATCAAGTTATAAGAGATTGTGGTTATCGAAAAGAAAGAATAGACAAGTGATAATTACACTAGACGTGGGGCCCACGAAGCCGGCTTGGAATGACGAGCTGACAGCTGTACTTCAGCTTGGCTTGACTGAGAAGTGGGGATATGGTGCCTCGCAGCCTACGGTATCGCGAAGTCTTATCTTTGTCGAGATGATGGATGGCTGAGATTTGATGAACGTGGGCCTTCGGTACACTGGATAAAATGGTTTTTTGGTTTTTTATTTTGACTTATTATATACATACACTTTCAGATTCTAATTTTACATCTTTACATATAGTGTATAGGTTTATGATTTGCGTATGGAAAATAAACAAAAATACTGACCCTCTTATGGGCGAAGTATTGAAGGGACCCAGGGGCGATCGTCCTTACGGTTTTTTCGGCTAAAAGCATTGATATTCACGACCCTCCTTGGTGTTTTCTTTCAAGCTTCGCCACTGACACCCCCCCCCCCCCTAAAATTTAAGGAGATTTTGAGCACCCCTACTGACAACCTCGTACTGAACCGTCGTACTAAATTCGCACCCTATGCCCGACGTATATGGGTGTATGTTTAGAATTGGGATGTAAGAATAGGAGAGCTCTTTATTTTAGAGTAAATTGTGGGAATCGTCCATGTAGTTTTTCTTTTTAATGTCATTATTCGTATGAGTTTTAAAAATTTATGGCTATAATTCGAAGATTTGTTTTTTTAACATCTTTAATCTCTGACGCTAACTGCTATTAGATTTTTTCGTTAAGTCAATGTATAATGACAATTATCTCTACCCTTTTATTTAAAAAATTTCAGAGGCGGCAGGGATGGTAGCGACGGGTACGGAATTAGTGGTGATAGAGTGGTAGTAAAAGATTTTTTAAAATAATTATAAAATAAATAGGCAGAGATTGAGAAAATCTAATGACAGTTAGCGTTAGATATTAAATATGTTATAAAAATACAAACATTAGGACCAAAACTATATAATTTTTATATATAAAAACGAAAAAGTAAAATTTGAGTAAATTAGTATAATAGTATTCCCGTAATTTACTCTTTATTTTATGTTTCTTTCTTTGTTAAAAACTTGTAAAGAAGTGACAAGGTGTCATCCAGACGGGGGATGTTTAAAAGGGCGAAGTCTTGGTTTTAATTACGAAACTGCCATCATTAATTGGTTTTGTGCCTTTATGCGATAAAAAGGATGTAGACACGATATGATAAATTGGGAATGTTTCGTGAGAAGACAAATTGGGCTACTTTGGATGAGAAGACAAATTGGGCTACTTTGGAATTAGGTCACCAGCTTTTGTGATTATTCTATCTACGTCTAGTTTTTTATTATCCCATGAATACACATTATTATATATATTCTCATAAAATAATAACTAATTAACTAAAATATTTCGAGCAAAGATCTAGATTGGTCTATGTTAAGACTTCCACTTTCACATGGTTAAAGTTTAGAGCAAAATTAGTGAAAGATCTAGATGGGTCTAAGTGGTGTTTTTCGCTATATATCTTATATAATTTTCTAGTATTTTGTTGACTAACTTTTTGTTAGTAATAAATCTTCTTTTGCTGTTAGAAAAACTAAAATATTTAGTGTAGCTCCTTGATACCTAGGCTGGTACGTATCACAAAACGCTTAAAAAATGGACTCTATGACTATGGATAGCCTAAACACGAAGTTTCGCGATATTCATTTAAGTTTTTCATGATGATGAGCCAAAAATATAAATGACAAGATTTTGCAGTCACGGATTGACACGGGATAACGCGTGCATATAAAAAGTAGAATTGCTATAACGCTACGTAAAATTACTGAAATAAAAAACTACGTAACTACCCAAACACTGAAGTGGCATTGCTATAACACCACGTAAAGAAGACAAAAATTAAAAGAAAACACATAATGACTCAAACGCTTAACTATCGAGTCTATGACTTAAAATTATATCACACAACTATACGTATAATACCACAACCTCCTTTGCTAAATCTTTGAGGTTGACAATAGAAGAATAAAAGAATTATATGCCACATGACTATACATATTACACCACTAACTTATGTGCTAAAATGGTTGCGCTCGAAATGGGTAAACGAAAAACAAACCTATTATAATATACAATTACTTTAGCAAAACAAAAATGTAGCAATGTAGCAATCAGAAAAGAAAATAATAATTAAATATTAATATATATTACTGTCATCCCAAATAAATTATATTATTACTATTCCTCCGATGTTCATCTCGTATATATATGAATATATTATATCGTAGTAAAATATTTATTTATCATCTAACTTAGAAGCAATCAAATGTCAAACTTACTAATCAATCTAAATATGAAGCAATCAAATATCTAACATTCATATAATCAACATAACTATACATTATAATAACATTCAATTATCAATGACTGGTAACATTATAATAATCAATCTTAAGATCTAATCAATAATCCAACAATTAATCAAATACGAGAGTCAAATTTAGAGAAAAGTTAAAAAATAATCTAAATTAGAAAAACGGATTTAAAAATGCCTAAAGTAAGGTTGTTTCGGTTAGGGACTTAGGGGTGAGCATAATCTCGGGTATCCGAGAATTCCCGAGTACCCGACCCAGAAAATCCCGAAAACCAAAGCAAAGATGATTATACCCGGTCTTACACATTTCCTAGTTACACAGAAACTCGGTCTCGGTCTCGGTCTCGGGTGTGGACCTAGGAATCCCGAAAGACCGGTTTTGTCATTAAATTCCAATTTGGACCGCCCAAATACATATATCGAGTCATCATGTGATATTGGCAGCCCCGCACTTTATATATTAACTATTTTTAAACGGACAAAACTTTTATTAATACGAGAGAGTAGCAATAAGTTAGAAGACATAACATACAACAAAAGGTCTTTAACCATACGTAATACTTCATACATAAATCAAAGGTTAAAAGATTACACCGCTTATATCTCAATAGTATCTGGTTGATTAATAAAGTATATCTCCTTTATAGATTTAAAGTTCAAGTTCCATAGTAACCAAATAGTATGTAAATTATTATTGAAAAATTTAGTCAATAAGTTATGTGTAAATTATTGTTAAAAGAACTAAAGGCTAAAAGAAGAAAAGAAAAAAAAGGGTAACATGATGATGTATTAGTGACTAACGTCTCAATAATGGTTTCATGGGGGCAGGGACCACAAGGGTTTTTGTTTTGGTGGTAGATGATGAAATGTGTATCATGGCTTAAATATTGTCATTTGTCACTGACTAGGAAAGTGAAATATGTGGGCCCCGCTAAACACTTGTCATATTCCCATCGGCCCTTTCTTCTTCTCGAAGGTCGGATCTGGTCCGATAGAGGGGGTGGTGCTCCCGCTATTTCTCATCTTTGGTTTCGATAGAGGGCGATGGTATCTGTATGGGTTGCTATGTAGTTTGTTACGGTTTAAATATCTAGTATGTTATCAAACACGCGCTATGGTTTTTCATACACCGTTTGGGAATCAAATCATTATTATAAATTTATAATAGTGCAAGAGTATGTAAAGAGAAATTTATGAAGTTTTCGTGATTCGATTAAATACAGATTAATTTAAGCTATAATTTATAATTAAAAGAAATTTTAGTTTTTAATTAAAAGAAGTTACAATTATTAAAATATCTGTGATAAAAAAATTGAGTTGTATATCTATTGGCCTAACCCGACCGACGGAAGGCCCAAATAATAGATTTAGCATCTATTCTCTTCAAATAGATAGAGTGATCATACAAGAGTAATACGAAAGAATGAACTAATGACAATAAAGAAACTAACTAAATAATAATTAATTTAGTGTTAATAATACCCTTCTTTTTTACTAATTTTTTCCACGAGTACAAGACACTCTGTAGCCCGTAGCGGCGTAGCATCACATGAGGGAAGATTCCTAGTTGTGTTTCTAACTCTAATGAAAAAGAAGTCATTTGTTTAAAGAAAACATAAAATTGTAAGGGTTTAATATTTTATTTTAATAAACCTCTTAAAATATTGAACAGAGAAAACAAGCAAATGAAACAAATAATAAGTTATTTATATTCAACATTAATTGACCAAGACAACCAAACAAGGTGAAAGTTGTTATTCTATTAGACATAAAGCTGAGTTTTACTTTATTCCCATTTATTCATTGATTCTACATTTGTTTTTTGAAACAAGACAAATTTCAAGTTTTACAAAATAAAAAGATTTCTACTTTTAAGAAATTGTAATTACATAATAGGAAATCAGATAAATACTTTTGTAATATATTTGGGGTAGTTTAGAATATTGTTATATGAGCTTTAGTTACGTCTTTGTTAGCAATGACGGACCCACTAAGGGCCTAGGGGTAGCGCCCGCTACCCCTGAACTTTTACCCCGATGTGCAAATTTTTTTTATAGGTTTCGATTTTTCGCGACCCCTAAAACGAATTTTTCGCGACCCCTGAAAGAAATTTTATGGCTTTTACTTAAAAATATGATCAAAAGCCCCTTAAAAATATGATTAAAAGCCCGTTAACTACCTAAAAAATTTTTTCGGGGGCGCTGCCCCCGAACCCCCGTTAGTCCCCGCTACCCGTGATATTCTTTCCTGGATCCGCCACTGTTTGTTAGTAGTAGTGTAATTTGTCGTCTAAAAAAATAGGGACTTTTATGATTAGATACTGGGATTGTCTAACATGTGCCCTAAGGGCACACATAAGATGCAATAAATGCATCTCGAAAATTAAAAAAGATGCAATAAATACATTTTGAAAATTAAAAAATACATTTTTCAAGAAAAATATTTGTACATTTCTCATTTTTCAAGATAAATGTTGATATCTTTTTCAATTTTCAAAAAGAATCTTAGCAACTTTTTCAGTTTTCGATGTGCATTTATTGCACCTTATGTGTGCCCTTACTGCACATGTTAGACAATCCCTTAGATATTTATTTAACAAAGAGTTAAATATATTCAAATAGGAAAAATGGACACTATTAATCCCAACTATTCGATATTGGACAAAAATAATCCTACCTATTTTTTTGGACAAAGATAATCTTATAAATACACCATGTTTTTTCTAATAATCTTTTTCGTTAAAAAACTAACTCCGTTAGTTTGTGATGACGTGGAGGACCAATACTGTCATTATTAAAACTTGTTTCTATTTAAAAAATCTGGGGGACCAATCTTATCATTATGTAAACTTTATTTAAATTTAAAAAAAAAAACCATTCTCTCTCTCTGGCAAAACCCACAACCGGCGACCACCACCTCCAGCGTTCCACCTCCGGCCTCCCCCTCCTGCCGTCGTTCACCAGCGACCGCCACCGTCGTTCTCCACTGACGATTTGGGTTTCGACCTCTACTTCTCATCCCTTTCTCCTTCTCCGGTGATGAGCCTTCCTCCTCCCATTTTTCTGCCGATGAATCCTTCACAAACGGCGACCTTCACCCTCCCACTCCCCCTTCGTCAATTCCGGCAAAGCCACCCTTCACCCCTACCTCCATCCGATTAAACCCCGGTGACCCTCCCTTCCTGCTCCCCTTTCGAACCCAACCCAACCCCTCCATAACTTCCGACGGACCTGCTCCACTCGTAACCCTCCTCTGCCCCATCCAACCCCTGGCGACCATCGAACCCTCCAACCTCCCCTCTCGTTTTCCGGTTCACGACAGCCCCAAATGGGAGCAGAGAAGGTGATGGCACCGGTTCACGACAACCCCCCTCCGCCGTGGCTGCCGGATTGGTCACCGGCGTTCGACCGGAAATCGGTCCAGATTATCACCGGCGTCGAAAGAGAAGAAAGATCGGGGTGTTTGGGTTTTTTTCTTAAATAAAGTTTAATTAAATGACAAGATTGGTCCCCCATGTTTTTTAAATAGAAACAAGTTTGAATAATGACAATATTGATCCTCCACATCATCATAAACTAACGGAGTTAGTTTTTTAACGGAAAAGATTATTAGAAAAAACATGGTGTATTTATAAGACTATTTTTGTCCAAAAAATTAGGTAGGATTATTTTTGTCCAATATCGAATAGTTGGGATTAATAGTGTCCATTTTTTCATTCAAATAAGGATGACATTGTAATTGTAAATTTAATACATTCAATATTATGAGGATTTCAAACGATAAAAATTGCATTTGTTATTAAACCAGATTTCCAATCTTCTTTATAAACACTTATCTTGTCTTTATTGTTACATATTTTGTGAAAAAACTTCTCATTTTCACACCATCATAACTCTTTTACATCTATTTGTATCATCAAATTATTATTTTTATATTGAAGTAGTGAACTACCGTACTCTCCTTTTTTTTCATCCCTATGTACCAAAATCCTAAATGACAAGCTCGTAAAATCTTTGTGTTTTTTTTGTGACATAAAATCTTTGTCTTTTTTTTTTTAAAACATAGAGGTAAAATCTCTGATCTTAATAGGGATAGTTGGTTCTCCTTTTCCTGCTTTAAATCATGTAATCTAGCTCCTTGCTAGTTTTTTGTTTTTAATAAAGTTTTCGTGGTTGTTCAAAAAAAAAGCAAATATAGTATTTGGTTGAATAAATATAAATAAATAATTAAAAGAGTTGTCAAATATGTTCTTTTTAACGACGACTTGGATCATTGATAAGGGGATGAAGAACCTCCCACCCGATTATCCCCAACTCCAACCAGTGGAGACAGTAATTGGCACGTCCAAAATGGCAAGCTCGTACATCAGCCCTATACTCAACCGAGTCATCAATTCAGGAGGAAATTGCTACTACCAATAAAACTCCCTGAGAGGATCGAACTCATACACAAGCTCTATCCACTCCTCCATGTCCACTAAGTCAAAACTAGGAACATTTGTCAAATATGTAAAAGCATTTTTGACTTTTGGCATTTCAAGAATTAAAACATATATAGAGGAAAGATTAAATGAAAACCTCTCCGAGTTTGGAAAACCGTGAAAACCAAGCTAAAAAATTCAATTTTTGTTTAGATTTTTTTATGGTGATTCTCTAAGTTAAAAAGACCCCCTTTATACAAAAAAATTAAAAAAAAAACGCCTAGTAAATTTAAAAAAAAAATATTTTAAAACATTAAAAATTATAGGTCTTATATTCAAGTCTAATCTGTAATTAAAAAACAAGGATTTTCAGGTTGGGCATGATGTTTCCTCACCTATGATGGGTTTCCTTATAAGATGGAATTGAGATAATCAAGTGGGTTGGTTAGTAGCCGGGTCAGTGGTCTAAATTTATTGTTAAAAAATCCAGATAAAAGGCTTTTTAAACTTGTTCATCAATGCTTTAATTATTTGAAGAGTTTAATGAAAAAGGAAAAATAAGATCGGCTCATTCCAAAAATAGACCCTAGTCTAGCTCGTTACACATAAAAACGATTTTAAGAATTTAATTCACTTCTAAACCGAAAGGTAACATACATGACCTAAGTCGACACGCACGGAAGGCGGGGAACAAGCTGCGCCGCCAACCCTTTTTGAATAGCAAACCCTAGCCGTATAAAAACAACATTCTTCAATCTAGAGGTTGCACTATTCCCGCGCATGACTTTTTGGATCCGGTTCAACATGGTCACCGCCTCTGACTCAAGATGGCCAGATGTATCGAAGGCGAAAGGAACAAACACATGTTGGTTTTCAATGCACGCTTTCTCATGTTTGTTAACCTTTTCAGCCGCTGCCCTGGACGCCGCCTGACCCGCTGAGAAGGTGTTGGCCCTCAGACCCACAAGAGGGGAGACCCCTGTTAAATCGACACAAGCGTGTTTCCCGTTCTGCCACCCAAAAACAAGTATGTCGGCCGGTCGGAGAGTTGAACGCCCATCCAGGGGGTCAGATAGGAAGTTAACAGGAGCTTCCTTCCTGGCCGAAATCCCAGCCCGCCTGAAGATGTTAAACAAAACAACATTCTTCAATCTAGAGGTTGCACTATTCCCGCGCATGACTTTTTGGATCCGGTTCAACATGGTCACCGCCTCTGACTCAAGATGGCCAGATGTATCGAAGGCGAAAGGAACAAACACATGTTGGTTTTCAATGCACGCTTTCTCATGTTTGTTAACCTTTTCAGCCGCTGCCCTGGACGCCGCCTGACCCGCTGAGAAGGTGTTGGCCCTCAGACCCACAAGAGGGGAGACCCCTGTTAAATCGACACAAGCGTGTTTCCCGTTCTGCCACCCAAAAACAAGTATGTCGGCCGGTCGGAGAGTTGAACGCCCATCCAGGGGGTCAGATAGGAAGTTAACAGGAGCTTCCTTCCTGGCCGAAATCCCAGCCCGCCTGAAGATGTCAAACAAAACGTCCCGAACCACATCATGTCGATATTTAAACCCCGGGAGCTCTTTGCAATGGACGGCGTGCTCCCCGAACGAATCCAAACATGCCTTGTTGCAGACGGGGCATTTTTCATCCACAGGGAACAGGGGAACCATGAGGCGATACTTGAGGATGGCCCGGTATTCGACAGGCGACATGTGCTGCCCTAACCCGTCAATAGGGAGAGCGTGGAGAAAGTCTTGTGCATGTGGTTGTCGAAGACATTCCCAAACGGCCTTTTGCCTGACTGTCGAAGATATTAATTAATTTCGAGATAAAGATATTGTACTTTTAGAATTAGTTTTTGTAGTATCTAAAGGGATAAAATAGAAATAAAAATGCAGTTTTTGTCGTCCACTCATTTTCATTGTATGCTTTTATTTATGCGGTATTATTAACTTTCGTTCCCTCGAAAATTGCTTCAATATTTCGTCTCTTTCTTTCTTGTAAATTATTAGGCAACGATAACGATAAGATATAACGAAAAGAGACGAGAAGTTGGGATGTAAGAGATCACGTGACATTGCTCTGTTTTGTGACTCCGTGTATATAATAATATATTGGTATAAAATTCTATGGAACAAATGAGGTTGATGACAGCCATGCCTAAATTATTGCCACCTACTTTTTTTCTAGACTATTAATTTGTTTTTTAAATTTTACTTAATCTTAAAATAAAATTTTGATATTAACATAATAAAGAGGATGTTTTGAGATCAAGTTCTATTTGGATTCAACTCTTAAGATAGACCCTTTAAATGGGTTAGACTCTAAATAATAAAATGAAATAATACTAAAACTTTTGATCAATTTTCTCTTACTCTTTTCTTCATCTAAAACCAAACTTAAATACTAAAACATACTACACATAAACTAGTGGAACTAAAGTAAAGGAGAACATGCAAATCATGAAAACATGCTAAGAAAATGCTAAGAAAATTAAAACATGCGAATCATGAAAACATGCTAAGAAAATGCTAAGAAAATAAAAAAGAAAAAAAAGAAAAAAAAAACTTGAGCACAAAGAAGTTGATGGATGGTTCGTATCAGTCGCTAAGGCTATTCGTAATGGGGCGTTTTTGGGCTTCATAACGCCCCATAACGCCCCGCCCCACTACGCTTAGGCGTTATGGGGCGTTATGGACGAAAAAAAATCCAGGGCGTTAGCCAGGTAACGCCGAGAGAGGGGAGAAATCAAATGATTATGGGCGTTATGGGGGCATTATCCACTACACCATAAAGCCCCATAAAGCCCATTGTCCAGTCACCGTCCACATGGCGGATAATGCCCCATTCGGGGCCTTATGGGGCCGTATCCATTACGGGTAGCCTAAAAGACAAAAAGAAAAAAAAACAGAAAAAAAACACTATTGAAACTATTAATGGGAGTTTTAGTTTGTTTATAGGTAAAATCTCTAAACTACATTATGTTGTTTTAGTGATATTATAATGCATTTTTTTATTGGTTAAATCATTATTTTATAAGATTTAAACTAATAAGCTATTAGAGCATGTGATATATATGGTGTTGAAATGTGGATTTATTATAATATGTGAACGATGACTGCATAACACCATTTGGTGTTATGATAGGGGTATATATGGTGTTGTGGGTGGTGTTATAGTAGAATTTTTTTAGTTTAAACAAAAAAATAATGCGTGGAGTTTTCTAATTGGTGCAAACCCAACCATCATCTTCTACCACGCCGTGTGAATCTCCACGGCAAAAAACCACGCGACCCCAAAACACGGAGGGGAGACGATGTTCAACGTCGTTATCCTCTCAATGACCCCATCAAAACACGCCCATACCAGATGCCCTTACTTAAAGAGCTAATACTTTATCACTAAGTTGTCACTTTGAGATCATATGACCTATCAAATAAGCCTCAAAGTTTTATGTGGATTCATTATATACTATATAAAAAACATAGCTTGTACATTTTCTATTTTATTATGTAGAGGTCTCTTTTATGCTTACAAAATGTTATTTTGTTGCATATAGATTAACTTTTTAAGCCCTCAATTAGTGTGTCTTTTTTGTATTTATTATTATAGTTTTTATTCTTGTTTTTTTAGTTTTCTTTAACTTTTGTGGGGCTTTTTCTTTTTTTCACCCGAGATCAATGAGTTTAGTAAAGAAGTTGGTGATGTAATAAGTACAACCGTATAATATAGATTTTTTCCTAGGTCAACGAGTTTAGCAAACGAGTTAGTGGTTCTAGTTTTCGTTTAACACGGTTGCCTTTAGGTATTTAATTGTTTGTAGTGTTATATTTAACTAGACTTATGATTTTAATGTTGTTGCGTTGTCTTTTTCATTTTCGTTTTCTTTATATTGCGCTTTAACAATATAACTATTTTATATACCTGATTTATCTCACGGCAACACACAGACAGTAAATCTAATTTAAATCTACTTATTAAAAGCTCGATCAAGATTTAATTGAGAAACAATCATCAATATACATGTCTTTATTCAACTTATTATAAGCTAAGACTTGGTCGATGAAATAAAGATGTGATCATGTGTATGAATAAAGAACCGATCTATATATGGTAATTTTTACAGGCGTTTCAGTTTTGTTGTTCGATAGAATTTCACACTTAATAATTAACTAGTTTTAGATGGTGTTTGTTTTTTTCAAAAGATTTTCTTGTTCTCTTATGTTTGTACCGCGCAGACAACGAATAGACATTTAGTTATGCAGACTGTTTATTTTTTCAAACACGTTTCATTAAAAAATATTTGTGCGGATATTTCTTGCTGCAGATGTGGCCCAACCACTTCTAACATTATTTTCTTATCTCAGACTCCATATTGTCTGCAAAAGTTTTAAAAAAACAATATTCTTCTTACAGACTACAAAGGTGTGGTCCACCTCTTCTTATATAGATGTATGCAGATGTGGTCCGCATAATATAGATATTTTATCTCTTAAAAAACAAACTACACCTTTGCCGTTAGCGCATTGTCGCGGGATAATTAACACGAGAACATAAAATCGTTATCACTTACAACATAAAATAAAATGTTATAAAAAGAATCTTAAATAGAATAAAACAACCAAGAAATACTTATAAAATGTTATAAAAGTATTATGTATATATAAAACTTAGAAATAGCTTATGTGAACTAAATATTTCAAATTACCTTTCATTGAGATAATACATATAAACCGCAAGGTAACAAACATGACCTAAGTCAACACGCAGGGAAGGCGGGCAACAAGCTGCGCCGCCAACCTTTTTTAATAGCAAAACCCAACCGTATAAAATAGTTATTTTCTCATTTTATATTACAACATAAATGTTATTAAAAATAAATGTGCATTAAACAACACCTCATTAAACCATAAATATTATATTCACTTTTAATCACCAAAGAATATTATATTTACTTTTAACCAAATAATATAGTAATTACTTTAATCATCAACATGTTCATCTTTGTATATAGAGATAATAAACAAGACAAGCAGAACTTAGAAAAGCTAAGTTTGAGCTCTTTTAAGCTGAACAAGCCGAACTCAATTTTAGATATTTACATCGTAATACACATTATATTAGTTTAATCTGCTTAAATATCTAATTATAAGCTCTTTTATAAAATTTCATATAATTAGTATTAAAAAGAGTGTCACATGCTATGCTATTAACTGTTATAAATAGGCCACGAGGAAATAAAAGATTTAGAACAAAAAAATGTGGGTTCTAGACATTCAAAAGGAAGAAGAAACCACATAGCAAAAAACAACATATAAATTAAAATATAAAAAAACAAAAAAAAAGAGAGAATTTGAATTAGGGAGTTGAGGTTGACCGAGAAATGCATAATGGCATAACAGTAATAAAACTCATTATGAAGGTCACTCTGTAAAGTATTAATAAGTTAAGGTGGGTGGCAGTCATGTCAGCTCACTGCCCTAAACTTTAAAATAATAATTTAAATTTCGTGAACCTTTATTTTCTCGCGATAAGTTACCGTGGTTTTGACGAGATAGACGAGATGATACGGTGCTCGTGGTGACCATGACTGAGGGCGAGATAATTAATGAGGTGGGACCAGGTTGCAAGAAAGTGACGCATTTGTTTTGTTTTCACGTTTCTCTGACAAGTGACCAGTACAACGGTTCACGCGCTCCATCACCACGCGCTAGTCTATTTTTTCATTTTCTAATTTTTATTTTTTTGGAAAAGGATACCGAGTCTTTGGAAACCGGACCGTCTCGGTAATCACCAGATACTCACATCAGGAGGAAACCAACAACTGTGGAAAACTCTGCTCGGAGAGGGATAGGACCAGGGCCTCAAACCGGCCCACCCCTTGACGAGAGCTCGACCCTTCATCTCCATGTCGTTATGGTAAATCCGCATTGACTTTTTTATTTCTTTTACTTGCTATTTCTTTTGAAAATCAAATACCGCCTAAGTAATCTTTCGCAAGATTTCACAGGACTAAGGGTCGTCATATTCATAAAGAGTTCTAGTTAGTGTGCTATATCAACTTTTTACTCGGCTTTTCCACATATAGTTTTTTATTTATCTGAACGTAACATTTCCTAGTTCCTACAGACATTCAAATTTATCTATTTAATATTATGTTTGAGAGTGATAAAAAAAAGAATTTGGTAAAGGTTGCATGTAGGTACATACGGATGAAGCCCACCAGCACTGATAGTGGGAAGGGTTGGTTGCCAGCATTGTGTGACGACAGGTGCTCTCCGATTGTAGGCGTCTAACAAAGTACTAGTTTTTTTTTTTGTTTTTTTTATGACACGGGATGCTGGCTTAGTGGTAGTATGGTGACTTGTTTTAAGAGAGGTCGTAGATTCAGACCTCGACAATGTCAGAGAAGGGTGGTTTTACCCAATTGTTAAGATTTTTATCTATGTAGAATTTTTAAACTGGACCTAAAACGTTAAATAATCGAGTACAATTTAAACTCATATCACATAAAGACTTAGAAAAACAATGTTAAAGAAAAGTTGTATTTCATGATATGATTCATAACTATTTTGTTGAGAAATGCATTATTTAGTATTAGGCTATTTCCTCAGAGACAACAAATTTTATTAATAACTATATGGATTATTTGACGAGGTCGGAATACCTACTATATAGATAGAAGGGCCGTTCTAATTTTAAATTTTGAATAAACATTATGTTATTTACGTTTAAGTAGATCAAAGTCACATGGGTTCCTTTATTCTAGAATCATCTTATAAATTGAACCATAAACCACTTAGCACTTGGTTAATGACATTAATATCGTTACGCTAAAAACATATGATATTTATTTCTAAACGACGATTCTTAGATTTTTTTAGGATAAATATACTATATATACACGTTATAAATTTATACATCCACCTCGAGGTATACATCTTATTATCTTAACTAGTAGGTTTCCTTTGAGTAGGGCTGGCAATTTTGATACGAACACGAAAACACGACACGAAACATGACAATGTTAACAGGTTTTGTGTTTGGGCTTAACAGGTTTCGTGTCGTTAACAGGTCGACATGTTAAGACCTGTTAATTTTCGTGTCTTAACAGGTCGAAACCTGTTAACCTGTTAAGACACGTTTATATTTTAATAATATATATATTTTTAAATAATATATTAAAGATATATTAGAATTAGATTATTAGGTGACGTCTCTCAAAATTCCATTCCATTTATGTCGTAACATACACTCATACATCTCTAAATTCTTAAACCTGTTAAAATACAGGTCGTGTTCGTGTCTAAACAGGTTGTGTGAAACAGGTTTTATCGTGTCGACCGTCGATTAGTTAAAATTTCGTGTCTAAACAGGTTTTATCGTGTCAACCCGTTAAAATACAGGTCGAGTTCGTGTTTTGAAAACTAGACACGAAAAGTTTTCGTGTCGTGTTCGTGTTTGAGACCAATCGTGTCGTGTCTTATCGTGTCGTGTCTTAACAGGTCGTGTCTGACACGATTTGCCAGCCCTACCTTTGAGAACGTTATAAATTGAAGTTATTTATCATTTTGTTATTGGAGAATTTTTACCATTTTGTCATTTGTTTTACTTTTTTTCTTCGTTATAGTACTTACAGTTAAATAAGATTTTTTAGCTTATTTTGCTAAATTACTAATCTTTTAACTGAACGCGATGCGTTTAGCATATAAGTTTATGGTGTAACGTGTACAATCGTGTAACGTAACTTTAGGCCATAGGTTCAACATTTTAAGCGTTCTATTACTAATTTAACTTTGTAACGTAGTCTTTTTATATTTATGAACTTTATGTATTTACGAACGAGTCGTTTGACCTTGACAAAGAAGCTGATGTTTTCTTTATAGATATATTAATTCCCAACCAACATACATTTGACACCTTCAAAGTTAAATTGCTATTTTACCCCCACCCCCCTTTCTTTTTCCCTTCATGTGCTTAAGTGAAATGATGAATTTGCCTTCCTTTGTTTTTTTCTTCTTTTCTACACTACTAAAAATCGGTTTTTTTCCCTCTTTTTTCTTATTCTTCTAGATTTCTAACACTTTTTTTTTTGTTTTTTATACGAACACGACGAGTTTAGCAAATAAAATTATGGTATAACATGTGTAGTCGTGTAACATAACTTTTATATTATAGACTCAACATTTTGAATGTTTGGTCATCGTGTTGTTTAATAGGAAAACCATATCCATATCAAAATGTTAGTATTAAAGTAGTAAACCCTTTTGAACAATATTACGCCGAATAGAGTAATAGGGCTGCAATGAGCCCATTTTTAGATGGGCCAGGTCATCCATTATAAATTTAAAGCCCATTAGCAGTAGTCAAAATTAAACTCTGCCACACCTCAAGAAGAATAAAACTAATTAATAATTGTTTTAATCAGGAAAATCGGATTTTAGTAAAGAAAATTACTACAATTAATTAATAATAGCTTGAATTTATGATTTAACAAATGACACTCGCAAGTTTTATTTTTGTCATCAAAACTCACGCTAGCATAGGTTTATACTCAGTTTTACTTACAATGAAGATACATTTCACAGTGTATAATCATCAATTATTATGAGAAAAGAAAAAACAAATGTAAAACTTTGATAGTTATACACATCAGGTTTGATCATCCGCGTGTTTAAGCAGGCCGGGGATATCGTGGGTAAAAAAAATTAGTTTTTTTTAACAGAATCACAGTCGACTCGGTGTTGAATACAAAATTATATTGTAACATAGGTAGAAAAACTTGATTCCGAATACTAACAAACAAATACCAACGACTATCACTCCTACATAAAATATTAAAGCGCATTCCTTTGTAAAATATATCAGTGGATGTAAAAATAAAATACTAAATAATCAAGTATAAGTACAAGACACTATAAAACATTTGTTATGCTATAACTTGTTTGGAAACTTTAGGGTGCGTTTAGTTGGGGAAAACACACCCTGTTTTCTAAGAAAACGTTGAAAACAGAAAAGGCGTTCAAATTGTAGTTTTCCAGGAAAACAGAAAACGGTGTTTTCTAACTTTTAAACTAAATTTGGGAAACATTTTTTTTTTGTTTTTCATTTTCTGTTTTCGTTTTCCAGATTTCTATTTTGAAAAATTGAAACCCCATCTTTTGGTTTATAACGCGTTTTAAAAAAAATTCATGTGTTTTCTAGAGATGAAACACCCATTTCATTTTCTAGAAAACTGAAAATAAAAAACTGGAAAACGTTTTTCACAACCAAACGCACCCTTAGTGTTCAATGGTGTTTGATCGCGCGAAATGATTCGTTGTGGGAGCATCTGTGCTTCCGCCACGTGTCGCCGCGCGCCGGTGGGGGTCCGGCTGGTGGTTTCGGCGCTGGGAGGGTACCGGAGGTTGTATATGGTGTGTGTGAGGCCGGTGCTGAGTCGACTCAAGCGGCGGCGAGTCGGCGGCGAGTCGGAGGTGGTGAGGCGCGTGTGGAACCGGCATGAGGTGGAGCTTTCGCTGTCGTTGTTTTGTGTGGAGTATTATGAGAGGTTGTTGGTTGGTGGTGGCGGGGCTGGTCGCCGGAGCAAAGAGGGGTGGTGGTGGTTTGCCGGTGAACGGCAGAGAGGGGCGGCCGGTGAACGGCAAAGAGAACCCTCCTTCTCCACTTTTCTTTTTTTTTTATGTTTATAAAAAAAAAATTACAAAACCAGCCCCTCCACTTTCACAAATGATAAAAACATCTATTTCATTAACACCGTTAAATCAATTTAAACGACGTATCACTGATAGCACCTGGGTGTTTAATTGATATTATTGTAAGGAAAAGTCAAAACTCATATTATTATTCGCCAATAAGGCATAACTCGTATTATTTAAATCCAATTTTCTTATATAGATTAATAGATATAATGAGATAGTTGACAACAAAGTTAAGTTGAAGAGCGTAATTTGTTAAATTAATGGGTTAAATTTTGAATCATTATAATCAAATTAGTCTATAATAAAAAAAGATTCTAAAAAACTCGTACTCCCCTTGATTCCTTCACGCATTAGCCATGAATACAAACATACAATCGAAAATTTCATAATTGTTTTCTTGAACCCATGAAACCTTTTCCCCAAATTCTTTCGAATTTTACCTCCTTTATTTTCAATCTATCTCCACTTTTCTTTCCATCCATCTTGTTCATGATTTTGTTCCAAATTTCGCGATAAAGATTCACACCCACATCCCATAAACATGGGAAAACAAGAATCTCTAGTTTCCGGCAAGAATCTCGAAGACGACGACGAAATGGGTCTTGACGATTACTCAAAAAGATCAAATTCCGGCATCTACGGCGCCGTTTTCAACCTCACCACAACCGTAATCGGCGCCGGAATCATGGCATTACCGGCCACCATGAAAGTCCTCGGCTTGCTCGTCGGAATTATCATGATTTTATTGATGGGCGTTTTAGCCGAAATTAGTGTCGAAATGCTAATCCGGTTTACGGTTCAATGCAAAGCGACGTCGTATGGAGAAGTTGTGCAACACGCCTTAGGTTCTCCGGCGAGAATCTTGTCGGAAATGTGCATCATTATGAACAATGCCGGAGTTTTGGTGGTGTATTTGATCATCATGGGTGATGTGATGTCGGGGTCGGGGCGGCACGCGGGGGTTTTGGAGCAGTGGTTCGGTAACGGGTTTTGGGACGATCGAAAACTCGTGATGTTCGTCGTGTTGGTCGTGTTTCTCGCCCCGCTTTGCGCGTTGGACAAGATCGAGTCGTTGAGTATGACCTCGGCCGCCTCGGTGGTTCTCGCGGTTCTCTTTGTCACGATCACTTGTGTGGTCGCGTCGATCATGTTGATCGAGGGGAAGACCGCGTCTCCGAGACTAGTCCCTGATGTGAGCTCGAAAAAGGCGGTTATCGAGCTTTTGGTTATCATCCCGGTCATGTCGAACGCGTACGTCGGCCACTTCAATATCCAACCGATTTACAACGAGCTCGAAGGGCGCTCGCCGAGAAAGATGAACAAAGTTGGAAGAATAACGACGGTTATTTGCGTTGTAATCTACTGGCTGACCGCGATATCGGGATATCTTCTCTTCGGGAAGAACACCGAAGGCGACGTGCTCACGAATTTCGATAAACCTCTAGGGATTCGGTTTAGCACGACTTTGAATTTCATCGTTCGCATTGGCTACATTTTTCACTTGATTCTCGTGTTTCCGGTGATTCACTTTTCGTTAAGGCAAACTATTGACACCTTGGCTTTTAGTGGTGCGGTCCCGCTACCCGAGAGCAAGAATAGGTGTCTAGGGCTAACATGTGTGATTTTGGGGATTATATATGCTGCATCAATAATGATCCCAAGTATCTGGACTGCTTTTAAGCTTACGGGTGCAACAACTGCTGTGTCGTTAGGGTTCACGTTTCCGGCGCTTATTGCGTTACGATTGGGCCGCAAGGGACCGCTTGGTCTTAATAGTCGAGACCGGATGTTGTCATGGGTGATGTTGGTTGTAGCCATTATTGTTAGTATAGTTGGAGTGGTGGGCAACATTTATAGTATGCAAGATGGGTCAAGTGAATGAAAACTTGGTAATTTTCTTGTAACAATTAATCATGTCTTTGTATAGAGATTACAAATTAGGTTTTTAAGTTGTATAGTTAATTAGTTTTATTGATATATTATATATTAGCACAAAGTTTACTTGCTCTTATAAATGAGCAAATCCCATATTTAAGATTATTTTTTAAACGGCTAAAATCATCACACTTATATATATATATTGTAGTATTGAAACACACATGGAGTCTCAGAGTGTGCCACTTGAATCTAATATAAGTATTACTACTTTGTATTTATGTGATATTTTGGTGATTTTTTTTAATAAAATATTGTTTATAATGCAAAACTAAATTAATATTTATTAAAACTTACAAAATATCCTAATAAGTTGCACTAAATAAGATGACCTAATATGTTCATTTTGGACACTTAGAGCAATTAAATGTATCATTTATCTTTAACAGTCTGTTAAGACGTCACAAAGAGAGAGTGATTCATGTAATAATCCTTCGATATGAGAATTAGTAGCTAATCGGAGATATAAAATGCAAAATTGCCGAGAGAGGTGAATGTGAGTATTAGGGAAGAAAGTACCTAGATGCATGATAATAAGGTTTTCTTAAGCAGTCTAATGTAAGACACATGAAACGGGCACGGATGCAAATCTTAAAAGGGAATCATGCCTAATTCATGATCTGCTCTAACTGGTTGAAGGGGGAAATATCACGGACGCATGACACGTGACATAACCGTTTAGATTGATCCCCACGCTACGCACAGTTCTGGGCTTGACCCATGCTAATTCTGAGTACATGGGCTTTGTCCAAACTCACACGTAACTCAAATGAGGATGGATTCGGATCTATCATCTTCAAGTAGTATGTAAGCAAGTCTTAATGATTAATCCCCTCTGTTTCACGAATGAATTTCTTGAAATGAAATCAGTTTGTGGTGGCTAAATCCACATTGATGTCTTACTAGATGGGTTTATCGTAGATGTGTTTCTAAACGCTATTTAATCCGGTCCATATTATAACCTTAAGAACAATCAAAAAGTAATTTTAATACTTATTTTAAGAAAATACACCATTGTTTTAATATTTATTCCTTGATTGGCGCCAGAGTTCACAATTTCTTAGTCTCCACTAAACTCTCCCAATTCATACTTTGGACCCACAAACTCCATTTTCTTCTTATTTCCACCATCACATGGAAATTCATATCCACCATCAACTTCGTGTGGGTTGTTCAAAATATTAACTTTTATTAATGATAGAACTTTATGATCTTTAAAATAATTTTACAAATTAGTAATTAAGATCTTTAAATATCTCATTCAAGGTACGTGACTCAATTATTGTTTTGGGCATTTATATATTTCTCTTTATAAGATGAGCAATTGCATATTTTTATAAGTTTGAAAAAACAGTTACATATTTCCGTTTTCTAAAGATGATTAATTACATATTTTATTAAACTAAAAAATATCAATTACACATTTTCACCTCCTAAAACATATATATTATATATTTATTTATTATTTATTTCATTAAAATTAACTTATGAAATAAGTATTTTACCCTTATTTTTACTAAGGAATCTTTTACTTATTTCATCTTCATAAGACCTAGGGTGTAAACGAGCCAAGACAATTTGTGAGCTACTAGGAATCGGATCAGCGAAAAGCTTGAATGGGCAGATCCTAAACGGGCTTGAGTTGGGCTCAATCCCTGACACATGTCTCATTTAATAAATAAGCTCGAGCCATATTTCAGAGCTCGAACTCGGACTGGAGTTCGTTTATGCTCGTTATGTTCGAGCTTTTTACCTATCTGATCCCAAGTAGCTTACGAGCCAACTTGTATATTTTTATAACATATGTGATACCATCATGTATTCATTTAAGTAATTATTAAATTTTACTTAACTTTCTTTATAAAACTTTTCCATAAAAATTGTTTCATGCATAAAAGGTCAACTTGTTATTTTCTATCTTAAAAGTTCATTTGTTAAAACTAAAAGTCATCACCAATATGTATTTACATATCTTTCATCATTTTACATATTTTCTACTTTGGACCACTAGCTTTATGCTTTATATAAACACATTATCTTCCCCTGAAAGCAAGACAGAAACCACCATGGATTGGTTTTCATGGCTATCACAAACTCAACTTGATCCTCCATTCATCCATGAATATGCACTCTCTTTCTCCCACAATCAACTCCAAGAAGATGACATTTCTTATTTCAACCATGAGTTCCTTCAAAGCATGGGCATCTCCATAGCCAAACACCGGCTCGAGATCCTCAAGCTCGCTCGAAAGTCGTCCGGTTCGCACCCTGTGGCTAGGTTAATGGCGACCTTCAAGAAAACCAAGACCGCATTGGCTCGATATGTTCACTCGTGGGTGCACCGGAATGATTCGGCTATGGTTATGGTTAAGAGGAGGAGTTATAGTTCAAGATGGAAAGGGGTCCTGGTCAAGAGAAGTAGCAGGTAATATACACTAATGTTTCAGTTATTCTGTTTGGTTGGTTTTAACGGACATCTTTTTATTTTTCTAGAAAAGCATTATTTTGTGTAAATTTCTAAAAATTGATAAATATGGTTCGTGTATATAGTACATGAACCATATTTATCTTATCAAAGGGTATAATTTCATACCATTAAGTAAAGACTAAAAAGTCCTTTTGGAAACATATGATAAAATTGAAACGATACAAAAAAGATTAGCATAATCCATACACAACTAGAATGTTCCAAAATTTTCCGTTTAAAAAAGAAAAGAAAAAAGTAAAGATAAAAGTCAAACGGTCATGGTTTAAGATTAGTCAAGACGTTTGACTTTTAAGGTGGTGTGAAAATATACATGTTTATAAAAAAATAATGAGACTTAATTACCTGAAAATTAAATAATCTACATTATTAATTAACAGTTTGGTGAACAAACAAGGGTCTTCAACTCTTTTGATCAGCAATGGCAACCGCCGGCCGGTGGTTAGATCCGGCGGTACCGCTAAGGTGAATAGCTTTTCAGGTTCACTGGTATACGATCTCCGGCATGACGAAAGTAAAGAAGACAGCGGCAAGCTTAGAGAGAATTTGTATAGTGACGATGAAGACGAAGATGACGGATACTACGGAGGTGGTGGTGGAGAAAAATATTGGTCTAGAGGTGGTGAAGAAATCAGATGGGACACTATGTTTCAGAATTTAAAACCCACTTAGGGCTTTTGATTAGGATATATACTTCATGTTATTAGTTTTGAGTGTTGGAATTAAGATGATTTTATTATTAGTACTATTTTTACATGAGGGTGTAATATATACTAATAGTATTTGCAATGATTATGTGATCATGAGTACTATTTTAGTATTTTACTTTGATTATAATCTTATAGGCTCGGTGGGAGGGGTTCTTTTATATCTTTAGGTTAATTGCAATACTCTCCCCATTTCCCCAATCCCCCACTCTATTTTTGGTGTCACCTCATCATTCCCCACCCCTTCCCATTTTTCCCCATTTTGTGTGCAATGGTTTCCCCATTTCCCCATTTCCCCAATCACTTTTTTATAATAAAATAATTAAAATAAAATACTAATTAAAACATTACAAATAATAAAAAAAACTATTTTTTTATAAATAAAAATTAAATCCTAATATTACAAATAAAAAAACTCCTAAAATTACTTATTTAATCCTAAAATTACTTTTAATCCTAAAATTACAAATTATAAAAAAAAAACTACTTGTAACACCCGAAGAGTTTTGCTCGAATTTTTTGAGCAATGGTTGAGAAGTGGGGGTTTGTTACTCGGAAGGGTTGAAGTTGGAGAAGAAATTGTTGAAGTTCGACATGGTGTAGGAGGGTTGAGATTTTATAAAATTAAAAGGAAGTTGGAGATTATATAAAATTGAAAGGAAGTTGGAAGTGGGAGATAATATAAAGTTTAGAGAGAAATGGAGAAGTGTGTGTGAAAATGGGTTGAATGGGGTGGTTTAAATAGGTAGAAATGGTAAAAAGTAAAAAAAAAATTAAATTTTTTTTTAAAAAAAGGGATTAAGCCGTTGGGAGGAGGGGGCCCACACCAACGGCTCTCTCCCCACTTTCAAATTCGTCGAGCTCGGCACCCCAATGTGCATCCCCGATCGGGGCTCCCGAACCCACCGCAGTGGTGTTCCCGATCCCACCGAAGCCACCGAACCCCCCCGAACCCCCCTTCCCCGATTGTATTGCAATTAACCTTAGGAGAAATCTTCATCAAATTCTGGTATGAATTGTATTAGAAATTGTTATAGTTTAGAGGTAAGAAATTGTAATAGTTTAGAAGTAGGAGCAGAGTAGAGTACACGTGTGTAAAATAATGTTAAAAAATATATATATCTTTAATTACACGACACGAACATAACATAAAAATATTTAGATTTTAAGTTTGTACATCTACCTTTTTAATAAATATGTCATATTAAGGGTTAGAACAATTCTGTAACTTTTTATCCTTTTTTTTTATTTTTATAAAACTTATTACAACATACCAACTCATTTAATTTGTTTACAAGTCTATAATATGTTAATGTGTATACCAACTCATTTAGATAAACGGGATTTACATGCTTCTAATTTTGTTTTTGTTAAGTGTGTTCTATTTACAAATAAAGGTATGCCAATAGGGTGTCCACGAGATACGACGGAGAACACAATATATTAATACAGACACTAGTAAACGGTTAAATAATTAATTGGAGTACATTATACGACAATTAGTATGATCCTTACATGTGCATAAACAGTTGAACAATTAATTTGGAGTGTATTTTAGTCATAAGTCCATATTAACAAAATAATTATAACTTATTCATAGATGTTCTAGATGGTAATTTACATATTCATACTAAAAAAAACTCTTAAAATTTTAAGTAAGACATTTTTATCCGATTTATATTATAAATTTATAATAATATTATAGTTGATGTGTTTGGGTTCATTAATCTTAAACCTAACAACATACTAACATGTTAACCTAATACAATCTAGAAGTTATTGTTGGGGGTATAAATGTCTTTTTCTTATCCACAACAAGATTAGGCCCTCCTTAGCCACATGCATGGTGCATTTGTTTCTGACCAAACCATGTGTTTGGACTATAGTTATGACTTATGATGGTGGTGGGAGCCAGGGGCCACCTTACCAAGCAACCACTTGGGATGGATTTGATGTAACCATTTGACCCTTTCAATAACCTTCAAATTACATCTGGACCAACTATGATGTTTTTGTTCCCTAACTAGATTTAGTATCCGGTCATTGCTATAGTGATAACACGAATATACAAAACATTTACAATGGTAAAGGAGAACGAAAATACAAAAAAAATACGGAACGAGCCTAACGGCAGTGTTAAAAATAAAAGTCAAATGATTAAAACACTAAATCTATGACTTAAACGTCATGTTACACAACTTTATCCATTACACCACCAATTACAAATTTACAATGTTACATGTGTTGTATTTAAATAAAAAAAATACACATTGGACGTCACGTGGCATCCACCCAATCACGTACACCACATGGACCAGTAGATGGTCGGTAATATTCACTTGCACTCGTTGTGTTGGTAAATGGTATAAATCGAATCACCGTTATGGATGCTATGAAAGAGAACTGGTACATGTTCTCTCTCTTAAAGCGGGTAGATTTAAGTTATTTTTAACTTTTTTTCTGGAACGACGGAGAATTTATAAAACAAAAAAGCTCAAGGTGAGCTAAGAACAATTACATCGAAAGAAAAGGATTAAGAATCCATTCGACCCAACTAAGTTTCACTTTACTATACCTATGAGCAAACCATGTTAATGAATAGTAAAAAATGAAATTAAACAATTCCTCTTCCGAACTTTCAAATGTTGGAAAACATGAAGATTCCTCAAACGCCAAATAGCCCACCATATCGTGTATATAATGACAAGAAGAATCTCTTTCTTTTTTCTCGCCCAGTTAAAATTCTCGGTAGCATGAAACAAAGTGAAAGGCAAAGATGGCAAAAGCCAACCAATATCGAGCCAAGCGGTAATACTATCCAAGGTCTTCACAAATGCGTAGACGACTCCACATGTGAGTTGCAAAGAGGACAAAGCATAGACGGTATCTCAACGCCTTTATATGAAAGGTTAAGACGCGTTGGAACCGAACAAGAAAGAGTCTCCAAGCAAAAATGTTCACCTTCTTAGGAATAAAAAGGATCCATCTAGTCGCGAAATCGCCTAAAGGAGATAATCGCGATCTATACAAATACGGACGTCTTTAACGGCGAATGTAGTAGCACCATCAAGATTCCAAACCCATTTGTCAACAGAATCCGATAAATGAACTTCCCCCAACAACGAAGAAAGCAAATAAAAGTGCTCCTCTTCAAAGCCACCTTTAATAGGTCACCTCCAAGACAAAGACCAATCCGAATGATCCCGATAATTAGCTAAAAAAACCATCCTTGTTCAATAAAAGAGCAAACAATTGAGAAAAATCATAACACAAAGGCCTATCGCCCACCCAAACCTCCTTCCAAAAACGCGTGTCATTTCCATTACCCACCTCTTTATAAATGACATTAGCAAGAACATAATCAAAGTTATGAACACTATAGGAAATAGACGAAACGATTCGGTTCCACACACTAGTTGGTCTACCTATAATACCTCGACCAAAATTCGTACCATGAATGGCATGAATCACTCAGTTCCAAAGAGCATTAGGAGAAGAGACGAACCAAGCATTTCCACTTATAAAGCAAAGTCATATTCATAGCAAACGAACTCTCATTTCCGAGGCCACCATGATCTATACTAGAGAGAACCATGGTCGATTTAGAGGTTTACTTGTATTTCAAAACAGAAATATGGACTTTCCGACTCGAAGAGTCTTTATGTGAATAGTCGCTTTAGCCATTGAGGTTGTAGTCCAATGGTAAAAAATAAAGTCTCTTTAATGAATAATAAGATTCAAATCTCGACAATGATAAAAATTAATGAAAAAAAAAGTGCGTTCTATAACAAAAAATAATAGTCTCTTTATTTATTGGTCATGCCAACACTTATTCAACACATTTATTTCAACCTATCTACACAATTAACACGTTTACAACACTATTACTACCTGCGAACTTGTTTAACATGTTTATATAACTAGGTTAAACATATCATGTTCAAGTTATATCGTTTTATATTGTTTTAGATGTGTCAAGATTAGGGATGTTGATTTTCATATCAGTAACATATGGGTCGTATCCTTTACGAAAAGATATATATAACTCTAACCATATCCACTTGGGAATGTTTTTCATACAAAGAATCACTGAAAAAATATTGAATTTTTACATAACAAGAGTTCATAAGCCCTTAAACACAAAGATCTCACAATCAACATGTATTATACACATGTACAACAATCGGATCGGATCGTGTTATCGTTTTATCGTCATCATCAAATCAATGAACCGAGCTCTGAGGCAAGCGAAACGAGCCACCACCATAGAGCATTTGATAAACGGGTCGAATCCTAATGGTCAATATAAAGCTCAAAATGGTCCCTACACCACATACACAAGCAAGGACAAGGAACGTGAACCGAAAACAAGTGGGGCCCATGCACGTAGACCCGCCTTGTTTAGCTTCTTCCGTGTCATAAATGTAACCCGCAAGCATGCCCGAAAACAAAAGCGCGCCTAACGGGTTTCCTAGCTGCATAAAATTGAAAAATATTCCAAAGTTTTTCAACCCGAAAAGCTCAGAAGTTGTCGAAATCATAATCGCGATCTGAAGACCATAACATGCTCCAAGTAACGCTGTGGCGGCATATAGCGTTCCATCTAGAGCCGATGCGTATAAAAGATAAGTTAACACCATGATAACTTGTGTGATCATCGTCCAAAATGTTCTTGGGGTCGCGTTTAACCTGCACGAAACCGAAATTAATAAAAAAAATTAGACGTGTACAAGACCCGGGCCTAAAACTATCGAGTTGGACTGATCCTTCACTTGAAAATAATTTGCAATGTTTTCATAATCGGTCCAGATAACTCAGGAACTGGCCCAATAGCTGGTTGGACCATCGACCGAATCTAACCAGGCTTTTCCGGACAACCCCACTAACCAAGGACCAACTTTGGGCCCAGGACATGAACCGTAATGGAGAATTATGGGTGCAAATGAGCTGAGTCGAGCTCATTTAGGCTCGAACTCGACTCGTTTAGACATAAGAAAGGTTAAGCTTAAGCTCAGCTCGATTCGAGTTTTATTTCTAATGCTCGAGCTCGACTCATGAGTAATTATTTAAACTCGAGTTTTACTCATTTATTATTAATTTCTATTTATTTTTATATTATTATAATTAATTTGTATATATAATTATATTTTTTATATAGAAATAATACATATTATTTAATTATTTATCATAATTTATATATAATAATAGCTAATTTTCTAACATATATATTTAATAAATTAAATAACAATTATATAAATAAAAGACTCATTAGGGCTCGCGAGCCAGTTCGAGCTCGATATGTAAAGCTTAGACTCGAGCTTGTTAATTAAACGAGTCATATTTCGAAGCTTGAGTTCGGCTTGATTTGTTAAAGCTCGGCTCGTTTCGAGCTTTTTATCGATACGATCCCGAATAGCTCGCGAACGTCTCTCCTCGGCTTGTTTCGAACTTTTTATCGATAATAACAATTAAAGATTACCTCACAAAGTATTCAGAAAGAGCACCACCACCAATCCGCCCAAGAAAGTTGCAAAAACTGAACAAACTCATCAACGTGCTCGTATCTTCAAACCCGACCGAAGCCGCGATCTGGGCCAAATTGTTCAACACCGTAACACCCGACCCGATTCCGAGAAAATAAGTGGTCCATAGAAGCCAAAAATCCGCTTTCACAACAGCTTCCCGGAAACTAAAATCTTCCCCTCTTCTCGGCCTCCTTTTCTTGCTCTTAACCGCCCCTTCGCCAACAGCGAGCAGCATGTTCACATACGAAACATCTTCGTCCTCATTCGAACTCGTATGAGTCATGTTCGAAGACGATCGTGTCAGCAACGGGTCGGCTTTCGAGTCCAAACTCTCGGTAGACTCAACGGGCCGGATAACCATTTTTCGGGCCGGAAAAAGCGTCATTTTGATCGGAATCGCAAGTGGTGATAGCAAGAAAACCACCATGACCGCGATAAACGTGTAGGAAGTCGTTTCATCGAGATCTAACGTATTCTTTAGTATCGTGGTGGTTAAAAGAAAGATCGCGAGTAACAGGCTAGTTCCTTGGGTGAACATGAAGTGCCCGTTTTCTGACGGGTCGGGCTCAAATGCGGGTGTGCACGGGCGGACATAGTACATTAAGGCGAGGCATATAACGGGTATCCCGAGAGTGAAAGATAGCACGATTGCTGAGGCCGACCCGTTGAACAACATGATGCTTATTTCGGTGAACACGGCGGCACTTAAGGCGATGTAGCCTTTCAGAAGGCCGGCAACGGTTCCCCGACTTAGCGGGAAGTTTCGTAAGTTGGTTACGATCACTGCGGTCCCTAGCCACGCGCTGCTGTTGGCCGCGAGCATGAGTGCAACCCATAACTGCAAACACAGATTAAGAAAGTTAAATGAGCAATGTTTTAAAAACCGGTTCAACCGCCAACCGGTCATCATACCGGTTTTTTAATCCCCGGTTTTTTGGACATAACCGGACCGTTTTGAACCGGGCGGTTTTCCGGTTTTTTCCGGTTCAACCGGTCCGGTTCAACCAGTCCGGTTCAACCGGTTTTCTGACAATTAAAAAAAAAAAAATTAATTTATTGTTATTTTTTATTATTTTAAAGTTTAAAACTTATATATTCTTATGAAATACCTATTTGGTATTATTTTTTAGTGGATTATCATTGTATTTTAACTATTTTCGTTGTGGTGTACACATTTATTAACATTTTTATAAAAATTTATATATAAATCCCCTAACCGGTTCAACCGGCCGGTCTAACCGGTCGAACCGGCCCCGGAAAGTTTTCCGGTTCAACTAAAAAACCGGTTTTTAAAATATTGTAAATGAGGGTGTTTGGCACTGTGTTTTGAAATTAAGTGATAACCAGATATTGAATAACTAGAATGAAACTAAATCTGATAAACTAACTGTCTGAAATCAGTTAATATATTGGTCATAATCAAGAAACTTTACCCTAATCAATCAGATCATTATAACCAATTAACCAGTTGTAGTTGTAGATGTTGGTCCACTTTTTTCTTGTTGAAGTCTTATCATATTCAAGATCATAACTGTATTATGTGTTTGATGATCAAGAAGACGCAATTATTGAATAAACTTACTTTTATTGAAAGAAAAAAAAATAATTGAAAAGCTAGTTACAATATATTCTTATATAATTATCTAATCCTAACTCGGTTTATATAGGAAGAACCAACTTGTTACAAATGACAACATAAAATAAGAGACAAATAAAGAAACCTATTTGTATATTTGTATAAGATACTAAATAAACTTAAACTAACTTGTCAAGTTTTGTTCCTCCAATCCCCATAAACTCGATTTTGGTTATAAATTAATAAGATACTAACTGAACTTAAACCAATTTGTCAAGTTTAGTCCTTCCAATCCCCGTAAGCTCGATTTTGGTTATGAATTGTGTAAGATACTAACTAAACTTAAACCAACTTGTCAAGTTTAGTCCCTCTAGTCCCATAAGCTCGATTTCAATTATAAATTGTATAAAATACTAACTAAACTTAAACCAACTTGTCAAGTTTAGCCCTTCCAATCCCCATAAGCTCAATTTTAGTTATAAATTGTATAAGATACTAACTAAACTTAAACCAACTTGTCAAGTTTAGTCCCTCCAATCCCTATAAGCTCGATTTCAGCTATGAATTGTAAAAGGTACCAACTAAACTTAAACTAACTTGTCAAGTTTAGTCCCTCCAGTTTCCATAAGCTCAATTTTGGTCATAAATAATATAAGATACTACCTAAACTTAAACCAACTTGTCAAGTTTATTTACTCCAATCCCCATAAGCTCAATTTCACTTATAAAGTGTATAAAATACTAACTAAACTTAACCAACTTGTCAAGTTTAGTCCCTCCAATCCCCATAAGCTCAATTTCGGTTATAAGTTGTGTAAGATACCAACTAAACTTAAACCAACTTGTTAAGTCTAGTCCCTCCAATCCTGGTAAACTCGATCCGCAAACAATGGCATCAAACCTAATAGATCATCTCAAGCCATTATTCAAAAATCAAAACCTAGGGGTGTTCAAATCAAAAAACATTTAAACCCACCCGGATCAAATCTCCCAGATTTCAGGAATTTCATCAATACACAATAAACAAGATCCAATCAGAAACAAAAAACTTACAAGCCAGTAGGGCAAACCAACAACAGTCTGAGTAATAGCAAGCCAGATGACACCATAACCGAAAAACGAAGAAAACACGCCCACAAGAAGCACCACCCACGGCGGGAAATAATTACAAGCAATGCCCGGCAGAATCCCGGTATTCTCCCCGAAATCATTCGCCACACCGAGAACCGTGAGCTCCTGCTGCGAAATCCCGAGAACCGATTTCAGAGTGTGCGAGTAAAGCGGGAAGCAGTAGGAGTTTCCGGCGGCGATCCCGACCCACACGGCGGCGGCGAACCCCACCCACGGTGGCCGGGTTCCGGCTTTTACGGGCTGCATGATTATTGAAGAGAAGAGAAATTGTTGGATTCAAGAGGAGGCGTGAGATGTGTGGGAAATTAGTGAGAGTGAAAAGTGGGAGAGGATCGTTTTTAAGATCCGATCCAATGTCCGGCGATTGGAACATGGAAAGGACGGTTTGCCACGTTTTTTGTCGCAATAATCTCAACAAAATATAAATATTTTATTTGGCAAGCAGCCAAGAGAAGTAGAGTGTTTTGTTCCCAAATTTTAGGCCTCACCGTATGAATCTAGACACATACGATGTCGGATGAAACTTTTGTCCTATTTCATTACTTTATTATTTTACGGTTATATATTTTTCAAATAGTAATTTGGTTAAGCGTTTATCAGAATTGGTTATTCTAGACTTATTTATTGTCTTAAGTCCGAATCTGATAGCAAGAGAAACTAGGAACGCGTTATTTTTTATATAGTTACCTTTTAAACTTATAGTTAAAAAATATAATAACTATTATATACAGATTATTAATTATATTATTGTTTTAAGATATCTTTTCTAATACACAAGTTGATATCACTAATATTAAAAATATAAATCTTTTTATTCTGATAATTTATCAAAGTTCAATAATTACAATAATATGAGAGTTATATTATCTTAAAATATAATTTTATAGTTCTTAAATCTTCATTTAACATACAAATTTTTAGTGAAACTGTTGTTTAAAATGAGTTGTATTTATCCAGCCGATGTAATAAATGAGTTTTTTTAACCTAGGTAAAAATAGAAAGATAAAGCTTTCATTAAAGTTAAATGTTCAAGCTTCGTTTAAGAGGTTGGTAAAAATTAGCTGTTCAATGCGAAGGATTTTTTTGCGCTCGTGGCATATGTGGCAACATGCCACATATGGTTGGTGTTTCACCGATACAAGCCATCAAAGCAACTTTATGGTTTCATTTTCTTTCAGTTTATTTATTTTCCTCTTACAACTTTTATAATATTATGTTCTATAAATTCTTGATTTTTCAATCAGACTTGCTTTTTTCACCATCATTTTGCTAGTAGTAACCTCTAATATATGATGTTTCTAGCATTGTTTGAACGTAATTTTTTTTTCTAGGGGGTGAATACTAGTGTACATATCATCACTTATTAATATTTTTTTAATTACCTTTAAATTATAAGCCATTTAATCATTGTGTTAAGTAGCCACTCATTATTAGATGTTAAAAGTGTTGTATACTTATATAATGTGGTTTTGAAGGAAGGCTACTAGGATGTTGATTGAATGTGTACCTTTTGTGTGACTATGAAATTATTGAAGCAAGTGGTTGAGAAAGAGTGGGCCATATATATATATAGATAGAAGTCATGACTCATAATAGACGGAGATGTTTATTTACAAGTGTCATGGTTTGTATATTCCAAGTTGATAAGGAATTAAGGAACATGAATTTCCAACATTCAATCATATATATTATATTGAACAATAATGAAAATAATTTTTTTTATCAATCAGTTGGTTTAAATTAATGTGATGCTAATTATTACTCAAAGTAATTTAAAACACACTAGATCACTAGATGCAAAATAATAATATCAAATTCTTCTGTAAGGTTAGGAAAAAGTCCAGAGTGTAAAATATAGGGGTGAAAATCAGTACAGGAACCAAGATCCAAAAGAATTAAGAACCAGGATAAAACCGATAACTTTTTGTTTTGAACCGTAAACATCATAACACCCGGTTACCCAGAGGTCTCATCATGAAAAACGATATTACTCGGGAAACGTTGTCACTTGCCAACACAGATTGTGCCATTGAGTAACTAGGACCTTCTTTGTTGTACATCCACCGGAAAAACCCACCTCCACTTAAGGTCGGGTGGGAAAACCGGGTGGCTCAGGACTCGAACTTGTGACCTTTTACAGCCAACAAGTCATCCATCATAGCCTTTACCAGATACATAACCGATAACTAGTAAACCTATTTCTGGTTGATTCGGTTTTTGCATGCTGGTTTATCGGTTTATCGATTCTCATATGTATGGACCGAGAACTGTTGGGCTAATTCAAATCAGACCTGTTGGTCCTGATCGCCTAATGGTCTAAACAGGATCCACAAAAACACTAGATTTCACAAAAAGGAACTTAGATTCAATAAAAAACACACACACGAACACACCAATTTAACAGTTATAAACTAGGTTTTTTAGGATCTCGGTTATTATCGGTTTTCACGGGTCTTTGATGGGAACCGGTTAAACGTACACGTAAGAACCAAAAACCGACCCAATAAATAATTTTACGGGTTTTACAGGCCGGTCCGGTTCGCTTTGTCGGGTTCCGCGGGTCTAAGACGAGAATACCTAAACCGGTAATAATAAGTAGCAGCCCTTGGAACATTGGGCCTCAACACATGAACACTGGGCCGGTCGTTACAAAGGTTTGTGAAGCAAACAAAATGACTTCCAATTTTCCATATAATAGAATATTAGAATCTACAAAATAAGAAATAACTTTAAGGCCCATTTGGTTCACAAGATTTGAAGGAATAAGAATTAAAATTGGAGTTAGTTACTTAGTTTCATTCAAATTCATTAATCTTTTTAGATTTTTTTTAACGGCTAAATTTGACGTCAACCTAATGATGTGGACCGATCGAGTAATCAAATGGTCAAAGAAAATAGGAAGGGATCTAGAGAGAATTGTAGATGGAATATAGAATTAAACTTTCTGTCTGCTTTCATTCAAAATAACTCTCCTAGATAAGGAGTTACAAGGAGTAAATGGTCAAAGGATTACTAAACTTTAGACCAAGTTTGGGCATTACCATTTATGATAGCATAACTAAAATTAAATATTGACTTGACGTGTTACATGGACTATAACTTACATGATTCTATTAAACATTGACTTGACCGGTTACATTTTGGATTCGGATCCATAAATCTTGACCTCAAAGAAAGCTAACAACCTAACTCCAATAAATTTTTTCAATTGCACCCAAACCCATCCTTCCAAATTCATATTTGGTTGTCATACAAATAAATTAGAATGGAATGAATTCCCTCATGGGATTTTAATATTCTTTTCTTTATGTACTTAACTACTAAATAAAATCTTTATGTACTTAACTACTAAATAAAATCTACAAAATACCAAATAATTATATTATGTATTATTACAAAAGCAAGTTGATATAAATAATAAAACTTTTTTTTTGTTTTGCCTTTTTCTAGAACATTCTAGAACAGTAGGATAATTTTGTTTTGTTTTATTTTTAAAAATAGGAAAATGATTAATTATTTTCTTCTTTCATTTACTATCCAAACGCATGTGTTTTTATTTTTATCCGAGGATAAAGAGTTTAACAAGGAGTTGACAGTCAGGGCCAAACATAGTTCAAAGTGTAGGAGTGATATATGCCACCACTTAACTTGCACGCAAAGTGAACTTTTTTAAAACCTTGTAGTTTTTATATATGTTTTTTATTAGATTTTATGAACGTGTGCTACTCTTTAAAAAATTACATGTGCTACCCTTTAAGAAATTTTAAAGTTACATCCATGTTGATAGTTAATGGTACAGTCGTGTAACGTGACTTTTAAATCTTAGGATCAATACTTTGAGTTAACGTCGTTACAGTACTCTTTTTATCCGTGCGTGTAACACCTCTAAAAATTTTGCTAAAACCAAATGGAAATTTTTGCGATTATAAATTGGTTTCGGTAAGCCCAGTTAGGCCCAACAGACCCATTAAGGAATTCGTGGCCCAACAAAAGCCCAATTACTATAAACAATGTTCGGGTAAGTTGATTTACCGACCCTGTGAAGTTATAAGTATTTTTCTGAGTATTCACAAGAATTTACAGTCATGAGTATATGCTCGGTTTGTAAAACAGAGATAAACGGGACCCGCGTCGGATACACGCTTTATACCGCACGTTCGACTAAATACCTAACAGTTTTGATATAATCCGACATTTTAATCATTTTAAGAATAATTACAAGGCTCGTATAGTATTTCTAACACGTCGGGATTTATCATGGAACATTTACTTGACAATCAGAATTTAAAGCGTTCGGAGATCGCGGTATAATACCAGTTATCTAATTGTGGACCACACAATTTTTCCTAAATATAAAAACCCTACCTTTACCCTTTTTCCCTTCACTTTTATTAAAACACAAAAACACACACTTAGTGTGTGTCGTGAGAGAGAGCAGAGAGCAAGAGCTCCCAACCGGTTTTCCGGTGATGCGGATTCCGGCCACAAGTCCGGCCGGCGTTCCGGCGGCGACCCCCCTATTTCGTCCCTTGTTCTCCTCATCTTCTTCCCACTGTTTCTTTGTTAGCTCTGTGGTTTCCATGGTGGTTGCTGGTTGCGATGACAGGCGGCGGCAGCCGCAGATCCGCCTAGGGTTCCGCCTTAGGGCGGCGGCGGTGGGTTTCTCTGAGCTCCGACGACCCTGTCGTCTTCCCCTCTCATCTCGACGACAGCAACAGTAGCGCCAGCGACCTCCCCCTTTGGATCGCGATTTCGTTTCCGCCAGCGGCGGATAGGGTTTGGATGGTGGCGGTGACCACCGAAATGGGTCCGGTGACCCCCTTCTCTGTCGCGATTTTGATATCCCGGGCACCGAACGGTAAGTAATGGTGGTTTAATATTGGGTCTTCTGTGATTTCTCTTGTGATTAATCTCTTTAAATCCCGATTTGTTGTTGCATGTCACAGATTTGGGGTTGTTTGAGTTTGAATGATGATTTTGTGATGGTTGTAAGGATTCCGGCGGCGGCCATGGCCTCCGGCCGCCGGAGCAGTGGAGGTGATGGTGGTGGTTGTAGTATTCAGTAAAAAGAAAATACAATAGGGATGATTTTTGGACCAAGTTTTTAGTTTGGAATGATTTTGGCTTCGGGTCAACAAAAGTCAACCGGGTTAAACCCGTGTATAATTATGGTCAACAATTTTAATGGGTCAAACAAAGTCAAATCTGAAAACTGAGCACGGATTATTACTCGTGGTGAAATTCTAAGCGGAATGGACTGCTCATTCATCAAATTCGGACATGTTTCACGTTTTACGGTTAACCGGGTTCGAGTCACGTACCGACCGGAAGGTATACCGTGTTCTCTTATATCAATATCATTATAATAATCTTGTACACAAACAAAACCATTTTGTAAGAATCTACGACATCATAAAAGTTATTGGATTATCTAAAAATAATATGTATAGGATTTTGTAATAATGGAAATATTACGAAACTCAAAAGCTTGTGTACAAGTCTTTATAGCACATGATGCTATTTATGGAGATGTCGGGTTTGGGACATAAATATGTATATAGTGAAACTGTTGAAACTTGAACTCTCAAAGTTTAAATAATTATAGATGCTTAGTGTTGCATTATGCAACAACTCCAAAAACAGAAAAATTCGAGTTCAATAAAACTTGAAGCAGTTCATGACACACACTTTTTTTTTTCCAGAATATGATTAAACACTACTCGCAGATCACGAATGTCAGAAAACTTAGTATTGCATTATGCAACATTAGTATTGCATTATGCAACAGTTTAGAAACAGAATATATAAGAACATAATTGATAGATAATGTCATAAACAGTAATGATTATAAATATTTGTTTTAGGTTGCTTTGCTAGTAACGTTATGCTGCAAATATACCATCAAGTTGAGCTTGCCAGATTAATCATGTGAGTTCCGTTGACCTTGTCCTTGTTATTCAAAGTTTTGGCCACTATGATTTAGTGTGCAACAAGTTGAATGCTCTCTGACTACTTATTGCATTGTGGCGTGTAATGTGCAATAATCACTACGTAACTAGTATGCTAGATCATTTGGTGCATGTGTTGTACCCCTGTGACTTATATATATCTTACCGGTTGAACTCTAGTCATTACATTGCAAAAATATGTATTCAGAAGCATTAAAAGATATATGACAGGAATGGTACGGCTCACCAACAACTTCATAGTTGTTGATACAAGTTGATTCACCATTTTGCAGGAAATCAGTAGAGATTCTCCAAGTAGGTGACTCTACAGGAATAAAAGCGAACAAGTTCAAATAGTTATCAAGAACCTTCGGGCCCAGTGACCTAGTATTCTGAATAGATACTAGAAGTAAACTTATTATTATTATCAAGTGATTGTAAAACTTATCAGGCTGTCTGTAAATAAGCTAATAGTTGTTTAATACATATATTATCTGTTGCTTCCGCATGTATCTGATATTGACAGCCTGTTTTCCACAACACCTCCCCCGTGCCTGACTGGGTGACAGGTGGTGCGGGCGGGGCGTGACAGTGCGGTAACTGAAAACTGGTTTACAGATATTAATCAGAGGGTTGTAGCTCAATATTATCAATATTTTAAGGTGATTGTTGCTTCTAAAACCTATGTTACACGAGTGTAGTTGTCATACCACCTAATCGTATGCTAAATTTATTGAGATTGAAAAAAAAATCTATATTACATGACTGTACGACTATATCATTAAATCATTTGCTAAACTTATTGTGATCGGATAAAGAAAATAAAGATAACCACAAAAAAATTATAAAGACAAAATAAAAATAAAGCATAAAAGATGAAACTACAAGTTTACACCATCAAATCATTTGCTAATCTTTAATCCTAATGAATCACTAAAATGGATACCACATGTCTCATTTCTAAGAGGTCAACATCAGCATTGCCACATGGCAAATCACATTCAAGTATCAATTTATTAGATTATCAATTAAATATAATTACCAATTTTGTCAAAACTAAATTTCCATATAAAAAATGACAAACATAATGTTAATTTGGTAAATTTATTCAATAATTTTATTATATTTTAAGAAAAACTAATTAACAATCAACATAATAAATTTGATTTATTTTAACCGTTTTTTCTTTTTTTTATATGCATTTAATATTATGAACTCACCCGTATAATACACGGGTTACTAACCTAATAAAGAAAATAAAGATAACGAACAAAACAAAAGAATACTTATAAAGACAAAAATAAAAACAAACAAAAAAAAATAGAATATTTGCTAGCTATACCAATATTTTCTCTCTAACTATTTTCAGACTTAAATTTCTTTCTTTAAATCCAGATTAAATCTTAACTAGATCTAAACTATTAATTTCATAGATCAGTGATCAACATTTCTTCTTACACTTTAGATCAAACTAAACCTTTGTATTTCATCTTACACCCGTAATTATATGTATCCGACACGTAATTATATATACCACTATAAATTTTATTTTATATACATGATGATACATAACAAGGCCGGTTGTGAAAACGTTAAAAAATCTATGGGCCCTAGCATAGATAAAAAGAGTTGACCCTTATAATATAAATCAAAAACTCATATATAAAAAGTCAACCTATTATAGTAAAATTTTTGCATGTAAAAAAAAAGCTAAAAAAATATTAAAAAAAAAACTAAAAAATGTTTACTAGAAAATTTTACAAAAAAAAAAGCTAAAAAGACGATGAAAAGAAAAACGTTTGTAAAATAAAGCTAAAAAAACATTTACCAAAAAAATAAAGTAAAAAGCAAACTGAAGAAGTGCATTCTAGAAAGAATAGAACCGCTAACCTTCTACCAACAAAGGAGGAGCTCTACCACCTACTATAGATCGGATGTTAGTAATATGCTTACAAGAATAAATAAAAACATATCTACCTAAAATATATTTTTAACGTAAATGCTAGCTAAAAAACGTTTAAAAGCTAAAAATATGATTATTAATGCCGCGAATCGAACCAGGGATCTCTAAAACAAAAACCAAGCGCCGTACCACTTGATCTAGATGTTGATCTAAAATTTCCATAAATAAATAAATAAAAGATATATGTACATACAACAAACTTTTTATAAAAATTCCAAGCCTTCCAAAATCCCGGACCCTAGCTTCTAAACGGTTGCCCACCCTGCCTAGGCCCGAAGCCGGCCCTGATACATAACTATGTATGAACAACACGCCGTCACCTAAAATGTAGTTTTCTTAAAGTATATTCCCATCGAAAAATAAGCCAAGCTAGTATATAATACAGTACCCAATAGTTATAAAAAAAAAAACCAAAATTTCACCTAAAATATATTACTTGTTGCATGCAGATGGTTTTCGAAGTTCTACACCAAAATAAGTCTTTTTCTAATAGTGATATAACTATACATGTGTGTATATGTTTAAGAGAGAGATAAAGTATAATATGAAAATAGTTATACTTACTATTTTTAACGTGATCATAACATGTTTTTTCAACTATATTCTTTTCTCCTATATATAATTATATATGTTTCAAAACAAATTTGATGTTGAGGATCGTGAAAACAAGATACACACAACACACGTACTACATCTACATGATATTACGACAAAATAGATAAAATTTTATCAAAGAAAAAGAACTGTACCCATCCCAATCTTTTTCTTTCTTGAACTGTTACAACACTATACATATATGCAACATATATTCATGTATACATTTAGTATTTGAATTTCTAACATATATATTAGAATTTATCTTTGTTTTGATCAATTAATAAGTAGTAGCAGTACTAACATAAATAAAGCTGACTGAATATAAGTTGGAAAGCAACCACAAATCTTTCGGTTTGTATTTTAAGCTAAAGGAAAAGAAAATGGAATCATATTCGTTTTCCACACGCTCTATCGTCCCATTTACAATAGAATAACCAATTAAAAATATTAAGGTCACCTTTTAACGATAAATTAAGTTCAACTTTTTAATATTATATTATTAACAGATCAGAAAAGTAAGTCTAGTTTTGATTTATAAGAAAACAAGGACAAACAAATCCAATATTTATTGAATAAACGAAAACAGCTCATATGTTTATCAGTTTATGTTTGGGAGTCTGAAGATGATGGTGCCATAGCCGCTGCACCGAGTGATCGAACACGTGCGCAAAAGTAGCCATGAGGTGGTCTTCCTAAGTGATGACTCACCATCAACAAATTACACGTGGCAGTTAAGTTCGTTATCCTTATCACCGCTTAAATAAATAATATTTTTATTGTTTCATTACTTTTTTAATCTTTTATACATAATCACTCATAGAAAAAGGCATATAAACAGTAGAAAGTTAAATTATACAAGAACGAGGTAAGTGAAACCTAATATTAAAGTAGAGGAATGAAGCAATTGAAACCTAATATAAAAGTAAAGTAGAGAAATTTAGTATTTATTTTAAATTATAAAGATAACTAAATTATAATAATAAGAATATAAATAGTAAATTATAATAATTAGAATATAAATAGAAAAGTTGTTATAATGCTTTTAGATTTGTTTTTTAATAGCTAAATTTAGATCGAGATTCTATTTAAAGAAGCTCCCATATATTGTGTCTTTTCGTTTATCAGGACTCAAATTCATATCAACACCGTTAGAGAATGGGAAAAAGACGAAAATAGCCTCTTTGACCAAGTTTGGGACAAAAATAGCCCTATGTAATTTTTTTCTCAACTTTTAGCCCTACCTTAACAGTCGCTAACGACCTCCATTTAAACCCAAAACGATCGTTCCTGATGACCAACCACGGTGCGACATGTGTTCACCACGGTCGTTAATACGTTGGAAAGGTCGTCGACGACCGACGTTTTCCGTCAAACGACCGCCGACTACGTGTGTGGTCGCCAACGACTACGGTCGTTTGCCGAAAAACGACGGTTCCAACATATTAACGACTGTGATGGACACATGTTGCACAGTGGTTGGTCATCAGGAACGGTCGTTTTTTATTTAAATGGAGGTCGTTTGCGACCGTTAAGGTAGGGCTAAAAATTGGAAAAAAAAATTCATAGGGCTATTTTCATCCCAAACTTGGTCAAATGGGCTATTTTCGTATTTTTCCTTAGAAAAACCCAAACATAGTAAAACTTTTCCAGCACAACACCGAACCAATGACCTTTTATTATCGGTGGTCTCCAAGATACCATTAAAACGAACACACAACGATATGAATTATAACGATATGAATTATCAAAAAGACTAGTTTCAGAACTAAAACTCAAACTAACATCATGCAAAATATAATAATATAACCACTAAAAGCTTGAAATTTTTTTATGTAGCCACTAGTCTACCATCATTAACCATAAATCATTTATACGGTTAGCATGATAGTTAGATCGAACGTTTTGAGAGATAAAGTTCGAATCCATGAAATCACACGATACAGTTGCTCTCTAAAAGCAGTAGAGCATTATTTTCACAAACTTCAATGTATTCAAAGTTTAAAACCATCGTTCCATCGGTTAAATCGAACCGATTCAGTTACAATCATAAAAACCGAGCTCAATCAGTGAATCGATTATCAAAACATTGAATTAAATACATAGGTGATTCTGAATTTATGATCATTTGCTTAATTAATATTGAACGCTTCTGTTAGATGATTTGATGCAATTTCGTGTTTAAGCAATCTCCGATTCCCAAAAGAAGATCCAATAGAAGTTTATTATCAAATTGATCCAGAAACTTAATACTAATATGAATTGTGAATGGATCGATTCAGATGCCTCTCCGATTCTCGGGAGACGAAATCCTAAAACAAACAAAAGTTTCAAAAAAAAGCAAAAAACGATCGAAGTTCAACATCAATCATCAAACATGCATCAAATGATTTACAGATCTAGAGACGAGATCTAGATTAGACGAACACGCACGATGAAATTCGAGATCAGGAAACAATCAATTCCTTACCGCCATGGCTGCAACAATGATTGAGAACGGAGAATCTGGACGGCTTCGGCTCGAAATTCCTCCTCCTCTGAAGATCATGACTCGTAGGTTTGATGATTTTCATCAGGAATTCCTTGATCAGATTCGTTTTCTTACTATCCAATCGGTTTAGCTGCTCAGAGATAGATTTTCTGCCGAGTTTCGGAGAGGACGCGCGGTGACGTGCGCACCTGAATGAGCCGGGATGGTTCGTCGGAGAACAGAGGCATATCCGCCTTGACGCCGTCGTCGACGACGGCGCGTGTTTTCGGGAGGAATCCATCACTTTCGGTGTGTGTGCATGCGGTTCCATTTTGATCGATAGGTAGTTATACAGAGGATCCGTTGGCATCCAACGCGAAATATTAGGACTTCAAGTTACACTTTAAGCCCCTCAAATTTAATTTATTACGGATAAACCTTTTACTTTGTTATTCACGTAAATATAACCCTTTTACTATCATGATTCGGTATAAAACCAATTTTAACACCGTAAAAAAAACATAAACACCCGGTTCGAAATCTTACATTTTCAACTTGACACGTATTCATTGCCAATCACTAAGCGTGACGTTATTCGATATAGGCATCTACTCCGTTTGCACAGGTGTCTAATCATTACCGAATCGGATAAATCATTAATGAAACATTGAAACTTCAAGACAAAATGTTAAGTATTTAAATTCTCTCAACTATTTAATTGGGGTTCATTAAATTCGTTCGTAATACTACCTCGTTAATACGTAAATAGTTATTCTCACGCACAAGTTTGATCTCAGGACACTAATGTCCTATGACGAGTCTAATGACACTGCTAGTGTTTCAGGTCCGAAGTGCTCAAGCGAAGAATCAACAAAGTACCTTGTTTAAATACGTTGTAGTCAAGTTGTAGACCGTCCGACCCGTCCTTGGTCTGACAAATCCGATCGACTAGGGTACCCCGATTCTACAATTATGTACATTAAATCCATTTATCTTATTAAGACATGATAGCTAAAGTTGTATCTAAAAGATAAATGATTTGACAAAGAAAATATGTATTTATAAATTAATATGTATTAATAGTGCCAATATGCTATTTGTGGAACTTTACTTGATAAGATTGTTGTTTTTGTAGTTATGATCACCTTGGTTGGTATTTACACTTTTTGTTAAAAAAAAAAAAAAAAAAAAAAAAACTAATTATCCATCCAATATTAGGTGACGAGGAATTGCCATGATCAAAGTGAATTTAGGGTAATTAACTAATTATCAATAATTTTTTCTTGTTAAAACTAATTATTATCTTACTTTAGTTTATTTAGTTGTGTACATTTTATCATGAAGAAAAGACTTTCAAGTTAAGCTACCAGTCAAGTTACCAAACATGCCGATAAAGAGACAATATATTTTTTATTTAAAAGTTAGTTAGGCCTCTTCTTAAAGCGCCAATTTATTAATTATCCGTACCAATATTTAAACCGTTCGCATAATGGTAATAACGCGTCTTCTTAAAACACAAGTTCGATAAACCACATATAGTTCAGATCGAGTTTTGTTTTTACATGCCGAACTAAAGAAACATCTTCGATTATTCGATACATGTGTGATAACAAATGTGTAATGTTTACCGTTTGATTTCGAAAACGAATGCGTTAACATATTTAAAGGGAATTTAAAAAAAAAGGTCATTCTATTTACACACCCCTTTTCAAAATTCAAACCCTAATATATCGCATATAGCCATATATGCGACGTATTAGTTACAAAAGTACGATTTTCAAAAATTCAGTAAGAGGTTGTCAGTACGGAAGGTTTAATACGTCGTATATAGCCATATATGTGGCATAAAGGTTAGGACTTATATGCCGCATATATGTAAAAAACTGTGTGACACAATCTGACATAAAACTCAGAAGAAAAGAGGGGTAATGACTGTGGGATTATATGTCGCATATAGAGTTAGCTATATGCGAGATATTGGGGTGTAAGATTTAAAAGTCATGGGTGTGTGTATAGAATTTGATTTTAGTAAAAATAAAATAAGAAAGGGTGTTTGTTAAATATATAAATGGTAAAAGGGGGGAAAAAGGTAACCGAAAGTTGTTGGGACCCGTCTTTTTACCGAACCCACACATGCACATACGTTGTGCCTAGTCATTCCCAAGTCATTTCATTTCATATTCGGTTTGCTTTTCTCATCTTTTTGTTGTTGTTTGTGATTACTAAAATTGGAACTAAATATTCTCAATAGTCCTTTTAATATAAATTAAAACAATATATTTACGTGGAGTCGAGTCATTCAGCTAGAAAATAACTAGGAAACGATGTTTATGATCCTCGTCTATGGCACATATATCACATGATGAATAGAAACAAAACATAGGTACAAAATAACAAATACATATAATATATTTGTGTCACTTAGTAATATCAAATGGTGAACTTATCCATTATCGTGATGTTAAGGTGTGGTAGTGTCGAACGACTCCTATGCTTTTCATGGTCAAAAGTTTAAACTCGAGTCGAGCTTCACTACTGGGGAAAAATTGTGAAACGAGTGCATCGCAAACTTATTCATTTATCCGCAACTTCGACACAAACCAATATTGGAAAAATATTCGTTGGAAATGTATATACGATACAAAATTAGCTTATTGTGTATTTTTATATGTCATTTTGTTTACCTATTCTACTCTTCATTCTGATTTGTCTTGAAAACTAGTTCTGTTGTGAAAACTTGAAATTTTTTTTAGTTATTTTAACTTTATAATATTTCTTTTACATTTTCAAAAACGAATAAAAATAAAAGAAAATTAGCTTTAATAGTTATATTGAATATATACACTACTAGTAATATGATATATAACATATATACCGCTACAAGAAATGTAAGTATTAACGACAATACCTTTAGCCGCTAAAGAGCCACGTCACCGCTAAAGCCTAAAGGTGTCACTTCTAATACTTACATTTTTTCTTGTATTGTCTATTGTAAACAAACATTAGCATTTACAAAAGTACTTAAACTTGTTCATATTTCGAGTACTTGAATCCATATAAACAAACAAAGAGTATCATGTTGATCGAATCCTGAATCGTTAATATAATAAACAGATAATAATAAGAAAGATTACCTGTAAGCATCTGGTTGAGATCAGCAGTAGTTAGGTTGTCCATCCTGTGAGTAGCCTTGGTTCCCCTTTAGGGTGTATAGCTAATGATGGTGTAAGGTTTCGTGAGGGTTCACGAAACAGAGAGAGAGAGCCGAGAGAGAAGAGAGAGGTCGAAAGTTTTGTGGTGGTGATTAACCTTTAATCTCTCCCTAAGAGCCTCTATTTATAATACACCCAAGGGGAAACCCTAGCCCATCTAGAAAGGGTAATTACGTCCATCAAGTAATACCAGATAGGGTTAAAACCGTAATTGATTATTTAAGATAAATGATTAAAGGACATAAATAAGATTTATATATACATATATATATACGTACTATATATATATATTTAGATATATATAAATTATGTCTAACATTCTCCCACTTGGCCGAATGATCATTTATATGAGGTACTAGATAAGTCTGATCAGAATTTAGTACTCATTTCAATTTTAAACCAAAATTGCAGCAGAAAAATACAGTCATAGAGTTGATTATCCAACTCAAGACCCCCATTAATCATACTACAATCCCAAATTTAAAATTCAACATAAATTCAGAATCAATTACCAAAGTAAGCCCTTTCCGTTGATTTATAATAAAACTGTCTATATGTCAAAAGGCATGCATAACATATTAAGAGACAAAATCAAACGTATGAGGAAAATTTATAATTAGTCATTCATATTGTGATATGCTTGGTCATTAGTAAACCTCGTCTTCATTATGAGCTCTTAGAAAGACTTATGAGGATAGACCTTAAATTATAGGATCCTTAAGCATATCATGAATGTTTTCAATACAAGAAGTTAGTTTCCTCTATTTGTTCTTGAATGAACAAAACTTGTATCGAAAATTTAATGCAGCTCCGCTCAAAACTGTTACTGTTTTAAGAAATTAGGGTAGCTGACTTTTATCACAATGAGTCTTCAATATGTCATTTATCTGGAGTTTAGGAGTCTAATGATAAATTTAGCAACAATGACTTGTTGTTATCATTTTCTTATGACTCTTCCATGATTTATTAGACAAATCTGTCCACAGACATAAGGATATACCCCTGAGTTGACTTTTAATATCTTTTGAATACAATAAAGTCAAAATTTAGAGATAGTCAACTGCTTTAAGTTTCTCACTTCTTCTATAGTTCAAATTATAGTCTTTCGTTTCTTATAGATATTGAAATGCCATTTTAGATGCTTTATAATGAACTACTAAACTTAGGAAATGTTTTTAATCATTTCTAGTATTTCAGCAATGTAGGCAATATCTTAAACGGGTATAGACTTGAACATAAGATTTAATTACTTGAACCTTTATTATTAGTCTCCTAGAGTTACAGATTGAGAGAGACGTTGCATGTTGTAATCTAATGAGACTTAATTAACGTCTCGTTAGGTTAATCTTGATGTATTTTGATGCTTATTGCATAAGAAGCATCTTCAAGATTTTAATGTCAAAAATTATGCGAGAATAAGTCGCTTTGACTCATGCAACAAGACTAATATATTATTTGCCTATATATAAGGGCAAATGCAGTATTAGTTGCTCCCACTCATCTTAAGGTAGCTCCATTTATCCACTTATTCTTGATGAAAAATGATTACATTTGTAACATCATCAAAAATTTAAATTCACTTATGAGTTTTGCTTACATTAACCCTTTATTTGAATATACTCATCTTAAAGACTAAGTGTTCTTTAACTTTTAGGCTTGAACCTTAAGTTTAGTTTATGAACATGTCTTTATGTTAAGTGAGTATTAAGGAAAGATATTTTATAGGTCCATTAAATGTCACTCATAATTATGAGTGAGTAATAAGGACAACGATAATCTCTCAAAGAATCATTTAGAAAAGGAATTCTCAATAGCCTTTAGAAAACAATCACAATTTATAACGTTTAATTTCTCCTTTCGGATTTCAGTTTAGCTATGGAAAACTAAACGTCTAACGTTATTCTGATTTTAGGGAGTTAAGCTCATTATAGCTTTATTCCATCAGATGATTTGATTGATTGCTAATAATGGCTCTAGTATAAGAGATATGATTAGTAATCTTTCCAATATCCATGTAAGCTTTATTAAGGTAGGTTCATAATCATCAAAGTTAATAGGAAGCTTCATGCCTTGATGACCTACTAAGCTGGATAACGGGTTGAAGCAAAACATTAATAGTTTCATAGATTTCCTCTTGAGCATTTAAGTCAGGTATATTAGGAGTAACATTATTTTCTAAGTGTGTGGAAGTGAATCAGTGTTATCGCAGCGTGGTGTACAAGAGGTGTAATTAGAGTTAAATTCAGAGTTACATTTAACTTTATCTCTCCCCCCGCCTTTTGTACTTCAGGCAAGTCATGGATAAGGACTTACACTGCTCCCACTGACCTTAAGGGACAAGTCATAAATAAGGACTTGGACTACTCCCACTAATCTTAGAATTCCTTAGGGACTTGGTATGCAACATGCTTAGTGTGGAGGATTTGGAAGGTTTAATTGCGGCTAATAACTAATCATATGGTTTATACTTGGTTGTCCTCATGTCCGGATTTCAGAAAGAATTTTAGGGACATTTAGGTAACCTCGTTTAGCATATGAGTTGTTATTTTAAGAGCCTTGGTATATAGAGGAGTAGATCTATAACTTTAGATGACATATTTATTATCATGTTCATAAGGATACTTAGATGCATAACTTAATTATGTATCTTTAGAAGTATCATACATGAGCTACTGGTTCACACTATTACAATCCTAATGGATTGAGAGCGTTACCATTATTTGTATGTCAATCTTTAGTATTTAATCTATTAGATCTAATCTCACAACTTTCATTTTATGGTTAAGTTGATTTTCAACTTTATCCTTAAAAGTTTTAGGTGAGAAAGATGTTTCTCCTTAATTAGATACAAGGATAAATAATCAATTATGTGAGTGATAAATAACTTATGCCCAGATATTCCATTTGGGATAAGATCCACTAATATGCTTGAGTTTTGGTAAGTTAGAACTCTAGTGGAACCTTATTTATTCCCTTAACACATGTATTTTCTTTGTTAAGTTCTCACTTATGTGATAACAAAGATTGTGAACATTTATTATCTAGTTATAAGTTATAAAGATTTCAATCCACGTAAGGACAACTAGATAAGAAGAACCAACAACTTTGAGAATTCAAGGTAAATGTGACATTGTCACAGCCATGTGAAAACTTATAACCGTCAATGTCTTACTTTAGTAATGATACTAAGTTCCAAGTGATGTTGGATCATGATAAGGTATCATAAAGTGTAATACAATGACAGTTTTTCATGGTTTACACAACTATGACATTTATTTTGTCACTTACTCTCATTATAGTTGTTTTAGGGTTTATTTCTAGTGTATTGATTGTAATAGATCTTTATAATACTAGTTTTAGTTCACTGTGTTAGTTTGAAAATTAATGGGCACAATTATCATTATTGATTATCCTTTTTAGCCAGTTCTTCCATTAAGGAATTAGAACTGGAAGCTTTCTTGTATCTTATAATAGAAATTAGAACCATCCTCCTTATTTAAGCTATTTTATTGTATAAGGGTTAGTGATAGTGAGGTGAACAAATCTGCTTTTCTAGTTTAAGGCATTATTTATCCTTTATGCACAATGCTATAAAGCACTCATTTTCATGATGACTAATTTTAAGTATCATTTAATTGTGCTAAGAAAGAATTCACTAAGAAATGCACTAGAAAAGTTTAACTCGAAACATGTGTAAGCCTTGTAAGGGTCATGTTTTTCATTTATTATGATATGTTCACTAAATCATTAACCTAATTTACATTTTGTAAAGTGTTTGCATACATTTAAGAAGTCCTTTTGAATTTCTATTACTCACGCGATGTTTAGTTTAGGAAATCTGAAACATCTCCCCTGATATCCTCTGTTTAAAGGGATTTTGATTATCATGATAGACAATTCGAATAGACTTTTACTCGCTTTTAATGTTTTCATTGTAAAACCTCTTATGAGAGAGAGTAATTAAGAGTCTTTTGTCTTAATAGATAATCAAGATTATTTTTAATGAGAGGAAAATCTTTATCGAAACGTTTAGTGATTATATATATTTAGAGTGGATAATTTTATGGAGATTAAAGGTTAAATTAGTTCAAAAGAAGATCTAAGAGTGAGTCTAAGGGGTACTTAAAACTAAGGCACAATAATAATGCATAATGATATACGAAGATAATGTACAATCATTAACTAAGGCATAATAATAAAGAATGCACAATTTTAAATTAAGGCGCAATAATAAGGCATTCTTATAATTGATAATAATGTGCAAATATAAAACAAAGAAGATGTGATATAGTCCGTTATATCACCAAAATAACAGACTAGTTAGGTTCTACTTAAATGAATCGGCTTTCGCGTTGGTTACTTGCCTATCACCTAAGCATTATGAACTATATAAGGGTATGTGCATAAAGTGATGTATCACATCAGCGTTGGCCAGAAATGACACACCATAAGCTTTATGTACAAGTTAGTTTCGCTGAATACATGTGCAACTCATCAGCGTTGGCCAGAAAAGAAACACTTGTATACGAAAGGCGAATGCTTAATTCTTAGTTGATAATCATTGCAAAAACAACGAATCAGCGTTGGCCAGAATCGAGGTTTTAAAGATGTTATCAATTTAAGCAAATAAATTAGTTTAATTTAAAATGAGTTAACTAGTATTAGAAATAATAATGACATTGATTAAGGTAGCAAATCAGCGTTGGCCAGAATTACTACATGTCAATAACTAATACAAGTTAATAAATTAATCTAATTTTATTTTAAATCAGTGATAATAAGTTTACTTGTGAGAAGAAGTTAAATGACATTATGTAGGTAACAAATCAGCGTTGGCCAGAATTGGAACCTTATTAGATGTCTGTTATTAACTATGAATTACACAAGTCAATTAGTTATCAATTTAGGCTAATAGATTAGTTTAAATTAAAATAAATTGCCTAGTATTAGAAAGGATTAGTGACATTAATTAAGGTAGCAAAACAGCGTTGGCCAGAATTACTACTTGTCATTAACTAATACAAGGTAGGGAAACTAATCTAAATTTTATTAGGTTTTGTAAAACATAAAATTTAAGGTTTTAAACAAAACAAATCTAATATCCGGTCGAAAAGGGGTTTCCGATCGTAAAGGGATACCCGATCGAAAAGCGGGTATCCGATCGGAAAGCCGGTATCCGATCGCGAAAAATATACCCGATCGAAAAGTGTAATTTTCGATCGAAAAGGGTATCTGATCGAAAAGTGAGCTTTTCGATCGAAAAGCCGACTTTTCGATCGGATCGAAAAGTCGGTCGAAAAACCATTTGGCCCGATCGAAAAGCCGATCGAAAAGCCGTATGGTCCGATCGAAAAGTATGTCGAAAAGCCACATGGCCCGATCGAAAAGTCGATCGAAAAGGGCCACATGGTCCGATCGAAAAGTAGACTTTTCAATCGGATAGTAAAGTCGTATGATCGGAAAGTAAGCTTTTCGATCGAAGAGCAGGGTCAAAGCCACATGATTCGATCGTAAAGCCAATAAAAAGGGACCGGTAGAAAAGCCGGTAGGAAAGCCGGTAGTAAAGCCGGTAGGAAAGCCGGTAGTAAAGCCGGTAGTAAAGCCGGTAGTAAAGCCGGTAGTAAAGCCGGTAGAAAAGCCGGTAGAAAAGCCAGTAGAAAAGCCGGTGGGAAAGCCGGTAGGAAAGCCGACTTTTCTATCGGATCGAAAAGTGGACTTTTCGATCGAGAATTGGTATCTCGATCGAAAAGACAATAACCTCTCGAAATCAGTGAGGGTTTGATTTTAAAACCGATTTAATTTATTTGCTTAAAGACGAATTAGGGTTTCGAGATTTTTAGACAGAATCGAAAAACCCATATTGATTTCGAGATTAGGGTTTCTTAACGAATTCAGATTAATGATTCGATTGAGCAACATACGCTCTGATACCACATGTTGATCGAATCCTGAATCGTTAATATAATAAACAGATAATAATAAGAAAGATTACCTGTAAGCATCTGGTTGAGATCAGCAGTAGTTAGGTTGTCCATCCTGTGAGTAGCCTTGGTTCCCCTTTAGGGTGTATAGCTAATGATGGTGAAAAGGATTCGTGAAGATCACGAATCAGAGAGAGAGATGAGAGAGAAGAGAGAGGTCGAAAGTTTTGTGGTGGTGATTAACCTTTAATCTCTCCCTAAGAGCCTCTATTTATAATACACCCAAGGGGAAACCCTAGCCCATCTAGAAAGGGTAATTACGTCCATCAAGTAATACCAGATAGGGTTAAAACCGTAATTGATTATTTAAGATAAATGATTAAAGGACATAAATAAGATTTATATATACATATATATATACGTACTATATATATATATTTAGATATATATAAATTATGTCTAACATATCATGATTCCATCTTGAGAATAAATCAACCAATTAATATTTTAATATTTTAATATTGTTCTGTGTTTTCTGAACAGTAATCTATGACCATTTTCACTTCCAATCTCTCTCAGATGCAGCAAATGCAAGTTTGGTATACTTCCTATGCCTTCTTTCTCTAGCATACAACACCCATAGCACCAATGACAACATCACCGCTATCGACACCATGGCTAAACCGATATAGACCCACCGGCTGTATTTGGTCAGCTCGGGGCAGTGATCCTCGTGGATCCTAGTGAACGTGACTCTAACAAAAGAACAGTTCATTAAGCCTGCTAGATACGGGCCGTAGTGTGACAAACCTGAACTCACGTTCGCTGCACCTGACATCTGGTCGTACATTTTTGGGGTCAACCGTCCCACGGTTGTGCAGATGTCTTTCGCAGAAACCTCACATACATAAGCCTTCCATACCTGCGAATATGATCATTAAAACGGTAAAGTTTGACTTCTAAGGTCAAACCCAAGACTTGACGCACATGTTTCGAAATGGACCCGCCATCACTCATCAAATTAAGCACATGCCACATGACAAGAAATTAGTTTTAAATAATATATATATATATTGCATATAACTAGGTTAGGAATCCATGTATTACGCAGTTTGAGTAAAAAAAATATTTAATAGTTAGTAATAATGATAATGATTTAATAATATTATAAAACAAACATTCGAATTTTAACTTTAATATTATAAAGCAATATTTGTTAAAGAGATTTTAATTTTAATAAAACTTGAGTAGCTAAAATTGTGACATGTGACGCATTGAGTTACTTATTTATTATATATAGATTAAGTGTTATGTTTTTTGTCTTTAAAAAAAGAATAAAAAACATGTTTTAAAAAAATATGAGAATTTTTGGAGGGTCAGTATTTGATTTAAGCTTCAAATGTTATAATCTACTGAAGTTTAACTTTGTAAAAAATAAAAATTTACTCAACTGTTTTCATCACTGAACTTCAGTTTTAAGAACATTGGTTGACATTAAAACAGTAAATTTGCATCAAGAAACTCAAGAAAAGCTACCTGGGCTGCATCACTGAGATCCAATTCACCTGCCTCACATTTCCGATCGGTTTTATCAGCATTTAACGGGTTACAAAGGGTGGGAACCAGCGGTCCAGATTGGTTGTAGTTGAGAAAACCAGGAAACGGGGGCGGATCTATGTTTGCCACACTTTTTATGATCATATTTACCGTATCTACCAGCTGGAAAGTCACATCTTTGCTTTCAAACAAGGTGGCTTGAGCGGTTGCATTGTCGATACATGGCAGAATATCATCCAATGCGGTATGGGCCGTAGGGTTTTGAACCCATTCGTCCATTGCTACACATGTGTCACCCATAACACTAAGGACATAGATAGAGAGATGTTGGTTAGGTTAATGGACATGATATTTTGTTAAATTTAGAAACCGGGCTTATCAGAACGTACTTGTGTAGTGTGAGAAATATCCCGCATAAGATGAATGTAGCTGTAACGAGAATCCAACCCAAAACCACCAATCTGCAAGCATCAAAGTGGCAATTATCATTAAACTAGCCAAAATGCACCAAAATGCATATGTAGTTATGTACTTTTAGAGGTGACAAAATGACAGCTAAGTCAAAAACTCAAAATGGGTTCGGGTCAAAATGAGTGGTTTTTACACGGGTCAGGACCAATTGGGCTAACCGGAAAACTTCTTTGTTCAACTTTTGACATACAGATTAAAAGTTTATAACTTTACAGCCACTGAAAACACTAGAGGGGTTTTTACAGGTTTGTGACCCTTTTTATAAGGTTGACCCGTTTGACCTGTTTTTGTTTTTGTTCGGTTTAAAAAAATTTAAGCTCTTGATCCGTTGAAATAGACTCGTTTTAAATCAAACGGGTCGAAAGTTGCCACCTCTGACAGTCCCTGTGATCACTACTCACATGTAAACAAGCCCCTGGAAGCCAAAAATGGAGAGTACTGCAGGCAATAGGCAAGAACATGAGTTGTTTATAAGTGCACTAAAGTTCAAATTTTTTGAATTTTGAGAGATTTAAGCTTGAAGTAAAGCAAGAAGAGTGATAAGAAAGACTAAAATCTTCAAGAGATCCAATATTGAGGCGTAAAATACCAAGAAAAACTACAAAATGGTATAAAATCTCCACAAAAAAAAAAAAATAGGATTAATACGAGCCTTACTAAAATTTTGTTAACCAAACAAGAAAATAAGTAAAATACATGATAGTTCCTAGCTATAAGACCGTCCCCCCAAAAAAACTACAAAAAGAGTATAATCTTCAAAAATATGGGATCTTTATGCTTAAAATCAATAAAAACAGCTATAAATCACTTTAAAAGATCTTATATTTTTAGGCATAAAATAACAAAAGAAACTCAAAAAGATATGAAATTTCCAAAAGAAGTGCTATAGAAACTCTTCATTCTTACAGAAACCAAGAAGAGCTACGAGAAGCATAACTGCAGCTACAATTATAAGAGCAAGCCTCCTGCAGCCATGTCAATAACATTAGTGATAAAGGTAGAGGTGGCAAAATGAATAATATGCGAAAAGAAAACGGTCTACCATTAAAGGTAGGGGCGGCAAAATGGGCGGCCGGTCAAAAGGGTTGACTTTTGCGTTTGTCAAAATGGGTCGAGTTGAGACAACTCGAGAACATTTTTTCTATAATGACTAACGTCAACCCTTTTGACTGGCATTATTACAATGAAAATGTAAGTCTTTTTTAGAAAATGACTTAAAAGTACATGACTTCAAATAGAGATTAAATGTTTGTCAACCCATTTGACCTGTTTCCTTTTTATTTAAAAATATATTAAGTTGACCCGTTTGACCGGTTAAAAAAATACCCAAATCAACTCATTTACATGAAAATATCTAGAAAATTGAAATACCACTTCTACATAAAACATTTACTTACACGGAATTCAGACCATGTTTTATATCTTTTTCATTCTTTCTGGTCTCAAAATCAAGAGATCTAGCAGCTTTGGATATCATTTGATCAACCCGATCAATGTTGTCCTTCATACTTTGAGGTAAAGAGACTTGATCTACTCCGAGGCTTTTTGATGCAGCAAGAATATCTAACACGTTGTTGAGATTATAAACCGTATCTTTGGCTTGTCTCACAACAAAGTCCAACGTATCTGTCGTACTATTATGAAACTTCCCTTGGCCTGTGTATAGAACCACACATCCAATACTGAAGCACAAAATACACCAACAATGTGAGATTCCTTTAGAAACTACAGGCTGCAGAATGGGTAGGCCTTTGAGTAACGGGTCGAATTGGTTTGGGTCAAAATGGGTGAATCATGGAACAAGTTTGGTTAACCAGAAACACATGCTTTCCACAAAAGTTCATATTTTTCTTGATATGATCTAGTTTTAGATCACTTCCCTATCAAAAGTTCATATTTTTCTTGATATTTTTCTAGTTTTAGTTTTTCTTGATCATATTTTTCTTCAAGAAATGAGTTGATTTGGGTAAAAATATTATTTGTGTTCCTTTGGGTCTACTAAAAAACATGACCCTAATTGACCCATTCATAAGAAAACGGGTGCTCACATTGCAGCGATGGTGAAGAGGGAGAGGAAGGCAAGAGAAAGTGCATAAGCGGTTCTAGAATAGCCATAGGGTGTTCTTCGACAACAGAAATAACAGCAACCGATTGAGAGCAAGGAAATGCCAAATGCCACAAACCAGACTGCAGCAATGCCAAACAAGGGAGCAGCAGTATATGATGCAGACTGCATCAAGTGTAAAAATAATCAATGGGTTTACAGTTTACAGTTTACACTCACATATATATACAATATATTGATGTAAATTCAAGAAATGCACGATAAATAGGCCGAAAGCAGGGATCTTTATGGTCTCAACTATTTATAACACGCCTAGCTGAAACTACACACCCCTCTTTTCACTTTTCACTTCTCACCTTCATATATGTAGTTTGTAGATTCTTATAACAAAAACATTTTATAACACAAAATTCTTCATATAATTACCAGCACTTGATAGATATGAAAACTAACTCCAAAAGTGATAAATTCAAGGGCGGATGCACCTAGGACCTAGTGGGTTTCTAGGCACCCACTCAAATTGCAAAATTAATTGGTAAATACTTGAACCGAATGGCTAAGACACCCAAAGTTTTTTTTTCGAGACACCCAAGGTGCTTCCTTTTAGGTAGTTCTGGTACCCAAGGTCTGTGAAAAAAGTTTTTTTTCATACTTAAATAAAAATAGCTCATTTTAATATTGTTTTCTTTATATTTCTGCTACTTTTTACCCATTTTTTTTATTCTTTTTTTTGGTCTACTGAACAAATTTTCTTGATCCATCACTAAAATCAATCCAAACACTTGAAGGCATTTTGGTGTTAAAGAGTATGATAACAAGACATAAACCACCCTTGTAGTATAGTACTATAGTACTCCCAATTAAACATGCACCCTAGGAGAAACAATCAAACAAAAAGAAGAAAACTAACTAGTACTTACAGAAAAGTAATGACGTTCACTAATATTCCATCCACCATTGTAGTATTTAAAACCATCTAACGGGTCTTTCCTCCTGGTTCTTTTTTCAGCCAAAATCATAGATGAAGATGAACTTTCAACCGTTTCATAAACAGACCTCTCGATCGGCCTCACCCCTACAAATTAAACCAGAAGAGTGATTGACGAATAATAACATGAACAGAATTATTTTAGTTACCTGTGGATAATTGGTGGGGAGTAACTTCTACGACCGTTAGCAGCAGAAATAAAAATAACAGAAGTGGTTTGAGGGAAAACATTGATATGTATTTTATTTTCTTTTGTAGATGATGATGATGATGATTATTGATTAATGTTGTTTGTGATTCAATTAATGATTAAGGTTACACAATGGAGAATTGGAGTGTGTTTTTATCACTGGAGAATGGAGAGGCGTGGAGATGATCGATTCATGTTTTCCAGCCGTGTGTTGTTGTTGGATGGGCCGCCTTTTGGCTTGATTCTGATTGTATCGCTCTCTTGACACGTGTTATTTATTAGAAATAATAGAATCATCAAAATGACCTTTTGAACTTTTATTTTTCTTTTCAAAATGGCAATTATAATTTAGACTTTTGAAAATAACAATTAACTGCTTCGACTAATAACAATACGACACGTCAGTATTTGACGGTTAAAAACATATGCCATGTTGTCAAAACGAGCCACTAATGTGCCGCTGGCAACGACTGCAAGTTTGGGTGTCCACGTGGCATTCCATTCAATCATTGATATTTATTTCCCTAATCCTACTCTCTAGCTACTAATTTGACGTCATATGTGGTTGCTGATTGGTTAAGTGGTAGGACCAATGAATACAATAATTAGAGGGAATGTCATGCCAACACCCGATCTTGCCGTTGTTGTCGGCGATCCTGCGTAGCAACAAGTTAATGGCTAGTTTAGGACACGTGATAGATGATTTTAGTCGACATCGCTTAGGTGTCGCTTCTAATTGGTCCCAATGGTCGATGGTCATTTAGTGAAGGTTAAAATAGGGTGATCATTTTAATAAAAAAAAGGTCAGTTTGATAATTTTAGGGATTTTTTTCTAAAAAGTAATTATATTTTAATTTAACATCGTATATAACTTGAACATGATACGATGAAAAAAATATAATAGTATCTGATGGTGTTATATGACTGGGGGTTCGAGTTTTAGATAGATAATAACATGTGCGAGGGTTGTGGTGACCGCTCCTCCCCCCCCCCCCCCTCCGGGTTTTTTTGGGCCGAAGTGCTAATTTTTTGAATTTTTTAATTTTTTATATATATATTGAAAACCGTCCCCTCAAGATTAAGATCCGTGACTTTTCGTCCCCGTGAATTTTTTTGTGAAGCCTTCGTCAATGGATAATAATATGTATTTAAAAGCAGAATTAGATAATCATATTTCTTTTTAGTTGAAAGAAAGTTGCTGAGTGCGAGTGAAACTAGGAGTTTCTAATTGCAAAGTTAGCAAAGTTATAATACAACTTTGATTTGCATAAAAAAATTTGAGTAAAGTCATATCTTAGGAGGGTCAAACAACCATCTACACGGTTGAACAGCCTCTAGTTTTGTGATTGATGTAACCAATATGTTCAAGTAAGTCAAACGAGTTTCTTAATAGATTGATAGTTTATAATTTTTTTGGAACGGTTAAAATCATGGTATTCACGTTTTAAAGAATTTGAACCCATGATTTTTAGTTTTAATCAAGTAGCTAGTTACTTTTAACTAAAACTTGTCTCTAACTTTTATAAAATATGTTTTAATCTCTTAGTAAACCGTAAAGACAATTCATGTATTTCTTATAGATTATACATTTTATAATAATAGAAACAATAAAATAAAATAGAAATAGTATTTTTTGAAGTGTATGTTTGGGATCACCGGTATTAACTACGATCTTCAACCAAAAAAGTATTTTTTGCTCACACTCAGATTTGAACTCAAACCCCTTGTTAATAGGAAAAGTATTTGATTTTATGTTTTGTTTATTAAGATAAAGTTATAATTGTAATATTCCAAGATACGGCACTTTATGATATTGATCATTTTACCGGGAGATTGTCCCTAGGTTATATAAAATGCTTTGACGTTATATGTTCTCGACAAAACTTTGGATTAACCTATGAGATAAGCAAACAAAGTTATGCACATCTATGTGTATAATGTATGCATAATACTAGATTGTACTAGCATTGTCCCACGCATTTTGTCTTTACCACTAATATAAAAGTCCCCTAAGCACAAATGTTTACACCGTATTTTAAAAATAAAAAACGAAACTAAAAAAACTAAAAGAATGCGTCAAACATTTTTAAAAAATCCTAAAAGAAGAAAAACAAAGAACAAGGAGGAAAAAACCTAAATATATAGAAATCACCAAGGGAGGAGAGACCAACGAGATTTATCTGGTAGGGCCAAGCCACAAAATTTACCTATATAACAAATTCAAACTTTGATGAATAGTAAATGTTTGATGAATAGTAAATGGAGAAATTTACCACCCACCCAGCCAAAAATACAAGTTGATTATGCATATTGTGATCTGAATTTTGATACAAGTGTTAATTGACAGTGGGCCTTTTTGTGATTAACAAAATATAAAATAGAGTCCGTTGAAACTTGAAATTGAAAACGTAAATAACACATCTGCTCTCTTACCATCTTCAACAACTGTCATGCTTTATGCTTACCATCACCGTACATTTTACAATTGTAAAATAAATGTTGCACCGTGCTTTACCTTTAACCCAGCAAAACGTACAAGCTCTTTTTGCACTGACCTCATTCAACGTTCTTTAACATTGAATTGTACATCCCATACATGCTTTTCTCTCTCTGATTGTGGGTTGAAGACCATTATCGAAGGTCTTCTTCTCTCTCTAATCTCTATACGATCGTCTTTTCTCTCTCAATTTGTCTGGTTCCTCACAACCCATAATCATCGAGTTCTTCCCTGGTTCTAGCAACGATTTTTAACAGAAGAGATGTGAGAGAGGGAGACCCAGAATAGGCATCCGGTTATCGACTCATCATTAGGGACGACAACGCTGCTTCCACCGGCCACTAGGCATCTGGTGAGTTATTTTCGTTTGGGGTTTTAATTTTTGGTCGATTTTTCCTTTTTTCTGTTGGCTTCAAATCGCCGCTAGGGTTAGGAATCAGGGTTTTGGTTCTTGATTTGTTCAATTATGTTGTTGGAATTTGCTTTAGAGTTCAGTTACTTTTGGTGCTTATGATTGCAATTTCCCATTTTTGGTTCTTGATTCGTTCAACTGTGTTGCTGGAAGAGCTAGAATCACATGGACTGGATTAATGATTGTAATGATACTGTTGTCCAGCCTGAAATTCTTTGATGAATGAACACTATAAGAGAGTATTTTGAATTGGTTAACAAAACTTGATTTGTTATTGTTTTAATACATACTTTTTTTATGACAGATTTGCTGGCTGGACTCTGTTTGGCATTCGCTTAGGTAGGCCTTTGTTATATATTTGCTATTTCTCCCGTTTGTTTTCATTCTTAGAGGTTAACTAATGTTGGTTATATATTTATGGTGTATAACTACTTTGTATAGTAATCCTTCTCTTTTTATTAGGCAGAAATAGACTTTGTTTTCGGTTTGTTCATTTGATTGGGCTACATTTTATTCAGTATTTATGTTTATATAAACTTTTAGTTTTGGTTGTAGAATTACAAATGTAAAAAAGTGTCACTTTAGGTTAGTTTAGAGGGATTAATGGTCTGAATTTCTTATAATCCGTGGTTTAATTAAAGTTTTATATGTTGATTAACCACGCCGAACATGATTCACAAATATGTATTTTTAGGTTGTATGTCTATATGAACCCACTTAATGTCTTATATAACTCATCCAATGCTGTTACTAGTGATTTATTGAATAGAATTTTAGATCTTTTATATGCACTGTAGTTTCCTACCCGTGAAAAGATAGACTAAAGCTATCGGCCTCTACGTTAGTTTTGAACATCTTTTTTTTCCATGGTGCATTAAAAACATATTTGAATTGTTTTGCCAGATTTGTGTGCAGGTATGAGTTGTGTGATATAATATTTTGTAGACTATTTTTTAATCCTATCCTCCTAGATGGAATAGAACATGTTTAGGTGTATAATTCGGTGTATAGGTGTGGATTTGTAAAATGGTGCTAATCTATATCTGATTATTATTTTGTTGTGTGTTGGATATTGTTCTTTTGTAACTATATATAAGTTTAATATTGTGCAGGTCGGTGGTGCAGATTTGCCACATTTGCCATATTTGTGTGAAGGTATGTGTCAATTGATTTATGTTTTAATCTTTGTTATGCTAGACCTTAGTAATTTTATAGTTGAGTTTGCATATTGTTTTTATTTCATATCCAAATGGACATGGTAGAACATGTATGTGTGTATAATCTGGTTCTTGCGTTATTGTTTTCTGTCTTAATATGGTGTTTGTGTGGGTTTTTTAATTATTTATAACCATTTAAAGGTTAGGTGTTATGCAGATTTGGTACATCAATGTACCGGTCCTCGGGTGTGTTGTGCTCCTTTTGGGGTTGTGTTTGTTATTTGTAGGCTCTTTGTTATTAATTTTTGGAAAATTGGATTTTAATAATCCAAGTTATTACCAATTGGCCAATATTAATCCCAATTTCAAAATTGGCCTACATTAATCCCAATTAATAAGGTGTTGGATTTCATTGGGCCCCCGTTAAGTTTTCCTTAACTCCGTTAGTTTTTTGCTGACGTGACAGCCACGTGGCTTTTATTAATCAGTGCCACGTCAGCAAAAAACTAACGGAGTTAAGGAAAACTTAACGGGGGTCCAATGAAATCCAACACCTTAATAATTGGGATTAATGTAGGCCAATTTTGAAATTGGGATTAATATTGGCCAATTGGTAATAACTTGGATTATTAAAATCCAATTTTCCTTAATTTTTTAAACGTTCATATGTAACTTTAAATCTTCTGGTTGCGCAATAATAAGGTATCCGCGTTTAACCGTAACAAAAAGTAAAGCTTGGATCAACGGTATGACCGCATTATGCCATTGCGATGAGTTGGTATACACACAGTTTTTCGTAAACACCGTCGCGCGCAACGCGCGCTTCTAGCCCAACTAGTCAACATATATATAGTTAAAGTTAATATGATAAAAGTGGTGAAAATGAATATTATTTTATTTTTCTTAACCCCGTTTACTTATTTATATACGTAAGCAATAACGCAATAAGTAAAAATATTGGATTAGGAAGAAAAATATATTATTACAAAAGTAAATATATATGATCAAAATGATTGTTCTATTGTATACAAACTAGAATCAAGCGTAAAATTAACCATGTATTAAGTCGTACGAAATGAAAGAACGGTCGCATGATTAGGTTGAGATGGTGAAGTAGTATCGATAGGAACACGAAACATCGTCTCCATCTCTTAATATTGTAAAAACTTCAATCGCTACGACAACATCACACCGACCTGTAATAAAGACAAAGAAAAAGTTATTTTTTTTTTTCTAGATCCATTTAAATCACGTCTAATATAAACCTATTTTTATAATTATAATAGTTTATTATAAAAAATAAATTAAAAAATACAACAATTAATTTAATATATAATAAAAGTAATTTTTAAGAAAATAACAAAAGCATTCGAATATGATTTTTTTTTTCAAATAAAATAAAAAAGTATAATATGAAAATTAAGCTTGTTAATTTTAACTAACAGGTGACTTTCTTGTTGGATACTCCATCCACAAAGCAAACGTGAAGCAACAATCATCCGTACGGAGAAGAAAATGTCCGAAGCGATTTCAGCGAGCGCGGCGGCGATCCACGCATCAACCGTCGCCGACGATTACTTCCGGCCGTCGTCCATCAGTAAACTTCCGATCACCGATGTCGGCGACTCATCCACCTCCTCGTCCAACGCTTACGTCACTCAGGCATTTCCTTTCTCTTCCGGAAACCCTAGGATCGAAGAGACCAGAGGCGTCATGCACCTCTTTCTAGACGACGCTGCTTCTTCGTCTTCCAATTTACCTGTAAGTTATCACGAATTATTGAATTACGTTTTACTTTTAACCTGGTGGTCCAATTTTGTCGATTAGGGTTTTATTTGAGTTTTTGTTTCCCCAAAGTACGTTTGCCGTGATACGCTAATGCTGTTTAAATGATTAATTCCGTTTTGCCTTAATCCATCGGCAAATGAAGCTATCTTAACTTGATCAGTTCATTTCCGGTAAATGAAGCTATCTTAACTTGTGTGTGATTAGTCATCAATACAGACGGAATCACAAATACTGCAAGATTTTAGACTGAATTTGTAGGATAGAAAACAGATCTAAAGATAAAAAGGAAAATATAAACAGGACTTAGTAATCTCATTACTCATATATATATCTATCATAACATTACTACAAACGCATGATCTGGATAATTACCATTAGTGATAAGATTTTGATTTCTCTTGATGCTATTTAGGTTGGAAGAAGTCCTCTTATTTGTGTACTTGGGGTGCCAAATCACATGACATATGCTGATTTCTGTCAGTTTTGTGGATCCTTTATTCATCATATCTTGGAAATGCGCGTTGTGAGGTTTGCCATCTGTAATTATTAGTAATTAGTACTTTAGTAGTGAATCTTTAATGAGATAGATTTGTTAATCTTTCGTGTCCTGGGGTTTAGGAATGATGGAATGGAGAACCGGTATAGTATTTTGGTAACGTTTGATGACCAAAACGCAACAGATGCATTTCACAAGCATTTTAACGGAAGGCGCTTCTCGTCTCTGGAGGTTTTTCTTTTTCGCTAATCATAGTTTATACAAGTATTTTGTGGCGTAAATAAAGTTTTATAATTCTGATATCTTTGTTAATTACTGTGCTTTAATGCAGACAGAGTCATGTCGCGTGCTTTTCACTGTTGATGTGCAATATACACGCGTAATTGAACACCCACAAACATCCCCTGCATGTACAGAGCAGCCCTCATGTCCAGTCTGTCTAGGTATTTACTAGCTTCTGATTCTCCACACACATATAATATATGTATATATGTACTGAAGGAAACATTCTCCGGATGTAGCATGGTGAATGGATAGTTGGATTTTGTGCTACGGTATTTTTTTTTTATCATTATACTGACTCATGCACCGACGAAAGTATCACCAGTCCGCAAAAAGAAGATTCTACAAGGGAATTACGAATAAATAGATGTGTATGAGGATTTTTTTTTGTACTTGACTGATTCTCGTAGTTTTATTTTTTGATATGGTTCTATAGATCATAATTCATTTAAAGAAACCAGAATAAACTCACAATTTGAAAACTTGCCAACTTTTATTTGCCCTCTTGGTTGTCTTGCTTTTGTCCTACTGTCTTGAGATAAATAATATTTCCTTTTTAGTCAATTAGAGTATATGGTTTATTGTTTATATCAATGTTTTAACGTTGAGTACAAGAAGTGTTGGTTGAGAGTCCAATGTTTAGAAATACTAAATCAATAAAGCCTTTAGATGATGGTTTATGAGTGTTTTAAAGTGACTTCAGTAAGTTTCTAAACTTGGTGTAGGTAGTCTGGAAGAAAAACCACGCTGTCTTAACATAACACTGGTTTTTCTGCATGAAGTTTTATTTTATTGTCCTCTTTTTTGAATGGCTTTTCTGCATGAAGTTTTATGAATCATTTTTTTGTGTGTAGAGAGATTGGACCAAGATATGAGTGGAATTCTGACAACCATGTGCAACCACTCATTCCATTGCTCATGTATATCAAAGTGGACAGATTCTTCGTGCCCCGTAAGTTTATTGAATTGTGCCTACTGTCTTAGATTGTTTGTCCTGTCATCAAAAGCCTATACACAAACCAGCTGAACATAAAAATCATGTAAATATCATCGTTCACATTTACAATACTATAGTAGTGTCCTTTCATTTTTAGAGTGCCTGTCTTATAATTGGATTTTTTTGAATAATTATCTGGCTTGGTATTATTTCAGGTATGCCGTTACTGTCAACAGCAGCCTGAAAAGTCAAAATGCTTGATCTGTCAAACCACTGAAAATGTCTGGATATGTCTTCTTTGTGGCTTTGTTGGCTGTGGCAGGTAATGAATTATTGTTGCTTTTCTAGAGGTGACAGTTTTAAACCATTTATTTATGACGGGTCGATTCGGGTCATGTTTCATGCCTTCATCTTTAACGGGTCAAATGGGTCTAAAGTCCCCAAAACTTATTTTTGACGCCTCATTTAAAGATTTCGATTCTTATTCTTATTTAGTATTTTGTAATCCTATTTGAAACAAATAATTGATTATTAAAAATGGTAAAAATACTAGAAAGGTTATCGTGAACTGGAGCCAATTTTGGCCTGTAATAAAATATACCTATTTTGATCTGAGCATGGTTTGACCAGGTGATTATGGTTTAGGTACAAAGAAGGGCATGCTATTAAACACTGGAAAGAAACACAACATTGCTACTCCCTTGAACTGGAATCACAACGTGTTTGGGATTATGTCGGAGATAATTATGTTCACCGTTTAATTCAATCTAAAACAGATGGAAAGCTGGTTGAGTTGAATCACCATACTGAACATTCTGATGATTGTGGATGCGACACTGATCCTGGATTTAGTGAGGCCCTTTTAAACAGTCGAGTAGAATCTGTACAGTTTCTTCCTTCTAGTATAGGGAGATTTCGACCATTTACTTGTGAATGGGTGGATTCATATTATGTTGATCTCTAACGGGTCAAACGGGTAAAATAAAAATAGTTAGGTGAAAAGGAAATGGGTAGAACTAAACATATAAGACCTAAATTATTTACATTACAAAAGTAGATTTTTGTTTGAATATATCATTGCTGTAATCATATTTTTCACTAGTTATTTATAATAAATTAAAGATTTTCTGACATGTAGGCGTTTCTGGTCAACTAACATGTACCAAAATTACCTATGTTACCCAAACCCGTTACGTGACCCACCCATTTTGCCACCGTTGATGTGCAAAATTTACAAATTGGCCATAAAAGTCACGAGTTCTCACTCTTGTTTTTCTTACAGATTGTCAATGAGTATAATGAGCTCCTCACTACCCAACTTGAAAATCAAAAGATCGTAAGTTTAATATTTAATTCTCAGGGAATGTAGATTATTTGTGCTTAAGCTTGAGTCTTTTCGATTACTATGTTTATTATTCAATTTGGCAAACAAGCAGGACTAATGATGCAAGTTATCTAGCAATTTATATATTATATTTTGTTTTTGTTATGTAGCTCATATCTAGATTTGTTTTTTTGGCAGTACTATGAATCTTTACTCCAGGAATTTGAAGAACAAAATGATAGGGATATTTCAGATGCTGTGAACGAATCTCTAAAGAAGAATACAAAATTGCAAAAGATGCAAGCCAAGCTGGATAAAGGGCTCAAAGAGAAGAAGTTTCTAGATGATGTAATTGATTTATCTCCCTACTTTGTCAGTTTTTTAAACTCATACTGAAGAAAAGCGTTTTCTTATTGTGATTATTCTTTTTGACATTAAACTTGTAGATTAATGAAAATCTCTTGAGAAACAAGGAGATATGGGAAGGCATCATTGTGAAAACTCAAGAAAGGTATGATCTGATCTAGGATTGTTTAAGAAATAATAACTCTTGTACTTGGCTTTAGAAATCGTGCCTAGGTGCGTGGCACCTTCAGGGAAGGTGTCAATCGGCTCTTCTGACCACATGAGGTGATTGGTGCTTCTTTAGGTTGTACATATAGCTTTTAAGGTTGTACGTAGAGGTTGTTTATATGTTAAATCGTATATAGAGGTTTTGCTATCTAATTTTTAGGTGTTCAAGGATTTGCATTAGTACACTATAGTAAATAAGGATTTTCAATAGTACATTATAGTAAATATCATCTAGAATTAAATATCTATTGCCTTGCGTGTGCTTTAGTTTCCACCTCAGCTTAGGGGATCCCTGGTGCGACTCACGCATTTTAAAACTGAGCTCTTGTAACTAGAGCATAAACCTTTTAATAAGATTGATTAATTAACGAAAGGTATCATTTTATTTTTTAATTTATTTTGGGCAATTTGTAGGGAGAAAGAGGCTTTAAGGCTCAAAAATCAGAAGATACAAGAACTGGAGGCCCAGGTAAAAAATTGATTAATGGACAACTCTGTTAACTTTTGTTACAAATCCAAACAGGTTGGGTCAGACTGGCTCAGGGGTGTCAATCGCGTCGGGTTCGTGGGTTGAAAGGTTGAATTGTTCAACGTCATCACGACCCATATTTTTGTTCTGTCAAAAAAATCAACCATAACCCGCATACACTTAAATTCATGTAACCCGAACACGACCCACCTAACCCAATTATCTAAACATGTCAAATGGGTTGGCCCACTCCTGGTCCACCCAAATGACCCATTCCCTTTCGTTGCTAAGTTTTAACATTTTACCCTCTTTGGAGATCAAATACAACTCAAATAGGTAAACAGGTCCAAGATGCTTACTAATATGTGCTAAATGCCGTTGTGCAGCTTCATGGTTTGATGTTATCTCTTGAAGAAACAAATACATTAGAACAATCTGCCGCATCACAGGAGAAGAATGGGGACATATTGTCACTCGAAACAGGGTCCTCGTGAACCTATTGCACTCGGTGAATTTCTGTATAGAATGATAGTGGAACACAATGAATAGTTGATATTACATAATATATTTGATTTGGTCTTGTCAACTCTATATTTCATGATCACGGTGGTTAGGTGATTCTTCATGTCTAGTTTCATTATTATTATTTGTTCATTAATGGTGAATTAGTGATGTTGTAAAACATTTTACTTGGAACCTATTAAAGTTAAGTTGCAAAATCAACCACTTTACTGGTTCCCTGGTATGATGGTTTCTAAAATCGCTAGAGAATATATAGTGGAATGTGGTGGACAGAATTGTAACATAGATAGACAAGAACTGTGACAATAACCTGGCCAGAAACTTTGAATCGCACAATGAAACTGGACATAAATTTGTAAAGAAGCCAACGACATCACTCAACTCTCTATTAGGGTGTTGGAGGTAAGACGGGAGTTGGGTATTGTATCCGCAGAAAGCATGTGATTAATAAAGGGAATTTTGCACAAATGTAACAAACTTTCATTTTTGTTCCAATTAAATCACTCTAACTTTTTTTGTCTCAATTAAATCATTCAACTTTCATTTAATGTGTCATTTCTATATATTTTACCTACATAGCAGGTAAACATGCCTATGTGGCATTAAGTTTTTTTTTTTTTTTTTTTGCTTTTTTTAATACATGATTATGTGGACTAAAAATATTATTAAATCTTTTTAATTCAACTAATAAATGTATTATTTGAACCAATCGATATCTTTTTTTAATAGTCCATATATTCTCTAGTTGTATCACCAGAAGTAATCAAACAAGAACCCTAAATCTGCCATCGAACAGAAAGCAACCTTCATCGTTGATTTCATCACCGTTGTAATCGAATAAGAACAAAAAAGAGGTTACCACGTTACCATTCACGTTTGTTTATATTGTTAACAACTGGTGACTTGATTTCCGTTTCTGGCGTCTTGATCGAATCTCGGGACTCATTGGATAATGTGAAATATGGTTTCTGGTTGTATCAAAAACGTTTCTGATAGTCATGTGGAATCTTATGATTTCTTCTTTTAATCATGTTAAGCGATCTGATTTGTTGTGGAACGAATGTTAATTTGAATTTTTATTTGGATGTGCTTTTCAATTTGTCTAAATATCATTCGAATGTTAATTTGAATTTTAGTCTAAAATTGTTTGTAATGGCGGATGTGCTTTTCAGTTTGTTGCTAAAGTGAATTTTCACTGTATAAGAACATTTTTTTTAGCTTATTTAACTTTTTACTTGAGATATATATTTGAATTAAATAGATTTAATTATATTTTAAAGTATAAAAGGAAAAGGAAAAAGTCCAATGCCACATACACATGTTTACCTACTAATGTAGGTAAAATATATAGTAATAGCACATTAAATAAAAGTTGAATGATTTAATTGAGACAAAAAAAGTTAAAGTGATTTAATTGGAACAAAATTGAAAGTTTGTTACATTTGTGCAAAATTTTCCCGATTAATAAAATACGTCTTGTTTGATTATAAAAATAAAGTCACTAATTTTGATCATGGAACTAAACTCTCTATTAGGGTGTAAGATAAGACAAATCACTTTAGGTTTCAGGTTTGGTTACTTAGTTGCAAGACTTAGTATGTAAAAGACACATGTTTAATTGGCTACATAGGCATTGCACCTATTGAATCCATGTTAACCTTAGATAGTTAGATTTATTACAAAAGGCACCAACAAAATGTCTTCTAACTACATTAACTAAGGTGAGACAACACCTTGGGAAATCCATAATAATCTAACATGTGGCATAGCAAACCGCACCAACGAGGCATCTCCTAAATACATTAACTAGGGTGACATGACATAATCGAGAAATTATAAGAAACTCGTTTTTCCGATTAACATAAGAAGCAATAACAAAAGTATAATCATATCACATGAGTACAATGCTTAAACAACCCTATGTATGTGATTTTTGGAAAAGCTCCATTATGCTGCTGTTTTTTAAGTTGACCCGTCTTGATACAGACATAATGCTATTTTTAGATGGATCAATCCTGACCATGACCCGTTCTATTAAAATTTATAAAAGTATGTGTAGTGGTAAGATTGTGTGATGAGACAAATGATTATACACAATGCAAACGCTTAGTGATAGTGATCAAAATGTGTAGCGAGTTAGTGATAATGTGAATAATGATTGTGTGAATGTGAAATATTATTTAAAGTGAGAAGATGCGGTGTAATTATATGAGTGGTGGAGAAAAAAAGAAAAATTAATGTTAGTGAAAATTTGTTTTTTATGTATTATATTTCTCAAATCCAATTTTAAAAAATGCAATGTGTAAAAATCGGTTCCGAAACCAGTCCTGATCAGTGGAACTGGTCTAGAACCGAACCTAACTGGTCCCACAGGTTTTGGTTTTTCTCTCTGAATCGGTTAAGAACCGAACCGTTTTTTGCAAGAACTAGTCTGACAGGCATTGACTACAACTGCCGGCTCTTTGAACAAAATGAAATGTGCACCTCTAATGTTAGTTTACGTGAGAGTGACTTTTTTACTAATTTGACCTAACAGGCAAATGCCTTCCCTCCTTCTAACGGTAGTTTAGTTTTCCTTTCCTTTCATTAAACATTAGGCCATTTATACTTTCATATGTTGTTTCAGAGCTAGTTGTAGTTATATAGCCGGCAATTTGAGTTATTTTCCATTTTATGACTACTTTTGTATTGACACTTTTACATTTTCTAAGGTTCAAGTTGTAGTTTATTGCTTGATTATATGTGTTTGTTTTGATTGAATAATTTTTGTTAGAATAGAGACCTACTTTTTGTTTCAGTGTTCATCAATTATTGTATCCATGAATTCAGCTCAATCAAAAAAGATTTTAAGAGTTTTCGTTTAAAAAAGTCACAAAGGGGATGTAGCTCAGATGGTAGAGCGCTCGCTTAGCATGCGAGAGGTACGGGGATCGATACCCCGCATCTCCACTTTTATAGATATATTTTTACAAAAATTACAAAAATTCAAGAAACATATGATTACACCACAGATTCACAGAATATGAAATTAAGGTAAGTTATCAATATCATTGAGATACAAGAAGAAGAAGAGTATACACAAACTGCAAATTTCTCATCTATTTGAATTATATATAAAAGTTGACTTCCTTAATCTTTATGATTGTGATTAGTTGGTTAAACGAACGGGTGTATTTTTTTGTGTCTTTATTAGTTTCTTTTGATTTTGTTTTTCATCCGAGCACAACGGAGTTTAACAAAAGAGTTGGAGTGGTGTAATAGGTACAACCATGTAACATACATTTTTTTATTATTTTTAAAGTTTATTTTTAATTTCAACAAATTTAACACACGAGTTGATGGTGTAATAAAAATAATCGTGTAACATAGTTTTTAGGTTGTAGACTCCATAGTTTAAGCATTTGGGTTGTTGCGTTTTTTTTATACTTGTATTCTTTACGTAGCGTTATAACAATGTAGCGGTTTTGTGTGCTCGTATTATTTCCGTGGCAACACCTTTATTAGTATTTTTTTCATTCTTGTTAAATCATTTTTAAGCGTTATAGTAGTTTTAGTTTTAGTTGTATCTAATTGTTTATAATGTTATATTTAATCAAACTTGTTAACTCTATCTATCTCTACTTTTCTCCTACTCTCTTCTTAATATATATTTTTAATAATAATAAAAAAAATGAACTGTGATTTGAAGTTTGTATCAAAAGGGTAAAATATGAAAGTGTACGCGATAATGGATGATAAAATGTTAAAAAAATAAATGCAATGATAAAAAATCTATGCCTAACCTTAGAATAGTTTGGTATATTTAGAGGTCTATTTTAAACGGACATTCTATATACACCACCCCAGATTCTATCTACACCACTTAAAATGCGGCACATATTCATATATGCAGCATTTTGAATAAGACAAAAGTATAATCTGGTCAAAGTCAAAGGGATTCGATGTACTTCACTTCAAAATGCGGCATATAGTACAAAACGCAACATATTGAGCAACGACATAAAGTACATGTACGGAGATTCTTATTTGTTTGTAACTAAAACACCGCATCTTGTCCTAAATGTGGCATTTTGAATTCTTAAAAATCTTTTAAAAGTAAATAAATGAATTAAAGTTATATGTTGTATAACAAATAATAATTAATATAATAGTGAGATTTTAATAATTAATAAATCCTGAATGTATGATTTTATTTTTCGAAGATTACAATGTTCAATAAAGTACATTAAATGTTTCACCTGGTTCAAATTAAACATCTCCTTAATTTATGGAACCGATACTATTTTAAGATAAATAAATAAATAAAATAGTTAAAGAAACTAAATAGTTACCCGGTTTGATTCTGAAACCAACGTCGGATCAGAAGAAGAATTGTCAACAAAATCATCACTGAAAATGAAGACTAAGTAGGACATCTTAACTGATAATATTTGTCTTTACAATTGTAATCTTCGAATGGATATTGCAAAAAAAATGAATGAGTACTCAACTATTTATAGACCTCAAAAGGCGGCATATATAACTGGAGGGGCATTTAACAACATGACAAAAAAAAGTCAAAATGCGGCATATGTGACAAAATGCGGCATATCAAAGCATCTTCGCCTTTAAAGTACGTTTGTGTTTGGAAGTAAAATGCCGCATTTCATCCAAAATGCAGCATTTTGTTTTTTTATCTAGATCTGAAATGCCACACTTATTCATATATACGGCATTTTGAATGATGCAAATAGACAAGAGGTAGTGTGGATAGTAGGTTCCATTTTAAATTAATCAAGGACCATAAAACACGTATAAACTTAAGTCGGTTTGTAGACGTAACCCGTTTTATAGATTTGGGGCAAAAACAAATTGCAAATTATATTCCAAAATCCAGGAAGATTTCAATCCACCAAAAGATGATGATCGAGAATCGCATGAATTCGTTTTGACCTAAGGTAATACACTTTTGCCGTTCATTCATAATTACATTTGTATATGTAATTTATGTTGTGAGCAGGTGCGAACTTTAAACTTTGAGAATTCGTTGATTTTAGATCCGCTAGGTTTAAGTTTTCTGGAAATTTCGAGCGGTATTCATTTCGTTTGAATACTGAAATTAACTTGATTATGTTTTCGAGATCGATAGGGTCAGTTTAGTTGCCGCAACAAAACTGAATTTTCAGCCGATTATAATCACGTTTTGTAGGTAATCTTCTGATTTTGATCATTTATGGCTACATGATTTGCATTCTTGAACAATAATATGCTCAATGATATATCATATCATGTGTAATGTGTTTATCCTCTATTAGGGGGGGGGATGTGCAGCTTTTGTGAAGTTTTATTTCCAAATCAATTTCAAACGAATATGCTTACAGTTTTATTTGATTTGTTGTTACTTTATCAGTATTAAACCCGAAACTCGTTGCGGATGCTCGGGGGTCCATAGAAACGAAAGGATCTTGGCTAGCTTTAGTGAGATCATTAGCAAAGTGATTGGTTCACTTTATCGTTGTAGGGGTGTTTGGGACTGGGATAAATGCGTTTTGATACAACAATAAGCTGTTTTGATTGGTATTTGGGATTGCCATATTTGATTGTTTGCGAGTGAAATGAAGTTTAAAATTGCTTGTTCCAAACTACTTATAAAAAAAAGGGGCATAAGCATTTTTAAGCAATCCCAAACACTCCCCTAAGCAATGCCATAGATTTCTAATGCCAATTTTTTCTTATATGTATAACTTACTATAATATGCATCTTGAATAATTATAATCCACATTATCATTGGAAGATAAAGATGTACATGTTTAATATCTAAATTCACATCCGAACAAAAACAAACAAACATACCCAACAAAATCCCACTCAAACGGTACGGTACGGGGAGGTCAGATAAGGACAAATCTTACCTTTATCCCATAGGATAAAAAGGCTGCACCCAGAGACCCTTGGCTCGGATGTGTTTTTTCTAGACAAAGGTGTTCTATGTTTTTTGAATAAATGTATTGTAGATTCATTTAATTCATTCTTCATTGTAGAAACTTGTATGCTTTCTTAGTTGATTCTTTCTCTTCATATCAGGTTTTAATGTTCCCTACTAAGCTAATCCTTTTCTAGCACAAGAAAAACATGGTTTCTATGGATAATCTCCCAGATCAACTAATTTGGGAGATTTTCAGCAGAATCAAGAACACCGTTGATAGAAATTCCATATCTTTGGCCTGTAAACGGTTCCATAATCTAGATAATGAACAAAGGAAGCATCTTCGTGTTGGCTGTGGCTTAAACCCTGCAAATGAAGCTTTGACTTCTTTATGCCACAGATTCCAGAACTTAAACAAAGTTGAGATTACATATTCTGGTTGGATGTCAAAATTAGGGAAACAATTAGAAGACACAGGTCTTTTTATACTCTCCAGCACCTGCCCGTTTTTGACTGATCTCACCTTAAGTTATTGCACTTTCATAACTGATTCAGGCCTTACCTCCTTAGCTTCATGCTCCAAACTTTCATCTTTAAAACTAAACTTCACCCCAAGAATCACAGGTTCTGGCTTATTTTCCATCGTTTCGGCCTGCAAAGACTTGAAAAAGATTCATCTTCTTCGTTGTTTGAATATCAGCAACCTTGAGTGGCTTGAGTGTCTTGGAAGGCAAGAAACACTTCAAGATCTTTGCATCAAGAATTGTAGGGGCATTGGAGAAGGTGCTCTCGTTAAACTCGGGCCCAGTTGGGGAAACATAAAGCGTTTGCAATTTGAGGTGGACTCGAACTACAGGTACATGAAGCTTTATGACCGGTTAGCCGTTGACCGCTGGCAAAAACAGAGGGTCCCGTGTGAAAACATGGTGGAACTCACCCTGACCAACTGCATGGTCAGCCCGGGAAGAGGGCTCGCTTGTATATTAGACAAATGCAAAAACTTGGAGGAAGTTCACTTAGACATGTGTATAGGAGCTCGAGACTGTGACATCATCGGGCTAGCCCTAAACTCGAAAAACCTTCGTGCCATTTCAATAAGAGTCCCATCAGATTTCTCGCTTCCACTTTTAATGGAACACCCGTTAAGACTCACGGACAGCAGTTTAAACTCATTGGCTCAAAACTGCAGACTTCTTGAGTCAGTATCGCTCTCTCTCTCAGACGGAGAATTTCCTTTGTTATCTTCATTTTCGTTAGACGGGATTTTAAGTTTAATCAAGAAATGCCCGGTGAAAAGCCTATATCTTGATCGTGTTTATTCGTTTAACAATACTGGTATGGAAGCGCTTTGCGGTTCTGACCATCTTCAAACTTTAGAACTTGTAAGATGCCAAGAGATAAGTGATGAAGGGTTGGAATTCGTCGCCCGGTGCCCGTGGCTCCGAGTGCTGCGGTTAACCAAGTGTCTAGGTGTGACTGATGATGGGTTCAAGCCGCTTATCGGTTCTTGCAAGCTTGAACTGCTGGTTGTAAGTGACTGCCCTCAAGTGTCATTGAGTGGTGTGCAGGGTGCTGCTAAATCTGTGTCTTATAAACTAGATTTGTCATGGATGTATTGAAAAATGTATTGGGTTGGTGAACTGTATATTTTGTTGTAAATTTTAGTTTTCTGCAACTGTTACTTGTTTTAATTGAATATTTTGTACTGTGTAGATAAGTGATAACTGATAAGTAAAAGTGTTCTATTACTTAGCGTTTGATGAATATAGTATAACTTTTCTATTCTTTAGTGCTTAAGCCTCAAGCCTTTTACAATGAGTTATATATACTACATTCTATGGTGATGTCATCATGACGAGGAATAACCGTTTTAATAGTGACCCTTTGCTCCTGGTTGGTTGTTCTCACTCATATCTTTGCAGTGGGACACATGATGACATCCTATTGGAGGATCAAGGATATTTTATGGTCCACTCATGATGTGATATCCTAACAGAATGGTGGACTCACGTGCAGGGCATCTATTCAATCGTCTTAAGCAGTTGAGCCGATCCCCGGGCCAGGTCCAAGTCGGTCCACATAATCATATCTCTTTATACTATACCACTTTCATATTTCTAATTAATCTGGTTTCATTCATTATAAGTATGAGATTGTGAGAACAAAGATTCATGTTATCATTTTGATTTTTCTTTTAAAAGTAGGAAAATGTCTAAACGTAGTAAAATGTTATAAAAATTCTTAAAATTATTCGGGAAACCTTAAATCTTAATAGTTATGAGAATTTTCCCTTAAATCTCTTAGTTATGAGAATCTCACATTTAAAAAATACATATAAATCCTCATGATGCATAGCTTCTCTGTGAGTGATAACGTTTGTCTATGTCTCATCCTCTTCAGATCCTATATATAGCTTTTTATATTTTTTTAAGTATTAGTTTTTATATTTACTTTTAGACGTGTTTTTCGTACATCGATTCGTGTGGTCTTTTATAGGATGTTTATGTTTTGATTATTTAGGAAACCGGTTAAAATATATGTGTCAATTGTTATTCATTTCTAGTTCTGAAGAAACGCCGTCACAACGCGCCAATAACATATCAACTACTTAATTAGAAATTAAAACACTAAACTGGAATATTATAATTGATTTATAAATATAAAAAGTAAACCAAATGGTAGTGGGATTAGTTGATAATGAAAGCTATTTTCTTTTTGGAAGTTTCTTGGTTTCATCATATCATAGTGATTAACCCACTAGCCCTTTCTAATACAACCCATAAAATTATTTACTAAAACTTTATTATATTTTTACTAAATGAACTTGTAATTTACTGATATAATAAATGCCCTCTATAAATATATAAAAATACTGAGGGTATAAGTTTTTACAAATACAAGATTGATCTTATAAGTGGAAAAAAATGTTGTTAAAAAACAACATTTTTATTTTATATTTTAACAAATCGTTACTCTAAAGTTATAAACTTATAATTATAAAAAAATATTTTTTAGTTGAATAAAGATACATAAGAGGGGATGAGATGTTTTATTTTGAAAAAGTAAACAATCTTTAAGAATAAACATGAGTTTTAGCTAAATTTTAAGGACGGTGATAAAGAATCCGAATCTAGGAAAAAAATAATCACGATTTAGACCCCATCACGTATAGATAACGGTCTTTAATGGACGTTATAATGATTACATCCTCCATCAAGTCCCATTATACACGTCCTACTTACCCAATATGACTATACACTTAGTTTTCAAAAATCAAAATTGGAAAAGTTCAATCAGATTTTTCTACTACCAATTGAAAAAAGAATAGAAAAGAAAAGGAGAACTTATTGACTTAATATCTCTAGTATCTATCAACTATGGACCTCAGTTGTCAACTTGAGAGAAAAAGGGATATATTTTAAATATAAATGTAGAAAGAAATTCTTTTCAAAAGGTCTAATTAATCAAATGATTTGGTCTTACACTTTTAAAGTATGTTCAAAATATATATTCATTCTAGTTTATTTTTTAAGTCTTGAGTCTTAAATCTTATTAATAACATAAGATGTACATTTAAAAAACGCATATTTTGACTCATTCAAAGTGACCGCTAGATAGATGAAGACATTTAAAATAAACGCCACAAGATTTTAGCTTTCAAATTTCATAAATACTTTTAATATAAAGGTACTTCAACGACTAAATTGTGGATATTAATATCAGTAAGTATAAAAATTAATTTAATTTAAAACATAAACCTACTTAAACATTTTTTTAACGGCAAATTAATATTTACATCACTATCTGGGTTTGAACCTAGAACATTTGGCTAGAGGGAGGTACCCAAGACATTGTAATGGGGAGGTCTTGGGTTCAAGTCCCACTTGTAACAAAAAATAAAAAATTGGGGGTTACATGTTAGGCCAGGGGGTGATCTCATCTAAGGGTGAGTTTCCTCCTGATGGGGATTGGAGATGATCGGGTGGGTGGTGTAATATCTCCGTCAGTGATCCAAATTTACCGTTCAAAAAAAAAGGAGGACAAAGCCTCTACAAAGTGGTCATTGATTGGTAATCAATAACTAATTGACGACAATTATTGGGAACACCAAGAAAGTGGATCACCTACTCACACTATTTTTTAACAACAATTATGAGGCTTAAGTGTATTGGACCATGTATAAGTAGGTTTCAGTAGCTTGCGTGAAACATTGTCTATCCAGTGTTCAACCAGGTTGACAAGACGGGCTACTTTGTAAGAAATCATAAACTCAGACACGAACGTCTTGCATATTATTGTTCGGATGATCCGGTTTACGATTCTAAGATTTTCAAGAGACGGTTTCATGCCACTAAACATGTATTTTTACAAACAACTAATGATTTTGAAGCATCTTTCCTTTATTTCAAGTAAGCTTGGGGTGCGAGAGAACATTGAGTTTTTACTGTTGGGTTTGTGGAGGCTCGATTGGTTTGGGCCTAATCTGGTTTAGAAGACATCCAGTGGCAGATTAATTAAATTGAAGACCGACCCGTTTTATTTAATTATAGCCCGTTAATAGTTTTCTTGTTCCCTAAGTTGTAAACCCTAGTTAGTCTCTATATATAGTGGCTAGTACTTGTAATCCTGTATCACGAGAGGTGTAAGGCATAAAGCAATAAAAGAATCCTGGTTGCAGCCCGTGGACGTAGGTCACATCGACCGAACCACGTAAATCCTTGTGTGTTCTCGTGTTCGTTTATTTTCTAGTAGTGTGTTCGTTGATCGTGTGTGTTGCTTCCTCGTGCGTATAACCAACATTTACTACTTATCGAAAATACACAGCTGTAATTTATCAAACGATACATAAAACCGCAACGAGGTTTTGAGATAAATATTTAAGGATGTAAAGATCAACCACACGATCAAATATGTAAAAGTTTTGTAAGGGTGTCATAATACTCAACTACTCAACCAGTTATAGTATATGAGACATATGAGACAAAACAGGATCCACATGTATTTATTAACACAATTTTTTATATAGAGGTGATACAGGGCAAAGCCTCTTTGGGGAGAGACCAGGGTTCAAACCTTGGCAATGGTGAAAAATATTGGTGAAAAAGAAATTAGCGGTTCAAAAAAAAAATATTGGAATTTATTTTAATGATACTTTAATGATACTGGAAAGGTGGAATTATTTACGACACTTGAGGAATAGTTCAATACTTTTAGCAAATGGAATGTTAATATATAACTTATTAAAGTAGGGGTGATTTTTGCAATTAATCCAATCACGAAGGTGGCTAAGCCTTGGATTCCATATGTCCACTATGTGATTTGCTAATACTTTAGAGTTTACGGTGTATATTGTAGGTTTAAAGTGTATTCTAAAGATATAATATATACTAGTATGAAACTCACGGGATATTGCGATTATTTTTTAATTTAAAACGTAGTATTAGTTTATATATTTGAAAAACAATTTATGTATTTAGCTTAGTTTTTATTTTACTTTATAATTTTTTAAATTTTGATTATCATTAAATAGATTATTTAAATTTTCAGTTTAAAGTGAGGTATCCAAAGATATTAAAATTAGGTTGTGTTTAAGTCTTACCTGTGACAAAAAAAAAACTGAGGGTTCAGGTTGGGTCAGAGAGTTTCTCACCTATGGTGAGCTTTCTCCTGATAAGGAATGAAGATAATCGGGTGGGTGAGTAATGCGTCTGTTAGTAATCTAAATTACCGTTCAAAAAGTAAAACAATTAATAACAATTTTAGTTTAAGATTTTACTTAAATACTATTATACCTCACTAAACTCTTATTTTTTAAATAAATAATAATATTATCTTCCTTATTATATATATATCATTTGAAAAAACTGACGTGTACACTAGGATTATACTGTTCATACCACGTGTCGTTTAGTTAGGGTGCCACGTGGCACGTATTCAGCTGGTTTTTTTTTTTGCCATGCTGAACACAATTTCTTTATTTATACATTTCTTTTGCAACAAAGGTTACATATCATGTGCTGCCTTGGTGGTTATGTTGCTACCCTTTCTTCACGAGAACCCAGGTTCGAAACCTAATTTCCGCGGTTTCCTTTTTTTTTTTTTACCCACTTTTTCAGGCCCACAGTTTTCTTATGACAGCTGTATTACCTCTAATTGCTGTCATTTGATTTACAGATGGCAGATATTAGACACAAATGAGTGTCCCCTTAATCTACCTTCTTCCACGTTTCTTATACGTGTCAATTTTTAGTTGTGTATTCTCACATATATCTTCACTCCCTTTTCTCTCTTGGGCGGTGCTATGACAACTATCTATCTGACTTAGCCCTCTTTCTCACACTAAATCTCTGGCGTAGTCCTTTTAACGCTCCAGATCTGAAATCGTTGAAGCTTTGTTCATCCTTTACCTCCTTCTTTAAGATGATCTGCGGCGCAACAGGTTAGGGTTTGATTTTCGTTTTCAGTCGTTGCCCGGACCCTTACTCTTCAGTTTCGTGGATCTGTGTCTCTATCTTTAAACATCATGCATTTATATATGTCTCTTCCTTTCTCACCCATTAAATGTGTTCCTCACAACCCTCTCTCTTATCCAATCTTTTCTTCCGATTTTGAAGGTAAAAAAGTTATAATCTAAAGATGTTAAGCAGTTGTTTGTGAGTTATTGATGGTAATGTTTCAGGTACCAGCGGCGATGGGCCGATGGCAGGTTTGCTATTGTTAACTATCGTCGGTGGCGGTAGCCTATGCTTAAACTAATTCGATTTAATCCGGTATACAAAACCCCATAAACCTCTACGCTATTTGCAGATTTGGTCCTGTTTCCCGCTGACGAACATTGGTGAAAAGAATCCCAGTTTATGGCAACCAGGAATTAGGGTTCATACCCACTTCAAAACAGGGTTTGTAGTTACAGATTTCTTGGTTTAATTCGATTTAGGGTCTATTTTTGTTCTAATTTCTGATCTAATATTGAAATATCAGGTAAACAATCGCGTTAGGGTACGATTACATGCTGAGGTTAATTAAATGCAAGAGTCGTTCAAAAGAGGATTTTCATTTCGAATGTTTTACTGGTATTTCAATATTAGATCAGAAATATTTTGTGATTATAGATATCTACCGGATCTAATTTTAAAATAGGATTGCTTTTGTTTCAACGCATACGATTTTATCAATATATGTCTATATATTTTGTGAAAATTCTTAATATATAAAATACTAACCTGATTTGAGGATAAAATTATTTTGTTTGGATACATACGATTTTATCAATTTAAATTTAAAAATACAAAGATGAAAAAATATAAACCCTGGAGGTGGGTCTTAGTCTTTTTTTCTTTACTTTCTCTCATAATACAAGATATTAGCAAAATCTGATATGGACTTTTGATTGCAGTGACAAAAAAATGGAATGGAGATGAAGGTTTGAGAACCAGAGATACCTGTCGCCGCCCGCCGGAAATCCGGCTCGCCAGAAATTGCTTAAGTGGTAAGAGCTTTGTTTTTTTATGAAGTCGTCCAGGTTCGAACCTTTACATGACATCTTTTTTTTTTCCTTTTCTTTGTTATACACCTGTCATTTGTTCAGAATATATAAGTGTCCTTTATCATAGATTGTTTGCCACTGATCAGGACCGGTAACGTGCTCGAAAAGCAAGGGAGACGAACCAGGGAGGAAAAAGGAAGAGAAGGGAACAAGAAAAAGCGGAGTAGCACCAGAGATACCTGTCGCCGCCCGCCGAAAATCCGGCTCGCCAGAAATCTTTACAAAAACGGCTGATTAAACAAGAGTAGGTGATAAAATTAATCTTTGTTGTCTTTACCCATTTATTGAATTTTACGTATGATCTGAATTCAGGCTTTATAACTGGACGATTTAGAGAGAGAATTTGGGCGAAAAACACCATGGTTGAACATTTGGACGATTTGGACCAGCTTCTAGATAGTAAGTTCACTATCTGGGGTTTCTTACTTTCTTGAATTAACAAAGTAACCAACGTATGAAACTGGCTTTTATCTGCTCATATGTGTGACTGATTGTGTGTTGAATCTTAAATTAGGTTCTTTTGACGATTTCGAGACCCTCAATCTTGCACCTTCCTCTCAAAGGTTTGTAGTTCTTCCTGATTATTTAATAAAACAATTTGGATTACAAAGTACAAACTTTTTTGATTGATTATGAACAGCTGTGGAAACAGAAAGATGAAAGGATAAAAGAGATCTCAGATGTCCAGGCACACATACAAAAAATATGTAGAGAAATTGGCGGGAGCAGTGACCGTTTAGGACATCAAGTGGTTAATGTTGATGTGTGAGATTTATCCTTGAAGAAGTTGGATGAATTACATGATCAACTGCAAGAACTTCATAAAGAAAAGGTAACAATTTATCTCATTTTCTAAGCTATTCGTTTATTAAAAATACTGTTACAAGATAGATGATGATGACTTTTTTTTGACTTTTGACTTTACAGAGTGACGGACTGCACAAGGTTCAGTACCCTCAGTGAGATTAATCTTTTCATATCATTTTTCTTAAACCAAGAATTATAAATCTAAACATTAAGAAAGGTAACTGTCATAATTATTTAAAATGTTTATACTTACAATATTTGACTCTTTCTCTATGTTTTTAGTAGTAGAAGGTATATGCCATTTAGTTTTTACTTATTTATACTTTCAATTAGTAAAAACCTGTTGGTGATTATACAATGAATTTTTATGTTGGTTTATACTTTTGGTGAATTTGAATACGAGTACCCTTACAAGGACAAACAAGCAAGGCAAGGTACCCACTCCGGACTCCAACTAACTCGGGTCTTTGGCGAAATGGGAATGACAATTGCAGACGTGAAGAGTCCAAGGTAAACTGATTTCTGCAGTGTAACGAAATTTACTAAAGGAAAAAAATTACACTAATAGTAACTATTGACTGCTCAACAGAAGCACGGTACATGGGTGAAGCGAAAATCAAAGACTACAAAGCTTATCGATGGTGATTTTCGACGAAATGCCTTTATTCCAGTTGCTAGGAGTCGTTGTACAAAGAGAAAGGGAAGGTAATATGTAATGATGGATTTTTTTGGTTAGTACTCTTTGTAGGTAAATGTATTTATTTTTGATTATTGAGAGGCAGGAAATAAAACATAGAGATTCATTTGACATGTATATGTTTCTTGCTATTGATTTGATCTTGCACATGATTTTTTTTCACTTAAGTTGTGATTATTTTACTATTTGAAAAAGGGTGTTTATAAGCATCTGCCATATTCTCATATACAAATTGTTTTTCAATTCTCATATACAAATTGTTTTTCAAGAAATGCAGCTTCAAGTTTTATGTGATACTTTAAATTACTACAAGGTGAAGTATTTGTTCATATACAGGCATTGACTTTTTAAGTTGATACAATTTTATACTTCTTTCTTTGAACTTTTTAACTCGAATATTTCAAATTGTTCTCTTTTCTTGAGTGTGTCATGTAAGTTTCAAAACCCAAAAATTATATGGCATGAAAAATATTAAATTGTACAGATATACGGTATACTTTACATCTTAGTCTAAGATATTGTATAGTTTGTATTTGAATTAACCATGAGATTATTAAATAAAAGGTTAAATAGGCTTCTAACCTTTAAAAGGTAAAAAATAAATAAGACATATAAGTTTTAATAAACTGTGTTTTTATAAAAGTTTCAAAGCCATGTGGGCTTTTATGGTTGTTTTGTTTCATACTTAGTGTTATAAATGTTGACGTAATAATTGAAGCTCATTCTAGATGGAATTAAGTGAGAAACTTTGAGATTATACCAAACTCATATGGAATTAAGTTAGTAACTTTGAAATTATACCAAACTTATATGAAGGTAACTTATGAACGACACTAAAACGTGGAAGCAACTTAATTTCTAAAGACATTTGAAATTCCACTTAAACTTTTGGCGCTTTTATACTTTCTAAAGACATTCTTCATGCACAAACTTGCCCCATCACAACGTACGGTCTCGCCCCGCGGCAACGCGCGGGTCGAAGTTCTCGTCTATATTATAACATAGATGAATAGTATAAATAAGAAGGGAATACACTTTAATGATGAGGTCTAAATCAATATTTTCGTAGTAGGATGAGAATTGAAGCAATGAATAGATGACACGTGTGTACCTAAGGATTTTATAGATAAGGGTATTTGAGTTTATTTATAGAAAATACAATCATAATCTACGACAATTATGTATTTTTATATCTTTAGTAATTAAATAATTAGTTATTAAATAATTTAGAAGGCAATAAATAAAAAGTTGGATATATATATTTATAATTTTTTTAATAGAAATACGAATCATTTCCATAATTAGGAGTGTGAATTTCTATTGGCGGGAAAAATTGTTAAGGATGAATATGGTGGTGCCACATGGCAAATTGTGGTGTCAAAAACTTTTCTTTTATTATATATATAGAATATAGATTTGAGTTCATTTATAGAAGGAAGTTATAATCATCGACAATAACACATATTTTTTATTATCATGATACTATTTTCGATGATCGGATGATAACACTTAGACCATCGGTATGGTGGTGTGATGCTTGGCGACTGGCGTTATGCCTATGTGGCAATAAAAAGACGTTCTGAAACCACCTCTTAAATGTGTGAATTTAGGCATGAAGTTGGTGTGGATTTTGTGTGTGAAGTTCTTCACGTCTTCAATGGCTACGTGAAATGATTTGAGAGGTCTCTCCTCCATCCAGAATGTGACACATGTCACTTCCTTTTAATATATTAAATCTAAATATTTAATTAAGATCACACCATCACACCACATTATCACACCATGTATCTTGTATACCACACTTTGTGTTATGAAATGGTGTTATACAGTCAGCTGCCACGTGACATGATAACACTGATAACACTATGGTATACCACATGCCCTTAGTGAATAAGAACATCATATAATTTCAATATCAACGTAACAACGTGCTTAAGAAAATAATAACGCCATGTAAATTCATTATTCACGTAACAACATGTTTTAAAAATGATAACAACATGTAGTATCGTAAATTATTGTATTTAAAAAGATACTACATACATGTTACAGATTAAAAATCTTGATTTTTTGGTATAAATATTTTAAAAAAAATAATAAAGTATATAAAAGTTATTTCAATTTGAAAATTTGGATGAAACTAGTATTTAATAAAAATCTTTCAAAACTCAAGATTATTATTTTTATGCTTCTCATGAAAAATATCATTTTGTATTTGATTCTAATACCACGCTTCTTTTACAATTGCTATTGGTCGTTGTCAAAATCACCACCATCAATTTTACGATAGTCGTTACACTATCACCACCACCATCAATCATCGTCACGGTTAACACAATCATAATCATTGCCTCGAAGGTCACAGTCGTCACCTCCACTGCCACTATTTTCAGCGCAACCACTATCCATATCCTCACTTGTAGATCACCACTACAACCTCTAACAACATTGCAACCATAATAGTCACGTCCAAAATTCACTGTCGCCACCTACCAGTCACCGTTGATGTCACTACTCTTGTCATCTAGTAGTCATCGTCAACACTACCACTGCAATCCTCGTCATTGCCTTTGTGAGTCTACCACCCACGCCATCTTTACCACTACCATCATACAGCTTTCACGAACATACTCATTGTTATCGCTGCCACCATTGCCACCATCATAGAAAAATATAGTTGATGAATTTATTATGATTAAAACCCTTTCAACCTAAATCCATATCAAAAGATTAGTTTACCATTTAGTTCATGATTAACAAGCACCCATCAAGGTTTTTTTTCTCCTTTACAATATATATTCTAATCAAGCTTGAAATATATTATTATATACTAACTGTGACATCCGAGAATTTTAAGGTTTACTTCCGTTAGACAATTCTGTTAGTTACGTTATAAGTATTAACTTAGTAACTAATGCATAACTAGGCCGAATACGCCCACGACCTTTCGTTGATCACCGAACCCGTCCATATGTGCTATGTGTTCATTTGTTGTTGTCATTATGTGCAATGTGATTTAAATACATGAGTTAGTATTGTGAATAGCATGACAATTTATGAATCGTGTTTATCTTGCTTAGAATGTGAAATTGACCACTTTTGGTAACCAGCGAAACTACCGGGCGAAACTATAGTGTCGCCCGGCAGTCTATCGGCTCACTCGTGATCAGAGCCAGTTTCGCTTGGCCAGCGAAACTAGGCCCTGATATATATAAACATAAAACCCTAGTTGCCTCATTTTTGCACCATTCTCTCCAAAACACACACACACACTCCTGGAATTCTGGTCAGTCGAGAAACACAACAAAACATCAAGATCTCAGCCTCAAGACAACATCCATTCGATTCCTTGATCGAATCGTCTTCGTTAAGCATACTTGGATTATTAACAAGTGTAGCAGTGCAACCCAAGGTGAGTGTCACTAACCCGATTACCGTGAACCCGTTTGGGTCACAACGAATAACTAAATGAAAAACAATGCTGACAACCTTATGAGTGCTATGCACCTCCCTGATGAACCTGAAAACTTGGAGTGCTCGGCACCCACTTGACGAACTTGAAGTGCTTTATGGGAAGCACTTGTGAATTACTTAAACAACTATTTCTGAAATGAAACTGAAAACATTTTTGAGATTCGTGAGAATCCGGTAAACCTTTTTAATATGGCTAGCGTAGGTTAAAGTCTAAACCACATGATATCACATGATTTCTAAGGATGCCGTGAAACTTAAAAGTCCTCAAATAAATTGTATCATTAATAGTAAAGCGAGGGGATGTTGGGTAGATCTAATGGAGTTTGACAAACTCCGCCCCGTGGCACGGGGAGTGCACGGAGGTACAATATCAGCCTATCTGACCGTGATCCCGAGAGGACACGGGGGAGGCAAAACCGCGATGACTTAGGTCCGCAGTACTGATGGCACGACCACTACAATAATTTATGGTCAGCTTTGGTACAAACTTCCTTAGTGCATGGAACAACGGATTAGCTACCCGCGATATCGGTTGAGCACTTTAACTATACAAAACTAGTACATACCCGATAACGTAGGTTACGGACAATACCTTTACTAAACCACAATACTACGATTTTGAATATCGCAAAGCATTGCTTTTTCACAAACAAATATTACATAAGTATATGTTGACACGATTATGATTATTAGACCGGGCCACTGCGTGACAAGCCCACTGTGAACTCACCAACCGTTAGGTTGACACTTGCGTGGTTTAAACTTTTGCAGATCGCTAAGGAGTATCCGGAGCGGGTTGGCATGGCACATGAAGACTTTTATTTTAATTAAACTATATTGGGAATTTAATACACTGATTTGTGAAGCACGTGGTTAGTGCTAAGATATTTATGTTCTTATTCCGCTGCGTAACCTTTGAAACTGTTTTGAAATGAATGTTTTGGACTTTACTCTGATTCGTTTAGTATTTGTAACTAATGGTTGTGGTCCTGGTTTGCTCGCACCCCTTAACGGTATAAACTCCGTTAGTGGTTATTTGGGGGTGTGACACTAACATTGTTAACAGTGGCGGATCTTGAAATTTTTTTCGTGGATGACCGAAAATTTATGGTGACCATTATTAGTATATAATTTTTTTTTAGTGGTGACCGACAGGATATATATAAAAATTTTCTTCGTAAAACACGTATATATAAAAAAATTATTCGTAAAACATGTATACTCGGTACCTCTGGACAAAAAATCAGCACTATAAGAATCGCCCCTGATTGTTAAGAAGATATCCCTAATAATCTATAATTAATTGAAGATGCTTTTCAATATCAAATCATTACAAAAAGGTTATATTAACGTTACAATCTATGAGTTTTAAAAACATTTCACCGACAAACGATGGAAAAAAAAAACAGAACTCAAAGGGTCCCATGTGAATAGTTTCAAAACTTGGTGGGCCTCATTGACAATATCAAATCTGTCTGGGCCTAAAATGATCAAATAACGAACATGAGAGTGGTACCCACAATCCTAGGCTGCTTATGCTGGGGTCGCACTCACCTGATTGAGCTCCCACCCACGTCATCACATGCGTATCTGTGGGTCCTCTACAATAGTAACACTGAGTAAATAATAATTGGGTAATTAACCTTTTTTCTAAACGGCAAATAAAAGTTTTAATAAAAACAAAACATCATTAAATTAATTGTGAAAAAGTAAATTTACACTAATTATTCCATGTCATAAACTTTTACGATCGGTTTTTAAGCCATAAGAAGTCTATAATTTTCATATTCTCTTTGATTTGGACAAAATGATTTGCACCGAATTAAAAACTTTTCATTCATTGCTCTCTATAAACATCAAATTTGCGGTTACAATTAAATAAGTGGAGCACCTTTCTCCTATCGGTTGGTCGGAGTGGTGTAATTTCAATTTCAGCTTGTAATCTTCTAGCTCCTTGCTAGCTTTTAATATATTCCGTCGTTCAAAAAAAACAAGCTTTGATCCGTAGAAGGAAACCGAGAAGCTTGAATTTTTTGTTTTATGCTTCTAACCGAAAAGGACCCTGACTCATGATGTAGACAAACAGAAACTCAACGACGTTAGTTTTTTTAATGAAACATTGGATTTAATGAATCCCAAGCTTCGTCAATTGCCTGGAAATAATCTTATGTTTCATAAAAAATAATCTCAGGTTTCATCAATTTGCCAGCAATAATCTCAAGTTTCATAAAAACTAATGTCGTTAAGTTTCAACAAACAAACCAATCGGGTTCTTGAAGCCGATGCTAGCCGAGGAAATTTATGAACGTCGGAGGAGAAGTCAATGATTAAATAAACCGATCCGCTAGTTTGTGAACCACACCACCCTTTTTGGCTTTCAGATCTCTCTCCCCCTTCTCTCTCATGTGCCATGATCATATTGGATGTCTATTTTGAAGCGTAAGACTTCAAAACCAACCATACCCACCCTAAGAAATTTATCTTAATTTCAAATTTTCTATTATTCAATCAATCATATTATTAAGATGTTCACAATGAGTTCTTGTTAATTTTACCTCCTGTCAACTCAGCGCCACATCACCACCCCACACTCCCCTAACTTTAATCACAATACCCTTCTTTTACCTTTTTAACCCCTCAATTTTACTTTTAATATTATTTTATTCACTCAAATTAATTTAAAATTAATATTTAATATAATAACTAATTAATACTTCACTGATAAATAAGAATTACATTTGAAAAATAAATAAGAAAAAAAATTACATTTACACATTTATATAAACAAATGTATTAGTAATTCATTGATAAAAAATATATTATATAAAAAGTTTAAAAGTTTTATTCTACAAAAAAGAGGGACTAAATTTGTAAATTTCAAAAATAGAATATAACCCTAAAACTAACCACATCTTCCCGGCCGTCACCTACTCACCTTCATCATCTCACCTATGAAGAAAAAAGAAGAAAAGAAGAAAAAAAATCTAAAAATGTTAAAAAGAAAAAAAAAGTGATAGGAACATTGCGGTGTTCAGTACTCGCAGTCCCCTTCACCGCACCACCTATAATGGGTTCACCGTACAGCTTCACAACCACGTCATGGCCACCGCACACTGCGATGTGACCATTGAGTTCATCCTTTTAACTTTTAGTTGATGAATTTATTTATCAAACATACACACAAATCTCCTTTTACACGAGTTGTACAAATTATCATTGAAAATTTAATACTACTAAATCTCATAATAAAAATTTAATAACAACAAAAGAGATAATAATTAGTCGAAACATTTAAAGTTATTCATTTTTATATTTTACAAATAAAATATTAGAAAGTAGAAACCAACTTATAAAAATGGGGACACACGAATGCAGACGCTATCACACACTCCACACAGAGTCTAGAGAACTCATCGATTCTTTTCAAGGGACAAGATAATATTAAGGTTATTTTTATTAACCTTAATCCTTGTTCTCACTTCTCGAACTTGATTGCTTGCAGATTTTCTGGGATAAAAAACCAACAATTCTACACAAATTTCTTGGCTTTAGTTCCTAAAAAGGTAAAAAATCACCCAACTTTCTTGATTTCTTGCACTCTTATGAATCTTTGATTCAAGATTCTTATTGTTCTGGTTTGGTTGCTTGCAGATTTTCTGGGATCAAAAACCAGCAATTCTACACAAATTTCTTGGCTTTAGTTCCCAAAAAGGTAAGAAATCACTCAACTTTCTTGATTTCTTGCACTCTTATAAATCTTTGATTCAAGATTCTTATTGTTCTTGTTTGATTGCTTGCAGATTTTTCTGGGATCAAAACCCAACAATTCTACACAAATTTCTTGGCTTTAGTTCCCAAAAAGGTAAGAAATCACCCAACTTTCTTGATTTCTTGCACTCTTATGAATCTTTGATTCAAGAATCTTATTGTTCTTGTTGTTTTTAGCTTTTTATTACCTGTTTTTAGTCTTGGATTTTGGATTTGTAGCTGTTTTTGAGGTAATTCATATCATTTTCTTGTAATTCGAATCGGTTACTGTTTTGGTATTTTTTTTATATATTGGAATTAAACAAGGGTTTACAATGATTTCTTGACTAATTTGGATTGGGGGTTTGAGATCAAGATTAGGGTTCTTCCTTTTTCACCTTTTGCAGGTTTGATTTTTTATTGCTTTTCTACATGGGTTTATGATGTTTGCCTGAATTCTTAATTCCCATGATATAAAGATTGAATTTTTAGTGATTGAAATGAATCTTTCTCATCAAAAGGGTGTGATTTGACTTCAAATTCTGCTGTTTCTTCTGTTTCTTTTGTTTCTTGATCTTTGAAGTCTTTAATTGTTCATCACCTAGGGTTCACAATTATGAATTTGGCCAATATTTGATCTTTATATTCTTCAAGATTTTGCAGGGTTTTATGGAATCCCCTCGATCTGTTGTGTCCCCATTCAAGACCTCATCTGTGTTCCCCGAACACCACGAAGAACAAAGTCTCGATCTTTTCACGAAAAACCCGAACCCCTCAACAAATAAACCCGAACCCGAATCGTTTCTTGGTGTTCTTGAGGTTCACATCCATCAAGCTAGAGACATCCAAAACATATGCATATACCACAAACAAGATGTTTATGCCAAAATTGGCATCACAAGCCACCCTGAAAGATCAGTCACCACTCAGATCATCAATGGGGGTGGTCAAAATCCAGTCTTTAATGAAACCCTCCAAATCAAAGTTCCCAAAATTGATTCTTGTTCACTCAAATGTGAAATATATATGTTGAGCAGGGTGAGAAATTATCTTGAAGATCAACTGTTAGGGTTTGCTTTGATCCCTTTATCTGAAATCCTCATGAAAAATGGAAAGTTAGAAGATGAGTTCACTTTGTCTTCCACTGATCTTTTCCACTCCCCTTCCGGTTTCGTTCACTTGTCGTTATCGTACACCGGATCTTCCCCCGACATACTCGCCATCCCGCCACCCCCTACCGCTCAAAAAACCTCCTCCACTAGCTCAGAACGAGCCGAGTTTGACAAAATCGAGTTCCCGGACCCTAAACTCGTGAACGAAAACCATTTGATGGTGACCGAGTATTACGGTCTGCGATCCGAAAGCATAGTCTCATCGGACACCGATGATCAGATTGACCCTGCACCGGTTGTCGAAACCGTTAACCACCCGAAACCCGAATCGCCCCCTACAAGCGTCTCGACTAACGAATCTCAATGTGCAGATCAAGAATACGATTCGCCTCCGAAAGAAAACCCCGCTAAACCCACTAAAACCGGCTCTCCCGAGAGCGGTTCGGTAACCGAGAATCCGATAAAGAAGCCGAGTTCGACGATCAACAACACCGATTTTGATCAGAAAGTGGTGCAGCAGGACTTTGTGGATCTCTACATGAAGAGTATGCAACAGTTTACCGAATCGTTGGCGAAGATGAAGCTCCCGTTGGATTTGGAGAAGGACGGACCCGAGTCTGGAAAATCGGGTTCGGACCCGACGATCCAGACGCCAAACGGGTCGCAGGGTCGGGTGTTTTATGGTAGTAGGGCTTTCTTTTGAAGTCTTGGTTTCTGGTTCATAGGTGACAAAGTAGGGATTAGAATAAGAAAGATCCATGGTTAATAAAACTGTTTAGTTTGTGTTGTTTTAAGACAGTTATATGATGTTTTTAAAGCATGTTTTAGTCATATATATAGCTTTGAACTTTTGTATTACCTGAATGAAGTTGACATGTTTTAAAATGTATCTACATTTGGTTGTGTTTTAACATTAGTGTTTTCGGATTTTTGGCTTTGTTTTAGTATTGATTATGTTGTGGAGATAATCATTTATATAAATGAAAGAGAATGAAAAGAGATTAGGAAAATATTTGTGTTTTTGAGGTTTTTTTTAACGGAAAGATGTAGAAGGAAGATTTTTTTTTTTTAACGGAAAGATCTAGAAGGAAGATTTTTAATAAGACACAAGATAAATATAAGATTTTATTATTTGGTGGTATATTTGGCGACATCGGAACGATCTCATCTTCAATTCTAATCGGATTTGGAACGATGAGTTGTTTGATAATATTATTGTATTTTCTTTTTATTTTCTTTTTATGCTTTTCTAAAACATATAAAATCTTTTTTCATTTCCCTTCCATTGAAAACACAAGATAAAATTAGATATTTCTTTTCCTCTCATTTTCTTTTCTCTTTTTAATTTATTTTCCTTTATTATTCTTTTTAGTTTATTAAACTCGGGGAATAACTCGTAAGCATTATTTATCAATTTTAAAGATTTGGTAATGCCTCCCAAATTTATAAATTGCCTATTTAAAGGGGGTTAATTTGCTCTACCACTTAGATTATCGAATAATGAGCTCTTAGCCTAGTGGTTAAGGGGGAGGTGGTAAGGTTTTGCCTTACTTGGAGGACCTGGGTTCTATTCCAGGCATAAGCAGTTCTTTGTGAGGATTTATGGAGTTAGTTTAGGTGTAGTGTAGATTTAGCCGTTCAAAAAAAAAAAATACATCACTTTTTTCTAGGAATAATTTACGTTTAATACATTATATAAATGTGCATGTGGGTCCATTAACGTATAGAAAGTGTAAGAAGACAAGAATCAAGATAAGTCCTATGATTAAAACTTTAAGGATAATCTTCATTATTATGTTAGATATTTTATACTTTTAGTATAATTTGAGATTGCATATGACATTCAAATAAAAAGTATATATTTATTTAAATATCATCGGGATTGAAGAATGTTGTTTTTATACGGCTAGGGTTTGCTATTCAAAAGGGGTTGGCGGGCAGCTTGTTGCCCGCCTTCCCTGCGTATTGACTTAAGTCATGTATGTTACTTTTCTATAATTGAATCGCTTCTAATTAATGCATGGCCGTTTTATCTTCAATGCATCGGGACTAACGATAGATCCAAGGGGGCAGCGCCCCCGAGAGATTCTGTCAAGTTGCATCACAATTATCTTGAACAAAAATTTATTTTGAACAAATTGTTTTATTGAAAATGCATCATATTTTAATTTTGGTCAAAAATTGACATTATTAAAACTGAAAGGACCACATGTGCAATTGTTCAAATTCTTACTCTAGATAACTGCTATCAAAGTTATATGTATACGCTCCTCCAAAAACTCCCTCGTTCTGTTCTTTACGAATTCAAAACACAACAATCAAAATCCATACAAAAACTTGGAAATCGTATCTGATTCTATCCGATAAAAGGTTTGGTACACTCCAAATTGTTTGATCTGAAAGTGACTACACGACTTCACATTTATCCGCTTTTTTGCTTTACAAGTTCCAAATTTCCCCAACATATTAGATTATTATCCACCGAGGATTATCATGTTGCTATTAGTCCAAATCATGTGTAACATCCATCTCACGGTATTCATGGACATAATAAAAACTGGATTGAAAGTGTGAGATACGATAAAGACAACAAGAATCGTGGTGATAAGAAGCTAGGTATAACATGTTCATATTATTGTTGCTTTAAGACCGGGACATGACACAATCATTAGTTTGATTAATAATGTTTGTCTTGTTATTCTTTAGTTTGATTAAGATAATCAACTAATTGCTTGTGTTCTCAATGATAATACAATCAAATGCACATTGACAAAACTATAAGGTGAAGTGGATCAATCATATGTTTTAATTATGGGCCTACATTGACACCATGATTTGTCATTGTTAGGGTGGTGTTTGAAATTGATTCAATTGGGAAAGTTTGTTTTAATGGTTTTGTTGCTCTCTAACACATTAGTTAATTGTCCCTTTGTCATAAATTCATGTTGCCTTGAGAGTGTATAAATTATGGAAGAATTTAAATGTTACTTCGTAGTTAATCTATAAATGATAAAGTCCAAGATTTCTTTTACTAATTTCATTGCTTTATATGTTTGACAAAAAAAGTATTATATGACCTGATTTTTTTTTTTGGAACGTTTAAACCAAAAAACCTTCTTCGTAAGAGGTCGTGTGGAACACATGTTAGGCTCGTTGATCCAACTCATGATCTTTCAGTCCTGAGTCTTAGCGTTATCACCAATATTATTCAGTCAAATGACCGATGGTTGACCTGACTTTCAGATACATAAATGACATAAAGAGTAGTTGTGGTATAACTTTTTATGTGACGATTGGTATGAGTTAATAGCTGGTTAGCGGATGGAAAAGTACATCTTTAATAATAAGTTGGACCACAATAGTCGACTTTATGAAGAAAAAAATAATTAAAATTGGTGAAGACAAGCGGACATGGTAGATGGAGATGTATTTGTTCTTATTAGTAATATTGTAGGACATATTCTCGATTGATTGATTTACGGGCATCTGATAAGAATAGTTAGTTTATGGTTTACACAATCTATCATCATTTTATTTAAAACTACACCACACATTCACACAATACTCAATTTTTTATTTTGTTTTTAACTTTTTCAACTTTAAATTAAATTAAGTAAGCACCTTAAATTTTAAGGACTATACTTACATATTTATAAGGACTCTATCATGAATGCTCTAATAAATTTTAGTTAACATGTTCGTATCGGGTGACTTTTTCAAAGAAATCTAAATACAAAGTCTTTTAGAATTTTTTTATAAAATTTTGACCGAACTTTTACCAAAAATAGAGTTGTTTTCGAAAAGAAAAAAAATAGTTTCTTGGTCTCGTAAGCATCTTTATATAATTTTTGGACATAATGGCGAAGAATACTCGAACAATATAATTTTATTTATTAAGTCATATTAATTTTATATTATACTTTATTATTTTTATTTGTAAAGTAAAAAATTTAAAGTGCAGCGGAGGTCACTTTGTTTTAAATATATTGTAGTTTTGGTTCATAGGTTCGAAAAAGTACTAATGTCATCTAATATTAATAAAAACTTTGAACGTTTATCCCATGTTAGATGGGCGTTAAGTTTATCTGTTAATTGTTAACTAGAAGATAAATGGCTAAAATGCCTTTGGAATTAAAAAATAAAAAATTAAATTAAATTATTTAATCTTCATCGGTGTGTGATTAGCCTTGAAGGTCCGAAACACTCATCTCAAATCACCCTCCTTCTTTATTTTGTTTTTAATATGTTTTCATGCTTCTAGGTTTCTCATTCGCAAAATAAGAATTTTTTATTTCAGAATCTTATTTTTATATGTGTTTATTGTAGCCAATTACGCGTTGGATACAAGTAGAAATCAAAAGATACAAGAAAAATAAGTAAACCAAAGCTTAGGCATTACAAACACTTGGCTCGTTTTTTGGACATTTTGTAAGGTGAAAAAGACTCACAATTCTTCTATCTTTGATCAGTATCTTCGACACCGATCAATGATGTTGAGTTCTAACTTGGGCTTGATTCTAAACATATCTATCATCATGGTGGTGGTTCCATGGAGGTACTTCATTGCTGAGACCGAGTGCACCATCATCGTGCTTTGGTCGAATCTTTGATATGTGATTCATATTGCTGCTACCTTCTGCTAGTTCAACCCAATCGCCCTCTTCGAGACCTATTTTGAACCGCGTGCCATCACGCTTGAGAGTGATCCCTGCGACTACATAGCGAGTCGATGCAATCCTCCAACTGAAGCACATACATTTTTGGAGTGTTCCATGATAATCATATTATTTTTTATTTTTGTTGTCATGTTCTACGAAGATGGGGTACTTTGGGAGATGTTCTTGACTAAAGAGGGATGGTTCTTAAAATGAGTTTATGGTGGGATGTAGAAGAGGAGTCTCAAAAAAATAATTTAATACGTATTTACTTTAATTCATGGGGCATTTAGTCATTTTACATCGTAATTAACAGAGAGACTTAACGCCCATCCAACGTGAGGACAAACGTCTCGAGTTTTATAAAACATCAGATGACATTAATATTTTTTTCAAACCTGGTGACTTAAACTATAATATGTGTAAACCACACGGACCATTCATCCACTTAACAAAAGAAAAAGAGTCTGAAACAATTTTAAACCCGATAAAAAAGAAAACAGAATAAACAGTGAATAATTTAGTATGTGTTGGATCTTGTGATCCTTCCGTTATCTTCAAGCTAATCGGTTAAGACATAATATCTGAATCTGAGGAGCAAACCTCATGGATGTTCAGAAAATAAGGTGAATTTTGAGAGTTTATGAATTAATAGGCACGTAGAAATAAAAAATATAAATGCGGTGAAGGTGGATCGAACACCTGACCTTCAGATCTTCAGTCTGACGCTCTCCCAACTGAGCTATCCCCGTAACTTGATATTTATGCAACACTGTATTATAAATATGAACTATGAGTTTGTTAATTTTAAATCTGTATAACAGTATAGGACAATAAGTTACTTATAAAATGCTATATCTAGCCCAAATCTGTTACAGAGCCATGGACTTCTTTATATGTATTGGAAATTTTAAGATTCAGATTTTGTTGTTCATGGGTGTTGTAGTTGATAATAGGCGGTTATATAAAACATTTATACCGTTAGAACGTAGCATAAAAAACTTAAATATAAAAACACCTGATAACGACGCTAACAAAAGCAATAGAGAAAAGTGTAAATTAAAAGTTTAAAACCAAGGAAACCTAAAGGAAAAGGAAAAAAAACAAAAAATATTATTGAAGAAAATAGAATCAGAAGCCAACACTTGAATGACCGAACCTAGGATCTAACGGTGATGTTACACGACTCTACCTAATATATCACTTATTTGTTGCATTCACACACTTTTATCTAGGAACGAAAAATGCTTTTATAAAAATGAAAAACTTAAGATGTCACGTGTCATCCATACTGTTGGGATTTAGCCCAATTGCTAATAACTATACCACAATGAGTTATCCTGCAGCCCAGTTCAAGGTCCAATTCAAAGAGCAGGCAAGCAGCCCATGTCCACACACCAACTCATGTATAAGAAGAGAAACTTGATTGAGAGGAGATGATTGAAGAATATTGATATAGTGTGTGCTTTCTCTCATCTCCAACCTCTGAAGATCTGATCCTCATCCCTTTTCTTAATTGTTACTAGTTTACTTAAGATTGTTGATTTGTTCCTAATCGATTCTATTTTGTCAAATTGGGTTCACTTGAACCCAATTTTATATCAGGAGATTTGTCCCAAATTCAAACCCTGCTCTAGGCACTGCAGTTCAAAAAAAATACCAAGAACCTACAATAGATGGTGAAAGAGACATGTACAAAAACAAATTGACCATTTATTATCACCAATTTGACACATTAATTCCACATTATACAATATATAACAACAAGAAGGAAGTATGTTAATCTCATCATCTAAAACTTACAACCTTTCTTGATCTGCACTTGGATTCACTTCCAAGCACAAGCCGCAACCAAATCGCGATTCATCCAGCCAAGAAACAGAGCCCCGTCTCGTTCTTCAAGCCTATACTTACTCGAATAGTTCTCAAGCAACGACTTAATCGTCGAATTCACAAGTGAACTCAAAGGGTATGGCGTAAACCCTGCCATTGTAAATCTTGATCTCCATTTCCCCAAAAGCTCATGCCTTTCTACCCTTTCAGCCCCCTCACACGCGATGATGTTGACTATATCACGTGCGAGACAATGTTGTTCGACGTTTATTCGTTCTTGATGGTTTCTGGATAGAGTTACATCGATTGATTCAAAAATCGCGGTGTAGTAGTTTAGCGTTTCTTGAAACCTGTGAAAGAACGGGGCGGTATTGACGTTTGACTCTTGTTCAACAAGTGTAACAACTTTCGGAGATAAACTTTTCGCTAGTCGTAAAAGTCTATCTCTGTGGTTTTGAGGGTTCACACTCTCGTCCGGCATATGATGAAGCATAAACGCGAAGTTTACCGCTAACGATTCACCCTCACGAACCATAAGATGCTTGCTTTCGACTTCAGAACCAGAAACCGACACCCCATGAAACTCAAACGGGACGTTATAAGATTGTGCTAGCTTCGCGAGCCGTTGACCAACAATGTTGACTTCTCCGCCTCTCGCATATGCATTGGTGAAATCATCGACACCCGTGATACGAAGGCTCGGGGGCCCACCGGGGCGAGAAGCGAGAGCTTGGATCAGGGTTACCCATTGACTCCCCTGCGCGATTTGAAAATCGATAATGTGGATCTTGGTTTCACTCTTCATGGCTTCGGCAATCGCTCCATTTGCGGATAAATATCCGAACTTGAAATAAGGGCATGCTTCGTGGAGCAACCGCATGTACGAAAAGAGCTCATCACCACTCGGTTCTTCGCATTTTAGAGCATTGTAAATAGAACTACCTGAAGAAGATAATCTTGCCACAAGTCCTTCCAACATGTAAGCACCTAGTCGATTAACCGGCTCGCCAGAAACCGACACCATTGTTCGTAACTCTGATATCAGCCAGTTAGCAGTTATCGTATCGTTTTCTGCTACTGATTTAGCACAAGCAACAAGTAACTCCTTAAAGTCTTTTCTAGATATGATCTCTGATGCAGTATTTGAAGTTGTTTGATTAACAACACCCCATGAAGATGAAGCATCAAACGGTTCGATAAACCCTTGATCGGTTCCCAGCATTGCCTTTTCTAGCTCTCTCAATTTGTACTCAAGATCATCATGATCATCTGTGAAATTAGGAACATCATTACTTACATTTGAGGTGGAATTATAGTCAGGTGAATGATACATGTCTAGCAGGTAGGACTGAGAATCTCGTTGTGAAATCAGGCTGCAGTTTGAGGAAAAGCTGGCTGTAGGAGAAGAGTAGTTGCCGAATTCGGGTGGTTGGAATGAGAAACTGTTCTGATTCATCTCAGTTCTGCTGTTCAACAACAATCATAGTTGATTAATTGATGAAAATGGAAGATTAAAGCCATGATAAATAGATGTTATTCATGCTAAAAGCAATGTTTTAAAACCGGACCGGACTCGTGTCGTAAAAGATTCAACCGGTTGACCCGGGTTGACTCGGAAAGTCGAACTGGGTTAACTATTGAAACCCGTAAATTTATAACAAACACTTTATAAACTTCAAACATGACAAATGTAAGAAAATAAAAAATAAAAAAATTCAATAAAGTCCTAAACAAATTACAATTATCTAAAAAAAACATCGATATAAGTTTAATCAAGCTATAAGGATATGTTTTAAACTTTTAATCGAATAAACTCTACAATAAAATACAAGATCGGACCTTTTTTCACTGTTTTCTTGAAAATAAGTATTTTATTTAAAGAGAATAAACCCTATTTGAAAAACTCGTACTAAAACTTAAAACAGAAACCAGAGAGCAGACACGGACGAAAAGAACTCTCCTTGAATTGTATCAATGAAAAGAACTCATCGTATGCGAATAATCGATAACTCTAATTTCCTTTTAGTTTTAGCGTAAGTGCATGACTTAAGTTTTAAAAAGTATATCCCTTAATTTGGAGCAAAATTAAATATTTCCCCAAAACACAAATTTTCAATGCATAATTTAAAATACTCTCTAAGTATTATTTTGAGGAAATATGCAATTTTACAAGTTTGGAGGGGAATTATGCAATAGCGCCTTTTAAAAACCGGTTCAATTAGCGGTCAGATTTTGGATTTCGGCTGGTTAAACCGTAAAAACTGTCGGAATAAAAATTAGCTTGGAACTAGACTAAACGGACACCTAACCAAACCGGCTTAGACTCCGATCTAGTTCAACCGGTCGGTTCAAAGCAGATTTTAAAACATTGGCTAAAAGTGTCAAACATACCTAAATTTCACAAACTATTTAATCAATTAACAATCCCAAATCACTTCAATTTATCCAGGATAACGTCCACCTAAAACCCTAATTACCAAATTCGTGATCCACGAGAATGAATATCCCAAATTAACGATCCTCACAACAACTCATTCGCCCAAAAAACAGAAGAGATCAGCAATTTAACAAGAATACGAATCAAAATTCTGGTAATTGACATGCTGGTTACAGAATTAACTAAACTTTTTTATGATAGAAATCATCAAGTAGAATTTCGATGATTTGACGTACCTTTTCCGATTCCGATTTCTATTTCTAGGGTTTCAATCGATTTGAAGATATGGTGTGAAAGAAAGTACAGATAGCAGAAGTATAGTATCTATGGAAGCTCCAAGTTCCAATTGGGAGTGCTGCTGTGTCGTATTTATAGCCAAGAATTTACTCGTTAAGATTAGAGACTAGAATTATGAATATTGTTTTAAAAAGATAAATATATAATTGTCGCCTCACAAGAAGAATCAAATGACAACTTTTATAAAAAACATGAAAATCGAGCTTCAAATAAACTATGATTTGAGTTTAGAGTAAATTAGAAGAATCGTCCTTTTAGTTTGTTCAAAATTTAACTTTTAACTTTCGTTCTTAGGTTTTAAAAATTACAGATATGATATGATAGTTTGCATTTTTGTAACATATGTAGATTCTGACGATAACTGCCGTTAGATTTTTTATTAAATCAGTATAAAATAATAAGTATACCCCTATTTTTTTTAAATCATCTACCACCACTCTGTTACCATTGTTGCCACCACCATCATCACCGTCGTCGTCGTCATCCCTGCCATCTTTGAATTTTTTAATAAAAGGGTATGTGTAATTGTGTATATTGTCATTTTACTTTGACTTAAAGGAAAAATCTAACGTCAGTTAGTATCAGGGACTAAAAGTGTTACAAAAGTGCAAATCTTTGAACCATAGCCGTAATATTTGAAACCTAGGAATAAATGTGAAATTTGGGCAAACCACAACACGGTTTCCGTAATTCACTCTTGAGTTTGTTATAGTGACGTTGGAACTGGCTCGTTGATCTCTAAATAAGTATATTTTTTGTTTTAACTTCTAAAGTGTAGCTTAGTGTTTAACTTTATGGGTTTAGCATTACTGATTTTTCTTTTAGGATTTAGATTTTGGGGTTCGACAAGTTAGTTTCCACGGCACCGCTAAAATAAGCTAAATTAGAGTTTCTTTGAGTTCATTCGATTCTTACGGTTCTTAGAAAACATGAGAGTTCTCATTTGAACTCGTACTAAGCCCTAAACTCTAGCAGATTATGGTATGATACTTTTTTATATTTGTATATTACTTCTTGTTTTTAATAATTTTTTAGCTGGGGTCTCGTCTATTAATTCGTTTGAGATAGATGTAAAATTTACTTCTATGTCACCATTTTATTTCAACGACACCGCTGAAATAAGCTAAATCGGAGTTTCTTTTAGTTCATTCGATTCTTACGGTTTTTAGAAAACATGAGAGTTCTTATTTGAACTCGTACTAAGCCCTAAACTCTAGCAGATTATGGTAGATACTTTTTTATATTTGTATATTACTTCTTGTTTTTTTAATAATTTTTTAGTTGGGGTCTCGTCTATTCATTCGTTTGAGATAGATGTAAAAATTACTTCTATGTCACCATCTTCTTTAATGTATATGTTTTATTTCTCATCAACTCTTACTATTTTTTTAACGGTAAATTTGGATCACTGACGGGGGCATTACCCACCCACTCGATCATCTCCAATCCTTATCAGGAGGAAAGTCACCATAGGTGAGAAAACCCCCTGGCCCAGCCTGTAACCCCCATTTATTTATTTTTGTTACAAGTAGGATTTGAACCCAAGACATTCCCATTATAATTTCTTGGACACCTCTCCTTAACCAATTAGGCTAGGGATCATTGGTTTACTAAACTTATGATACTTGTTTGTTTAAGGAGCGTGTTTAGTGTTTATTAAACTCATGGTTCGACAAACTACTTTGGATTTTATAATTTTGAGGATTTTATATGATTTCGATACAAGATTGAAAAATTAACAGTACTATAAAACTAACAAAGACTACAACTCTACAAGAAAAATAGTGATATAAACTGATTTATGCATGTGACTCTAAAATGGTCAAAATTATTAAACTCGTGGTCCACCGTGGTCCAACCGCTTTTGCGCGGTTCGTTTGAAGAGAACATAAATAGTGACATTGATTGTTCAACCAAACCTTCTTATGCCCTTACACTTTCATCTATTTCCACAATACCCCCTCCTTTTTATGATTTTGTTGATTTGTTTACCCTGCTAATTAAGTTTCACACTTTCACTAGCTTCACTTTCATACAAGACTTCATATGAAGTGTCATAGTTGTTTTGAACTTGAATATCTCTCGGGCCACAATCATAATATCGAATGGCCCGGAGTTTAATTTGACATATCGGGTTGAACTTATTTTGTCTTGACTGGATTTCACTTTATCTTCATGACCAGCTTTTTTTAATCGCAAAGTGATACAAACATAAGCTTTTGTTTAAAGTAATGTCGACCTTTCGAAAAACGCTTGAATTGTATTGGGTTCTAATCCCTAATCCAAGCAAAAATTAGGTACTCCATAATAAACTCAAGAAAGAGATGATAGGCTTGTCCATTCCTGTCCCTACTAGTGGCCTTTGAACTTATTTTGTCTTGACTGGATTTCACTTTATCTTCATGACCAGCTTTTTTTAATCGCAAAGTGATACAAACATAAGCTTTTGTTTAAAGTAATGTCGACATTTCGAAAAACGCTTGAATTGTATTGGGTTCTAATCCCTAATCCAAGCAAAAATTAGGTACTCCATAATAAACTCAAGAAAGAGATGATAGGCTTGTCCATTCCGGTCCCTACTAGTGGCCTTTGAAAACCTCACATAAATTTTTCAACAAAGCATCACACTTTGACACCAGTAAAATGTGCTATTGACCATTGTCTTGGTGGAATATCTTTCAGCCAATCATGTGTTAGCCTTATCTTGTTGTAAAATTTCCATCATAATTCATAACCCTCTCAAACACTTGTGTTGGTATAGAAGCAAGCTTTCAAATTAGTTCTTTGTACAATTAACCCTTCCATTCATGTTCTTAGGGATATATCTTAAATAAGATATATCATCTATTTCCCACGACCGTTTCATGTGAAACGACCCCAAAACGACCGTTTCAAACAAACCGACCTCAATACGATTTGTAGAAAAGGGGGGCCCCTGAATTTTAAAGTTGTCGCGCCCTTAACGGTATAAACTCCGTTAGTGGTATTTTGGGGGTGTGACAGATTGGTATCAGAGCCATAAGTTGCAGAGAACTGGAATCATTTTGAAAACGATTTGGAAACTGCAACTTGAAAACCTTAGTTACAAACGAATAAATAAATTCCCAAAATAAAATTTTTACGTGCCAACCTGGGATACTCGCTCTGCTGTGTAAGTAAAAGCTTAGTACGTAGGTATATGTATATATATATATATAAATATATATATAGACCGTGTCTAGGAAGTCTAACGGAAACCCTTAGGGAAAATTTTCACACACGAATACGAAACGCGAACTCGAATACGCACACTACTCTGGGGAAAGCGACAACGAAACAATGCTACGCGCTACGTCCTGATTTCTACTACGACGACTACGCCGACGGTGACTTTATGGGAAGCCGACCTTCGACGATAGCACTTACGACTTACTCCGACGACGCCTCGATTTTGCACGAAAATTTTTCTGGACTAATAGAGGGATAACGGGAAACTGATAAAATACATATTATGGGATATGTATAGATATAACTGTGACTGAACACTGGCTACTTTAACTATTCAGCAAGATGTCTGGAAGAGGAAACGGAAGGGGCAACATAAACATGACGCCTGCACAGCTGCAAGCGATGATTAATGAACATGTGCAAGCCGCGGTGGCAGCCGTCCAAGCTGCATATGCCGCACAGGGTAACTATTATGCCGGTTAAGGCACAAAGCGATTATATGTTGACCTGTTTAATTTTAAAATCCGAACTATTTATGCATCAGGAAACCACCACCACTGCACGTTCAAGTCCTTCATGGACTGCAAGCCGATGACATTTTCCGGCGAAGAAGGAGCTGTAGGACTCCTTAGGTGGATTGAGAAGTCTGAAAAGGTTTTCTCCATGTGTAACTGCCCAGCTGAAAGCAAGGTGAAGTTTGCTACTGGTACCTTCGAAGGAGCCGCACTCTCCTGGTGGAACGCTGAAATTCAGATGGTTGGGCTAGACGCGGCTAATAACATGCAGTGGGCAGCATTTAAGGATCTGATTATGGAGGAGTACTGTCCCCGTGACCAAGTAAAGAAGCTAGAAGGCGAATTCTTGAATCTGAAGATGATTGGGTCCGAAGTCGAGCAGTACACTGCGCGATATCATGAGTATGAGGTCTTGTGCCCCACCATGGTCGATGCTGAGTTCAAACGCATTGAGCGTTATCTGGAAGGCCTCGCGCCTCAAATTAAGAGTTTGGTGACCGCCAGCAACCCCGCAACCGTGCAGCAAGCCATCCGTTTGGCTCACAAACTTACTGATCAGGAGGTGGAAAAGGGTACACTTCCTGCAAAGGCCACTGAGAAGACTGCCCTTAGTGGCAAGAGAAAAGCTGATGATGAGGCTCCTGAGAACTCAATGAATGTTCAGAGTGTTGGAAACAGCACTGGGAGGTCTTATAACTCCCAAAGCCAAAGCAAGAGGTCTGGGAATAACAGTGGCAACTACCGCCAGGGTGGCAATGGTCAAGGCAACTACAGGGGTAACCTGCCCCTGTGTAACAAATGTGGGAAGCATCATGCTGGTGTTTGTAGGAAGAAATCTGAACTGCGAAAGGTGTGGCAAGGGAGGCCACGAAGCAAAAGACTGTTGGGCAACTTTGCCCGAGCAACAAAACCGCCCCAGGAGGAACAACAACAATCACGGAAACAACAACTATGGGAACAATCGGGGTAATGGGAACAACAACGGTCAGAACCAGAACAACAACAATGGGGGAGCCCGTGGCTGTTTTGAGTGTGGTGCTCAAGGTCACATTAAAAGAGACTGCCCGCAGCTGAGAAGGCAAGGGAACGGTAACCAAGGAAATACGGTGGGAATGGTAACGGTGGAGGTAATGGTAATGGGAATGGCAACGGAAATGGTAATAACGGGAATGGTGGAAATGGTAGAGGTCGAGCTTTTGTCATGGGTCAGGGTGAAGCTCGCAATGACGCCAACGTGATTAATGGTAAATTTATTTTGAACGGTTTCTTTGCTACAGTATTATTTGATTCTGGTGCTGAGAAAAGTTTTATTTCCACTAAATTTGCTAAATTGATTAACGCTAAACCGATTGCCCTAGACGCTAAATATGTGGTAGAGCTAGCTAATGGTAAACTTCATGATACGACTCAGATAGTTAAGGGCTGTAAGTTAGAACTAGCTGGCCATACGTTAGGAATTGACCTTATGCCTTTCCCGATTGGTAGTTTTGACGTTATAGTAGGAATGGATTGGTTATCTGAGAATCGAGCTGAAATCTTATGTAAGGAAAAAGTGGTTCGTATTCCGCTCGAAGACGGCAAAGTGTTAACGGTCCAAGGTGAAAAAGGTGGAACAGTAACTGGTATTATTTCGTTTCTCAAAGCTCAAAAGTGCCTTCGTAAAGGTCACTTCGCGATCCTTGCAAACGTCACCGATTCGACACTTCCCGAGCGCAGAATCAACGACTACCCGATAGTTCGCGACTTCCAAGATGTGTTTCCTGAAGATCTGCCTGGTTTGCCTCCATTTCGACAAGTAGAGTTTGGAATCGACTTAGCTCCTGGCGCTGCTCCGATAGCACGCGCACCTTACCGTTTGGCGGTAAGCGAACTCAACGAACTCTCCGCACAACTTCAAGAGCTACTCGACAAAGGATTTATTCGTCCAAGTTCGTCTCCATGGGGAGCTCCGGTATTGTTTGTCAAGAAGAAGGATGGAACGTTCCGAATGTGTATCGACTACCGAGAGCTCAACAAGGTTACAATCAAGAATCGGTATCCACTTCCTCGAATCGACGATCTCTTCGACCAGCTACAAGGTTCGAGCTACTTCTCAAAGATTGATCTACGGTCTGGATATCACCAACTTCGCGTTCGAGATGAGGATGTCCCCAAGACTGCTTTTAGGACTCGTTATGGTCACTACGAATTCCTGGTTATGCCTTTTGGGCTAACCAATGCACCTGCGGTGTTTATGGATCTGATGAATCGAGTGTGCAAGCCGTACCTCGATAAGTTTGTGATAGTCTTCATTGACGATATTTTGATTTACTCCAAGACAAAGGAAGAACACGAGGAGCATCTGCGTCTTATTTTGGAATTGCTCCGCAAGGAACAGCTTTATGCTAAGTTTTCGAAGTGCGATTTTTGGATTCGTGAAGTCCAGTTTCTTGGACACATTGTTAATCAGGAAGGAATTCATGTCGACCCAGCTAAGGTAGAAGCTATCAAGAATTGGTCTACCCCTAGAGCGCCGACCGAAATCCGACAATTTTTGGGACTTGCCGGATACTACCGAAGGTTTATCAAGGGTTTCTCGCAATTGGCTCAACCCTTAACAGCCTTAACGCACAAAGGAGTGCAATATAGATGGGGTGAGAAAGAAGAGCGCGCGTTCCAAACGCTTAAAGATATGTTATGTTCGGCTCCAATTCTTGCGTTACCCGATGGAGTTGACGACTTTGTGGTTTATTGCGATGCATCTATTCAAGGACTCGGTTGCGTGTTGATGCAACGAGACAAAGTGATTGCCTATGGGTCCAGGCAACTAAAGGATACTGAGAAGAATTATACAACGCATGATTTGGAAATGGGAGCCGTTGTTCATGCACTCAAGATTTGGAGACATTACCTATACGGAACAAAGTGCACAATATTCACCGATCATAAAAGTTTACAGCACATCTTTGATCAGAAAGACCTCAACATGCGGCAAAGAAGGTGGGTTGAATTACTGAACGATTATGATTTGGCCATTAAATATCATCCGGGAAAAGCAAATGTGGTGGCAGATGCCCTAAGCAGAAAAGAATACGAAAAGCCTCGACGGGTACGAGCGCTTCAACTTACAATACATTCAGGATTACCGGATCGGATCCGTGACTGCCAACGAGAAGCTCTGAAAGCAGAAAACTTCGCAGCTGAAGCACTGCGTGGTGTAGATGGCCATTCTGAAGTTAAGTCCGATGGACTCACGTACTATAATGACAGAATCTGGATTCCTTTGTTCGGAAATCTCCGTGAGCTCGTGATGGACGAGGCTCACAAGTCAAGATATTCGGTACACCCCGGATCAGATAAAATGTATCAGGACTTGAAAAATCTTTATTGGTGGCCGAATATGAAAGCCGACATTGCACGATATGTGGCTAAGTGTTTAACATGCTCAAGAGTCAAGATTGAATACCAGAAGCCTTCTGGTTTACTACAACAACCAAAGATCCCAGAATGGAAATGGGAGGACATCTCCATGGATTTTGTAACGGGACTACCTCATCGATCAAATCAACCGGATGCGATTTGGGTTGTCGTCGATCGATTAACCAAATCGGCACATTTCATTCCGATGAAGGAAAGTGATAATATGGATAAATTAACAAAGCTGATACATCGATAAAATTGTGAAGCTCCACGGTGTGCCTAAGACTATCATTTCTGATCGAGATCCTCGATTTACTTCCCGGTTATGGCAATCAATGCAGGAAGCATTGGGAACCCGACTAGATATGAGTACAGCCTATCACCCACAAACAGATGGTCAATCGGAACGAACCATTCAAACCTTAGAAGATATGCTCCGAGCCTGCGTTCTTGACTTTGGGAAAGATTGGGAGACTCACCTTCCTCTGGTGGAGTTCTCTTACAACAATAGCTATCATTCAAGCATCGGTGCAGCACCCTTTGAAGCACTTTATGGCAGAAAATGTAGATCGCCCGTGTGTTGGGCCGAAACGGGTGAGAAAGGGCTCACTGGACCGGAAGTTATCCATGATATGACCGAGCGGATTATTCAAATCAGGCAACGGCTAGCTGCAGCGCGTGATCGACAAAAGAGTTATGCCGACAAACGCCGAAATCCTCTAAAGTTTGAGGTAGGTGACAAAGTATTGTTGAAGGTATCTCCCTGGAAGGGAGTGATACGCTTCGGGAAGCGTGGAAAGTTAAATCCTCGCTACATCGGTCCGTTTGAAATTATTGGGGAAGTAGGCCCGGTGGCCTATCGATTGCAACTCCCTGCTGAACTCGATGGAGTTCACAACGTGTTTCACGTTTCCAATCTAAAGAAATGTCTGGCTGAAGACATCGAAATAATTCCTCTGGAGGAATTGGAAATGGACGAACATTTGAGATTTATCGAGCAACCGGTAGAAATCATGGGACGCGAGGAGAAAGCCCTCAAACGTAGCAAGATTCCGATCGTCAAGGTGCGATGGAACTCAAGGCGTGGACCTGAATATACTTGGGAGCGAGAGGATCAAATGAAGAAAAAGTATCCTCACTTGTTCGAGCAAACGTCCACGGAAACTCATGGTATGATTTAATTTTGGGGACCAAAATTCCTGTAACAGGAAAAGGATGTGACAACCCTAAAACTTTTTGCTTTCTTTCCCCAGCGACGACAGCCGAGACTGCGAATGCTACGACACAAGAATAATTTTCGGGACGAAAATTCCAATTTCAAGGGGATGATGTGACATCCGGGAATTTCAAGGTTAACTTCCGTTAGACAAATCCGTTAGTTACGTTATAAGTGTTAACTTAGTAACTAATGCTTAACTAGGCCGAATGCGTCCACGTCCTTTGGTTGATCACCGAACCCGCCCATATGTGCTATGTGTTCATTTATTGTTGTCATTATGTGCAATGTGATTTAAATGCATGATTTAATATTATGAATAGCATGACAAATTGTAAATCCTTGATTACGTGAAAATTTGGCTAAGTTGTGCAGCCAGCGAAACTACCGGGCGAAACTGTAGTGTCGCCCGGTAGCCAGCTAAGCTAATCAGCTAAAACGTGACCAGAGCTAGTTTCGCCTGGCCAGCGAAACTCCAGCGAAACTAGCCTCTGATATAAATAAACTTAATGAACCCTAGTTTCTCCATTTGCCTCATTTCATCACAAACACACACACACTCCTCTCTGGAACCTGGTCAGCCGAGAAAGTCACCCAAGGACCAAGATCTCAGCCTCTAGACCATCATCTCATCTCATCTATCGATTCTAGAATCAACCGTGAGTCCCAAAAACCTTTATTTGTGCCTTTTCTATATGTTTCTTCATAAAGCATGCCTAGATCTCTGTGATATGGTTAGATCTTCTGATATGTTGCTTAGGATTGCTAGAACTACCATAAAGTTGACAACTTTGCGTATGAAATCCAGCCATGATAGAGATTTATGCTATTTTAGCCATTTTAGGGTTTTATATGTATTTTGGGTGATTTGATGACAAAATGCATGTTTAAGGTGTTAAAGCTTGCTGATTTATGTTGGTAAATGCCTATGTATGCTAAATAATGGATTGCATGTAAGATCAGAAGCTGTTAGGTTGATTTTTAGGCAAATCCGTATGTTTTTCGCGACCAGCGAAACTGTGTGTTCTCTGGGCGAAATTATCCAGCGAATTTACTTGTTCATTCAGCGACACTGTCGAGCGAAACTATAGTGTCGCTAGCGAAACTGACCCGAACAGCTCGAACGAAACTACCGAGCGAAATACCGAACGAAAGTTCAAACCAGTTTCCCTGCGAAACTAGGCTAGCGAAACTGCGTCAGCAGTTTCGGGCGAAACTAGCCTAGCGAAACTGTGTCACCGGGCATTGCCTAGCGAAAGTGCTGCCCGTGCACCCAGCGAAACTGCCTAGCGAAACTGTGCTAGCGAAACTAAGACCTGACCTGAAAACCAAACTTGTGAAATTTGCTTAAGTGTTACGCCATGACTTACATGATTATGCCATGATGAAACATGCTTGATATCTGAATTATATGAACCCTTGTTTATGATCAACCATCGGTGTCGTGTGTCGGTATGTCGAGTCATAGTTGCAACGTGCTATGTTATGGGCCATAGTGACGTTTAGTGAAGAATAGACACGAAACTAATACTTTAGACCTAAACGTGTTCTAGGTCTTCGTTAAGCAAACATAACTTGGATACTTAGCAAGTGTAGCAGTGCAACCCAAGGTGAGTGTCACTAACCCGTTTACTGTGAGTCCGTTTGGGCCACACCGAACAACTTAACGAAAAACAATGCTGACAAATACATGAGAACTCGGGAATGCTCGGCACCCACTTGATGAACTGAAGTGTTTTATGGGAAACACTTGTGGACTTAAACAAACTATTTCTGAAACAAAACTGAAAACGTTTTAATATGGCTAGTGTAGGTTAAAGTCTGAACCATATGATATCACATGTTTTCTAAGGATGCCTTATAACTTAAAAGTCCTCAACTAAAATTGTGCCATTAATTGTAAAGCGAGGGGATGTTGGGTAGATCTACTGGAGTTTGACAAACTCCGCCCCGTGGCACGGGGAGTGCACGGAGGAACAATATCAGCCTATTTGACCGTAGTCCCGGGGAGGACACGGGGGAGGCAAAAACCGCGATGACGTAGGTCCGCACCGTACGGGATGGCTCGGCCCCCACAAAATAAGTCAGCTTTGGTACAAACTTCCTTAGAGCATGGAACAACGGATTAGCTACCCGCGATATCGGTTGAGTCCTTTAACTTTACGGAACTAGTACATACCCGATGACGTAGGTCACGGACAAACCATTTATAAACTGAGATTTAATTACGAGCATTGCTTTTCACAAATAAATAACTTGTAAGTATACCTTGACACGAATTATGATTATGAGACCGGGCCAATGCATGACAAGCCCACTGTGAACTCACCAACCGTTAGGTTGACACTTGCGTGGTTTAAACTTTTGCAGATCGCTAAGGAGTATCCACCGGAGGTTGGCATGGCACGTGAAGACTTTTATTTTAATTGAACTAATTTGGGAATTTAATACAATGATTTGTAAAGCACGTGGTTAGTGCTAAGACAATATTTATTCCGCTGCGGTGTATTTAAGACTCTGATTTATAACTTGTGTTTGAACTAACCCTGATTCGTTTAGTATTTGTAACTATGGTTGTGGATCCTGGTCTAGTCGCGCCCCTAAACGGTATAAACTCCGTTAGTGGTATTTTGGGGGTGTGACAATCTACATATAAGACAAGGAAAGTAACATTACTCCCACTAGCTTTGCGATATACACATGGCTCATCGGGATTCTGAACGAAACCAAACTTTTTGATTTCTTCATCAAACCGTTTATTCCAACTCCTCGATGCTTGCTTTAGTCCATAAATGGACCTTTGAAGCTTGCATACTTGGTTGGGATGTTTTGGATCAATGAACCCTTCAGGTTGATCCATATAGACTTCTTCATCCAAGTAACCATTTAAGAAGGCAGTCTTAACATCCATTTGCCATATCTCAAAGTCATAGTACGCTGCTATGGCTAAGAGAATCCTAATAGCTCTAATGTCTGCTACTGGTGAAAAGGTCTCATCATAGTCAACGCCAAAACGTCGAGTATAACCTTTCACCACGAGACGAGCTTTATAGGTGTGTACATTTCCATCCATGTCGGTCTTCTTCTTGAAGAGCCATTTACTCCCAACGGTTCTTGCGTTAGGAGGAAGATCAACCAGGGTCCAAACGTGGTTATCTTGCATGGATTTCATTTCCACATTCGCTGCTTCAAGCCATTTGTCAGATTCCGGATCTGATAATGCAGCTTTGAAGTTCGGAGGCTCATTGAGATCTCCTGATACGTTATCCTCGGATTCGACTAGACCAATCCATCTATCCGGATTACGTACGACCCTTTCGGATCTACGAAGTGGAATCGCAACATCATCGACTTGAGGTTCATCACTTTGAACATCCCCCCCCCCAAGTTGATGATTGCTAGTTGTTTCAGAAGGTGACACATCTTCTAGTAGTTCTACAATCCTCCCACTGTTCTCTTGAGCTATAAAATTCTTTTCAAAAAATTCAGCATATAGAGCAACACGAACAGTGTTTTCGGAAGGATTATAGAAGTAGTAACCCATTGTTTCCTTTGGGTATCCCACGAAGATGCACTTAGTAGTCCTGGGTTGTAGTTTGTCAGGCGTATCACGCTTCACAAGTGCCTCACATCCCCAGACTCTTAAGTAAGACAACACAGGGACTTCTCCATGCCATAATTGATATGGTGTCTTTTCAACCTTCTTGGTTGGAACCATATTTAGAACGCGTACAGCGGTTTCTAGAGCAAAATCCCAAAAAGATAATGGGAGAGTTGTAAGGTTCATCATTGACCTCACCATCTCTAGTAAGGTACGATTCCTCCTCTCAGATACTCCATTATGCTGAGGAGTGTAAGGAGGAGTAAGCTGTTGGACAATTCCACACGCTTTAAGATAATCCTTAAACTCTTGGCTTAAGTATTCTCCACCACGATCCGATCGAAGGATCTTGATGGTCTTACCGAGTTGATTTTCAACTTCGTTCTTGAACTCTTTGAATGTTTCAAATTCCTCATGTTTATGTTTAAGCAAGTAAACATAACCATAACGGCTGAAATCATCCGTGAAAGTCACGAAGTAGCTAGCACCTTTTCTTGACACATGTCTAAATGGGCCACATACATCAGTATGGATGAGTCCAAGTAGCTCTTTAGCCCTTTGCGGCTTATTCGGAAAGGGTTTTCTTGTCATCTTTCCTGAGATACAGGAAACACATTTTTCAAATGATTCATCATTTGATTGTAAGATCCCTTCACGTTGAAGTCTTTCAATGCGGTTTTTGCCAACATGGGCAAGACGACAGTGCCAAAGGTAGGTAGAGTCCAAACTAGTTTTGGCTCGTTTACTAACAGTGAACATTGAATTATTTGAAACACAACCACGCATATCAATTTCATAAATGCCATTACAAGGACTAGCATCAAAATAATGAATATTATTTTTAGAAACTGAAATACCGATATTATTAAACGTGTTAATAAATCCTTGGTTTTTCAACAAAGAAACTGAAATGACACCTCTAGTGATAGAAGGTGCATAATGACAATTGTCTAGTACAATAATTAACCCAGAAGGCAGAATTAAATGAAATTCTCCTATAGCTTCCACAGCTGCTGGCAAACCATTTCCAACGAACAACTGCAAAGCTCCAGGCTTCAGTTTCCTCCTCTTTCTAAGACCCTGTAACGAATTACAGATGTGAGTTCCACAGCCGGTGTCATACACCCATGAATCACTCTTAGAAAAGGAAAATAATTCAATTGTGAAGATACCTGAAGTACTAGTCCCATTAGTATTCTTTCTCTTCTTCATCAACTCAGCTAGATAGGTAGGACAGTTCCTCTTCCAGTGTCCAACTTCACCACAATGGTGACAGATCTGGTCCTTAGCCGGATGCTCTTTTGAGGCCGGAGGGGTTTGCTTGGTTTTAGGAACAAGCGCAACTGCCTTGCCTTTTCCCTTACCATCATTCTTGCCCTTCGCCTTTTGCGGTCTTTTAGCCTTTTGGATCCTTCCCCCCTTGATCATAAGAACTTAGGGTGTTTCAGTGGCCTTTTTAGGAATCGTTTTTTCATACTCGACAAGCATAGTATGAAGCTCATGTATAGTCTTAGTCATACTATGCATGTTGTAGTTGCGCACAAAACCCTCAAAATCCTTCGTAAGCGATTTGAGGATCATGCCAACTGCAACAGCACGATTATACCCATAATTGAGCGATTCCAATTTGTCAAAGTAGCTCTTCATCTTGAGCACATGACTACTGACTGATTTACCAGTTTCAAGCTTCAAGTCATGGAGTTCCACAACTAGGTCGAACAATTCAACACCAGCTTGTTTTTCATACATCTTCTTTAGCTCTTTGATCATATCACAAGGTGTATGAAATTCGTATTGCTTCTGAAGATCGGGAGTCATACTCGAGATCATCATACAAGCAACCTCATCGTATCTGCTGTACTCTGCGTTGTAGAACGATTTCTCTTGCTCAGAAGCATCAGCAGCTGGCTCGGTCGGCCAATGATGTTCAAGGACATCGGTCCTCCGTTCAACTCTAAGGACAATCCTCAGTTGACGGTACCAGTCATTGAAGTTAGATCCGTTCAGCTTTTCTCTTTCAAACATTTGACGAAAAGCATGACCAACATTGTTTTGAGGAGGGTTTGTTGCCATCTACAAAACAGATTAAGTTCAAAAATCAGTATTTTCGATAATCTTTTCCTTAATAAATTTAATTACCCATTGTTTAAACATTTTAAACAATTAAGCTTATTAAGGCTAGGATCCAATTTGACCTGCCATCATTTCATCAGTTGATCTGCTAGAAATGATGCACTCAAAAGGGTAAGTGACGATCACTAATTGTATTCCAAATACAATTCCTAGATTTTATGGGACCTACAACTTGCACCAAGTGATTTGTAGTCATGTTTCATCCCATCTTTTACCACGGGCCAGGGGTCTCACCGCCTAGCTCATTTTAAGTCGTCCAGCTAAGAACGCACAAATTGTCCACCATTGTGTACCAATGAGTGGGAATTTGCCATGTAAATGCCATTTTACCATTGTGTACCAATGAGTAAGATGACATCCACACGTGTCCTTTACAAGGTGGATGGCAAAGACTTAAGTTTGGTTTGGGTCAAAACAATTTTGATGCGTGATCAGAAAGGTTATGTGTGAAGATTCATGCATATCTTCACAACATAATATGTTTATAAAATTCTTAGTTTGTCTTCCAAATCAAAAGAGCTCGGTAGCTCCATTTGCAACACACAAAGAAGCGTAGGGGTGAGGTTTGCAGCTTTTGCAATTAAAAACCTACCACTTTAGGGAAGCAGAGCGACCCGACTTATACCTCTCTTAGAGTGTGTTCAAATGGGTGAGCCGGTATTTCTTTTGACTTTTAGGACACAAATTTTATTTTATAAACAAAATCATATTTCAATAATTTATTTAAGCAAATTTCGATTTTCATAAAACAAATTTGCAATAAACCTTTTATTATGTCACAATTATCAGATAATCACATAATCTTAGGGTTTCTAATTATCACATATAATTTTAATTTAATCCTCTTCGTTTAAGTAATAACCACAAACGATTTGCATGAAACATCATGGTTTTTACTTCCTTTTAACACTTTAAAATCTAAAGGTACAACATGTTGTTCATAACAATTATCTAATAATGACAAAAACTTGGATTTATAATTTTAGATCACAAAAATCAAATTTTAGAGCTAAAAATTAGGGTTTCCGATTCGGCAAGAGGTTTTTGATTCATTATTAGAGTTTACGATCGGAAAGCAGGGGATTCCGATCGAAACATGGTTTTCGATCGGGTACTTTTCGATCGTGGACTATTCGATCGGGTCGAAAAGCCTTTCCGATCGGAACCTTTCCGATCGGATACTTTTCGATCGGCCCGTAAACACTTTACGATTTGGATCGAAAAGTGGGGTTTTCGATCGGGTACTTTTCGACCAGTTCGTAAACACTTTACGATTTGGATCTAAAAGTAGGGTTTCCGGTCGGAAATCAAGGGTCTCCGCACCGGAATAGGTTTTCCGATCGGAAATCAAGGGTTTCCGATCGGGTCGAGAAGCGTTTTTCGATCAGGGACTTTTCGATCGGGTCGAAAAGTCCTATTCCATCGAATTTTTTTTCCGTTTTTACCAATTGCGAAACCTTTTCCAATTGTAAAACACGATTTTTAAATGAATCGAAAAGCTAGAATCTTGTTTTGGTTACCCCCCTTCCAAGTTTTATTCCCGGTAATTAATTAAAATCATAGGTGGCTCGTGATACCACTGTTGGGTTATATAACTGTTTATCAAAACACGAGTACGCATCGGAAAGAAACCTATGAATTAATCTAACTAACCGGTTTTAGAACGTGTACCTTTTTAGCTCGGCAAGACTTGATCTCTTGGAGGATTTGATATAAATCCCTCTACGATCGCACACACGACACACCAATGCTATGTGCTAGCAACCGATCACGAACTCCTCTTGATGTAGGCTTGGTCGAACCACACAAGAATCAAAACCCCTAGGGTCCTTCTTGTTGCCGAAATCGAGAGAGAATAGAGAGAGATTAGGGTTTTCTTTTATCTGATAAAAGCAGCAGCTAATCCTTAAACCCAGAGGGTCTATTTATAGGATTAGAATACTTGATAAACAAGCAAAAGGGATAGGCATAAGTGCCCTAGCCGAATTCGGCCTAGAGGCCTTATCCACAACCTTTCCTCAATTGTAATCCAATTACAATTCTCTCTAATTACAACTAACACCCCTCTGTTAACAATTAACTGTTAGTTTTTAACGAAACCTCGTTAAATGTTCGTGATAAATATTAATTAACCATTAATTAATATTAATACATTTGGTGTCGAGACGTGTGACCCCGTAGGATTAAATAATATCCGGACATACGCTTACTATTACATGATCATATCCCTACACATATTTCAAAAGGAGTCTTTGGGACAGACTTAGAAGGAACTCGATTAAGTATGTGGACGGCTGTTTTTAAAGCTTCAGTCCAAAGAAACTTAGGGAGATCACAATTAGCCAACATACTACGTACCATATCCATAAGGGTACGGTTGCGCCTTTCAGCTACACATTTTGTTGGGGGGTTCCGGGCATGGTGTATTGATTTATTATACCATGACTTTTACAAAACTCATGAAAAGACCCCGGACTTTGTCCAACATCAGTGTGGCGGCCGTAGTATTCTCCACCTCTATCCGATCTCACAACCTTTATTTTTCGATCTAGTTGATTTTCAACTTCAGCCTTAAAGGTTTTAAAAGTTTCTAAAGATTCAGATTTCTCATTAATTAAATACAAGTACATATAACGCGAGTAGTCGTCGATGAAAGTAATGAACGACTTTTGCCCTCCAATGCCCTCGGGGAAAGGACCACATATATCTGTATGGATCAAATCAAGTAATCCTGTGCTTCTTGTGGAACCTTTCTTATTTGTTTTGGTCATTTTTCCCTTAATACATTGAACACATTTTTCAAAATCAGAAAAGTCAAGTTCTGGGAGTACTCCATCTTTCACAAGTCGGTTCATTCTTTCTCGTGAAATATGACCTAATCTTTGGTGTCATAATTTGGATGAAGTCTCCTCATTTCTTTTCCTCTTATTTACTACTAAGTTGTCTTCTACATTATAAGACAATAAGGATTCCGAAAATTTATGATCTAAACATAATCTATAGAGGTCTCCCTTAATAGAGCACGACCAATAATACGGGAATCAAAACTAATAATACATTTTCCATTACCAAAAGTAAATACATAACCGTCAATGTCTAGTTTTGGGACAGAAATTAAGTTTCTAGTAATACTTGGTACATATACAGTTTCAGCCAAATTTAAAATGAAGCCTCCTTCCAGAATTAATGAAAGAGTTCCTACTACTTCAACTTCAGCAACCAAGCCGTTTCCCACTTTAACCGTTCGCTGGTTTCTTGCCAGCCTCCTTATTGTACGGAATCCCTGTAATGAGTTAGAAATGTGTACAGTGGAACCAGAGTCAAACCACTATGTATTACAAGGTACATTAATATGAAATGATTCATAAATTGTGAAGTTTAGGGCATTACCTTTCTTTGCAAGCCATTCTTTAAACTTTGGGCAATCCCTTTGAGTATGCCCCTTTTTATGGCAAAAACGACATTTGGGAGTGCCTTTGAATGTGCTAGTACTTGCTCCAGGAGTAGAGATTTTATTGGGTTTTGGTTTATTCCCCATTTCACCCTTGCCTTTGAATGATCCCTTTTTATTCTTGGGATTAGAAGTGGTTAAGTGAGCAACATCAGGCTTTTCAAGTTTTAAGCGTTCTTCTTCCTGAACGCACATGGTAATCAGTTCGCTCATCTTCCATTTCTCCTTTTGAGTGTTATAGTTGATCTTAAAAAGATCAAACTGAGGAGGGAGAGATGTCATTATGAAGTGAACTAAAAATCCTTCACTGATTTCCATGTCTAAAGTTTTTAATTGAATAGCCATGTCATTCATCATCATGATGTGCCCACGCACACCACTAACCCCATTGTACTTGGTAGTTAACATTCTGAGGATTAAGATACCAGCATTGGTTTTTGAAGTACCTTTGAATTGCTCCTCAACCAAGTCTAAGTAAACCTTTGCATTTTCAGAATCTTTTATGGCTCTTCTAATGGTAGGGGAGATTGAATTCTTGATTACCATGAGTGACATTCTGTTAGAACGCTCCCACTGATCATAAATGTTCTTTTGTTCTACCGTAGAGTTATCGGTAAAAGGAGGGGGAGCATCATGTCTAAAACAGTAATCAAGATCCATAAACCCTAAGGTCAACTTAACTTGTTCTATCCAAGTACCGAAGTTATTTTCGTTCAAAGGTTCGATTCCGTGCAAATAACCGGAACCTGCTCTAAAGGTAGATGTTGATGCATGTAAAGAATAAATGTCATGCTTAATTATAGCTATACGAAAATATAGAAGGATACAAATATAAAACATATCAGATATTGAATAAAGACTTATTACTAACACCAAATAATAGGCAAAATACACATCATGCTCAATTATTTTGAACATCTCGTTGGTTCAGTTAAAAATTATTGAATAAATGTCATGCTTAATTATGTTTTCTTTGAACATCTCGTTGGTTCAGTTAAAAATTGAACTTAAAATGTTATTTATTATGTAATTTATTAAACATACTTATTGCAAAACACCGTTGGGTAAGATGCAATAAATATGTTTATTTCCATTGTCTAAATCATTAAAACACTACCGTTGGATTCATGAAATATAATTTAAACAATGTATATGAAGTGACTTAGTATTAATGCTTGTATTAGTTTGAGTAACCTCCCGTTGGTTTGGTCATTCAAATTATTAAAGCATAAGTCATTAAAGATGCAATAAACTAACCACTAATTCATGTTATGGCTAAGGTTCATACAGTAGGTCATATTCATTTATTTTATTTGTTACATCTTTAAACTAATTTTCATATAGTGGGTTACATCTTTGAACATGTAGTACCACAAATGTTTTTTTCTTTTTTTTTTTTTTTTTTTTTTTTGATACAGTGGCCTTAAACTAATTTTCATAAAGAAGTCAAAGATGCACTATCATAAATTTGAAATCAAATAAGTATATAAATATATGATTCAAATAACAGAGTGGTCATGAGACTCTCATTGAAGTAATAGTGAAAATTAAAATGGCAAAGTATACTGCACTTTCATTTTCTTTTCTTCAATTTACTTGGCTTATCAAAATTTGCACATGACAACATCGAAAATTACATTAAAGACCAGAAATTTTCCATAAATAATATTCGAGTGGTTGAGTATTAGGGATCAGACACTTTAATTATGCATCGAAAATGATGCATCCAAAATTACATTCAAGGAGTTCCATAAAATTTTCGTAATTCATCAATATTAATAAAAAATTGATACATCGAAAATCATGTTTGCAGAGGCATCGAATTATCGATTCAAAAGTCTGACTTAGTCGCAAAAATCATTTAATTTCTAATTTTCAACACCCTATTATAAGGGCTGCCGCATCCATTATTTTACGAAAACGATTTTCTGTTTTGATTGTGGAAACCATTTCGGTTGTGGAATTTTACAAACAAACACAGTGGATTTCAATGATAGTTTTAAACCTTGCTCTGATGCCACATGTTGAATGCTTATTCAACATATGATATCAATTCATAAAAGTCCCAAATTAATCAAGAAAACTTACTTGATGAAGATTCATTCTTTTGTGTAGATGAGGATGAAGCCATGATGATTTTGATTAATAGTCTTGTTTGCCTTCTTCTTGATGGATTAGACTTCTCTCTTTTGGTGTTAATTGTTCTCTGATTGATGATTGGCAGAGAAGAGTACGCAGAGAACAAGAAGCGTACGTATGAAAGAAAAGGATTTAGGGCAAACAGACTAATAAATCTCTTAACCACCATATTTACTTATTAGCCCCTCAAGATATAAATTTCCATCAAATTAAATATCTAAGTATAGGGACCATAATTGTCAAATGTTTAAAGGCCATATTAAAAAATTTCTAACATCGCATTCTTTTTTTTCATTATTTTTTTCTTTCTCATTGTATGCATTGTATGCATCTGTTTAATTTCGGATGTTTATTAGTTAATTTATATGTTGCAGGTTGACTGTTTTTGTACAACTGTCCTTAATTTTTAAGGTAATTTATCTTGTTCTTTCATATTCTTATAATGTAAGCTTCTTATTTTAATATTAGTCTGTCTTCTTTATACCAATACTATCTACATAGCTACTAGGTAGAAGTATTTGTGCCGTTAATAGTTACACTATTAGGTTTCTATATTATACATATATCTTTAGTTATCTACCTGTCAACTGCATTAGCTTTTGTTTTTTTCGTAAGATGTGTGCTTCTAATTCATCGGCATTCACATGAGTCTTTTGATGCAACTATAGGATCGCATACGATAACTCAATCTCGCATACGCGCTAACTTTTTGAGTCGTAGATCTTTTGTGTCTTCATTTTATGTTGATGGTGATGACTATTCAATGTATGCCTTGATTAGTTATCTACCTAATGAACCTTTTCGATTTTTCATTAGATTTAGAATGGCCACGTCACAAAGCTTATAATGAACCATCTGCATAATTTTTATGATGTCATATGAGCTGAATTGTATGTTGCTTTACTTCATAAGGGGAGGGGGTATGGTGGTAGGGTGGCTTGGTGAAGCCATGCCCACCACCCAATAAAAACTCGACACCTCAAATTGATGAATTTAGAAACCATTTCAAGCCACACCACATGGTATGGTTGTGGTGTGGCTTGGTGAAACCACGGTAAAAAAACGGTCATATGTGGGCTGGCTTCTTCGGGCTTCCAGAAACCGAATGGAACCGCTCAAAGTGAGCCGGATGGGGGAACCGTGGGGCACGGTATGGAGAACCGGAAGGAGCCATGCGGCTCCCCTTGGAACTGCCCACCGGCTCCCAACCATACCGCCTCCCCTAAGTCAACTTTCATACCTACTCTCAGATTTAATCAATTACTTTAATGATAATAAATGACAGCTTATAAAACTTGAAATGACACTTAACATGCTTAGGGTGGGGGTATGGTTGTTTCAAAAAAATTGAAACAAACTTTTCAACTAATAGGAGGAGAGAGAAGAAGTTTGTAGAGGTGGTTGTAGAAATGAATGGTATGGTTTGTAGATAGTTTATAAGTGAAATTTGATTATTTTGTGAAGTGGGGACCACCCAAACACACACAATCTTCTCGCTGATGTTCGGCATAAACATGCCGAAAACATATACAGTTTGCCGATGCCAAAGAGGGGGAAGTGGGTTGCCGAATGGTTGCCGAATGGTTGTCGAGAATCATGATGTTGCCGATAGGGTATACCGAAGGTATACCCCCCATCCTTATAGCAATCAGTTACATCATTTCGCATTCTAAATAAATTACTTTTATAAATTGAAAAATTATAACACCTTCAGCTACCTTAGTTGTTTGAATACAACCAGTTATCCAAATTTCTTGGATAGGACCTTACGTAATATTGTATCAAATAACGCCATTAATTGCACCATATAAATTTCAGTTTCAAATCCTCATGATGTCTTGCTGTTCACAGACCTATTTCATAATTCTTTTTCAGTGTTCTAAATGTACTTAAATTTGATTGTAGTGGGTACGAAATCGTCCTAAATCTCTAGCAATATATGTAGCATTGTCATTTACAAAAGAGAACATCAACGGCAAATCTTGGCTGTAGTTGCAATGAAAGTCACCAAATATCAAGGTATATTTATTATAACACAATACTTATAACAAACAAGCAATCATATAACTACAAACTTAAAGCAGCGAAGCTACAACTGGAGTCCACTGACATCACCGTCCCATACATCAACCCACCTTTGCCAGACTTTCAACAGGTCAGTAAATTTCATCTAAAATAAATGTGCCAATTACTCATAACCCAAAAAATCAGTTGATAACTATTTAAAACAATATCAATGCCATCCAGTTTCAATAACATCTGACAGAATCTGAAACAGAAACTAGACAGAGCCTTGTTGAACTTGCACCGAAAACATATGATAAGGACAAGGTATTAAAAACTGAATTTAGAATCTCATATGACTTGAAAGTAAAAGAAAGACCACAATGATATTCAATTGCAACAGGCTAAGCTCTACCCCTGCGAAGCAACCATGAAAGAAATCTATGCACACCGTCAATGGTTCTTAACCAAATGCTCACATCAAGAATGTGGAAGAATTTTGTATGAAGAACTATCTGACACTTAAGAGGAAAGTGAAAGCCAACCAACACTCAACTGCTCAAAAGGACATCCAGACACTAAACCAAGACACTAAACCAACATACCAGTAAGTCACCAAACAAATTATATCATACAAATAAAAAAAATCTTTTACTAAAGCAACACAATGTAAGACTTACTGTGTCAACGCTCTCCTCATGGACGCCACTGGCACACTTCCAGTTGTCATATTCAATGAAGCAATGGATGCCGCTCTAGGAACAAGCTGCACAGATATGGTTATTCAAATAGGATATAACAAGGCAAAAGTCATTCCACAGCCAATGCTCTTTCTCCTAGGCTCTACACCAATGCTCTTTCTCCTAGGCTCTACACTAAAATACATCAATCCGACTGTGGCACAACTTGCCAGCAGTGATTGAACATATTGAAACAAAAGCACTTGAAGATTAGATAAACAACACACTTGAGCTCCTACCACCACCTAAACCAAAAAGTCCAGCGAGTAAACCTAACCGTAAGCACTCAACAGACTCCCCAGTTACCAAAAATTAAAATTGCAACAGACAAATAACTTAATCGAATACAATTAACTAACTTCAGCAAATGTGCAGATGACAAGACAACAACCTCCAAAAAACTAAAAGAGAAGGCTCCATAACAACCAGTGGAAAAGCAACCACCTTTTGGCTAACGGTAGAATATTTTGGCAGCCACAATATTTTGTCTAAAGTTGCATAAAAACTAGAAAAGCATAATCTAAAGTTGCATAAAAACCGGAAAAGCATGCAATAACCATAACCTTTTGTCTAACCTTAGAAAGGCACTTTAGCATGTATCATTTTGTATAACTAGGGGTCAAAAACTATAACCAAAACACCTCAACTAAAACATCAGACCAATACTATGCATGTACTTATAGGAATTATGAAATATGCAAATGACATGCTATCAACTCACACAAAAAAAAAAAAAACAAAAAAAAAAAAAAACAAATAGGATGGTACCCGCCGCAACGCGCGGGTGGGTACGCATCTTGTTAGAACAAAATATAATTTTATGTACATAAAATATCAGTTAAATGAATTTTTCATATATAAATAGTTGAGTAAATTACTATTTTGGTGCCTATGGTTTGATGGTTTTAACCCTTCCAGTCCAAAATCTTTTTCTTAACAAATCAAGTCCCAAGGTTTGGATTTGTTAACGCTTTTGGTCCTATTCCCTAACAGTGTAAAAATTCTGTTAGTTTGCAATCACATGGCCCTCATGTGAGGGGCATTTCTGTCCATTTCATGTTGGAAAATGTGTGTGAATGAGATGTTTATCTCAAAAGAATTTTTATTCAAAGGTTGGAAAAATGTGATTTGAGCTATCCCACATTGGTGTGGGAACAAAAGGGTAATTAGTTTATAAGGATAAACCTCAAAGGCTTTGACATCACTTGTGTCATGTTCTGAACTCGTGCCCGCGCGACCTGCGGACACGAATGCAGCTCCAAAACGGGTGTCCGGTGACCACACGTTTTTGCTAATTTTCGAACCAAGTTTTTAGCAGATTCTAGAAATGACCTTTGGCTTTCCAACCTGGTCTTTTAATGGACATAAATGGAACATTCATTCCGGATTAACTCGTAGTAGTTAATGAATGACCTTTCGTGTGTCTATTTTTCGTGTATAAGTACACGAGTTGTGGGCATAAAGAACACACAGAAAATTGCTTTCCAACGTCGTGCTGCTGCTGCTGATCTCCGTCTACAACTTCATTCCGGTCTCGTTTCAGGCAAGTATTCTCGTCCGGCTGTACACACAGTTTTGAACCGGTGTACCCTGGGAACAGACGTCGAATCTGTTTAAGGGAATTGTGTCAAACACAAGCCCGGTTCCTCTCGTTTTCTTTGTTTGTGTTTTTCTGTTTTGCAGGAACATAGATTGCTGCTGTTCGCGATCATATTTTCTGTGGTGTTTTCGTTTATTACTCTATCTCCTTGTATTTGTTCATTATTGTTTCTGTATTGTAATTAATTGATCGAACAAGTGTTCGAATCGTTACTGAATTTCCAACATTTCAGTCTTTTTTTTAACCCTAGATAAAGCCACACTTTCTACATGAGAACTCATCGAACTCCCCCATCTTCTTCCTGTACAACCATCAAACTCCCAAACTGATTAGAACAAATCCATTCATCTTCATCTTCGTAACAAGAACAAATCGATCAACAAGATATGGGTCGAAATGCCCCTCACATGAGGGGTATGTGATTGCAAACCAACAGGTTTTTAACATTATTAGGGAGTAGGACAAAAAACGTTAAGGAAACCAAACCTTAGAACTTGATTTATAAGAAAAATATTTTTAAACTGAAAGGGTTAAAACCATTAATCCTTATATACCGCATTTAGGGCCAATCAGCTGTTTGTTTTTGTTGTATGTTTTGAACTATATTTGATGTTTGGGTGGTATGAGAATTTGAATGGCTTTTCAAAAGAAAAAAAAAATAATAATAATTTATTTATCATTTATTATGTTTATTATTATTCGTTTATGGGGTGAGGAATAATAGCATAATGCAAGCACATGATAACCCCTTGCCTAAAAGTCACTTGAGACCTTCCAAACCCTAGCGTAGCGACGAGCGTTTCTGCAGACAAAAGATAGATCATACAGTAACCATGTCTGATGAATTGATCGTTAATGGCGGCGGAGCCGATGTAGATGTTGAAATTGCATCCAAGGAAGACGATTCCGACGGGCCTTTGAATCAAACTATTCAGAAACTGATGCAAAAGCTCGAGATACTTGAGGACGAGAAGAGGCAACTCGTCAACGATAAGGACTTATCGGCGGAGAAAATCAAGCAATTAGAGGATCAGATCCTGAGTTCCGAGTCCGATAAGCGAGCGCTGAGTTCGATTGCTGCAAGAGCGGCGGAACTCGAGACCGAGGTGTCGAGGATGCAACATGATTTAATCTCCTCCATGTCGGAAGCACAGGAATCGAATGCTGAGTTGTCGGAATTGAAGCGAGTTGTGGAGGAATTGAAGAAGAGCGAGGCTGAGAAATCGGAGAAAATTGATGTTATTGAGAAGGAGAGGAACTTGCTGTTGGAACGTTTGAATGAAGTCGTTGCGAAATTGAACGAATCGGAGAATCAAATTCGCGAGTTCGAGAGGAAGATCGAAGGTTTTGAGACCAAGGAGAGTAATCAGAAGAGCGAGAACCTGAAGGCTGAAGAAGAGGCTAAATCTAAAGTGAACGAGAAAGATGAGCAGATACTGAACTTGAATCGAACGGTTGACGAATTCCAGTCCGTGATTGCGAAGAATCATGCTGATATCGAGAAATTAAACAAGGAAAAAGACGAGTTAGAGATCGGGAAGAACGATCTGGAAGCTTTGTTGAAGAAATCAGATAGAAGCGTTAAGGAATTGGAATCCAAAATCGAACAATTACAGACGGAATTAGAATCATTCGAGAATATTAATTCTGTTCTCAAGGAGAAAGCCGCTGAGAATACCAACGGCATAACCGTCAATGGTGATGAGAAGATCTCGAAGTTGAATCCAGATTGGCCGGTGATTGCAGCGACGGCCGGAGCTGTTGCTATGGTGGCAGTCGTGTACTTCCGTCATGCAAAGTTTTGAACGGTGATGGAAGCTAAACAGGTCAGTTGTTCTATCCTAATTGAATTACGTTGGTTTTTTCTTTTGAGTTTTAGTATTGTGATAATCATTTTGAACACTAAAACACAGGTCTTGAGTTGACTCAAATGGGTGTAATATTTTTGCTTGATTGTTTAATATCTGTTAGTGGTTACAAGGGCATATTTTGTGTTCTTAAACAAGCATGTAACTCGATCATAATTGCTATTGTGAACTTCAGTTCTTTTAACAGAGCCAAGAACCAATGCTCATAAGCTTGATTATGTGATTGATTGGTTATTATGAAGTTACTAGGAATAGCCTGGGATTTATTTTCATTTTGTAGTGACTACTGTTGGATTAAACCCAAATATAACTTGTGTATTTATTCATGTTAAAGTTAAAGATATCAATTATAATTATAATACGAACACCCTTAAAAACCATGTGTCCTAAACATAACTGTGTATTTATTCATTATGTTGTGTTTTCTAGCACTACAAGAACCTAAGATTAAATTCATGGGTTTGGGGTAATCTAAACGGGTTTGGGTTAGTCGGGTCGGACCTATGAACACGTTTGAAACTGGTTGTGTTTATGTTCATCTGGCAGGTTCACGAGTTGACGCATTTAACCCATTTATTTTTATACTTTTATTTTTAAAAATATATGTTTTATGTAATAACTTAAACATTTTGGGTATTTTTAAGCCAAAAATTTGTTTTTGGAAAATAAGTTGCATAGTTGTGAAATACTTGCTTTAGTAAAAATAGAAGTTATATGTAAATATAGAATTTTGAAGAACTAATATGTGAAAGAAATATTTTTTCCGATTAAAAGGGTTGTGGTCGTGTTACAAACAATCGATTGTATGGGCAACTATTGTGCGGTTTATAGGCCAAATGAGCTCTCTTACCAATGAAACTAGTCTTTTGGATTGAGTTCTTTTGCTTGGTCATGTCAACCTGTGAATACATCATGTGTTGTGTTTGGGTTCATATGTGTGACAAATTTTTGTGTCGTGTTAGGTTTTGTGTAACTTTTTCGTGTTCTTGTTGAGTTGTCGGGTTCAACCTACCAGTCTGCGAACATGACCCGTTTAGAAGCCATACCAGAAGTCCCAAGCACATCTTGTGTTACATGTTTAATATAACGGGTTAGCATGTCAAAGATGGGTTGGTGGGTTATAACTAAGTTGTAAACGAGTCAGATTGGTCCTAAAAGAGTTTGCAGGTTTTAAACGGGCTTGTATACAAGTTATAAATGGGTCAACTGGATCGTAATAGGTTGAAGTCATAACTCACAGCGTTTTAGATCCTGTTTAACTATAAGTCCAAGTGTGATGACTGGGTTGAGTTGTTAAATTTTAGGGGAACTTAAGCACAACATGTTTGTTAAACAGGTTATATAGGTAGACGGGTCAATCCAAAATGATTAGTTTTGGTCTTTTTTTTTGAACGGCTAAATCTACACTACACCTAAACTAACCCCATAAATCCCCAAAGAACTGCTTATGCCTGGGATAGAACCCAGGACCTCCAGGTAAGGCAAAACCTTACCACCTCCCCCTTAACCACTAGGCTAAGAGCTCATTGGCAGTTTTGGTCTTGTTTTCATGTTATGTTACAAATTGACACCCTAGTTTAATAGTATTTATTATTTTATGCTAAAGTTTGTGAAAGGTTTACCACTAATGATTTAGGTGCAAATTTAGAAAGTTGTTTTATATGGCACCCCAGTTGGGTGATTTTTCAAATAAGGTCGAATACAACATCGTTTGTGAATTTGGTATTAAAAAGCTTAAGGTGCTTTGAGGCGTATAATATCCAAGGGCTCGTAGGACCTTTATGTATGCAAGACGTTTGTTATGCAAATATGTATGTACAAGAAAGAAACGATTAAGTATAACCAAGTTGCTTTAGTACAAGCTACTCAAACTCGCTCTAACTTTAAAATATCATAGTAAACTGTAATTTTCTTCGTCTAAGGTTTGGTCAAAACGCTAGGTTTGTCCAACTTTTAATCCTTTAGTACGTTGTGTCATGGTTTCAATATTTAGCAGTTTTTGTCCCTAATCTAACGCCAATCCAAAAATTCTGCTAGGCTGTCCCAAGTGTCTCCCGTGTGAGGGTTCAATGTTGAACCATGTTCAACCACCACCAACATTTGTCAAATAAAACAAAGTATCTATTAAAACACATCAAGAACTGCAATCATCTTCGGTATCCATGCACCAACGTGGGTGATCTGTCGATAGTGTAAGCCTAAACCTACACGGGGATTATCTACCATGTTAAACGTTCTACCTCTACCTGTTGGATATTCAAATGAATTAGCTGTTCAAAATGTCGGATTTAAATCACCCACGAAGACCACAGTAGTAGTCGAATAACCAATGCACGACACATCACATTCTGTACCATCCTTCTTGTTGATTTCATTTCGGTTTTAGTATTATATTTTATTTTTCTGATTTTCGTTGCAAGTTGGTTTAGCAAGCATCACAGTCTGTATTATCCTTCTTGTTGATTTCATTTTTGCAAGTTGGTTTAATAAGTCAGTAATTTCCTTGATAATAGTATGTTTATGTGAAACCAATTCATAGATTAATGGAGGTGGGTGAATTAAGTTTAAGAAAATTATTTGTGTTCTCTAGTTTGTGAGGAAACGACAAATCTTCATGCAATTCAAGTTTAGCACTTGAGTCTCGGTTGTGATTTTTGTATTTAAAACTCCCTTTAGGAAGCTCTTCGAATTTGAATCGGGTGGTAAATTTTTATCCTTATAAACATGAGGAGTAATTGCTGGAACTTGTTGACACGGAAAGTGATGATAACTCAGCAGGAACAAAAACATAACTTGCACACGGAGGATCGTAAAAATCAAACACCGCACTACACATATTCAAACTTTTGATGAACAAATTGTGTTTTTTCTCAACTGGAAACTGCTCGAAAACTAGGTAATGCTTCATACTAAACAATTTCTGAATATCTAATTTAGATGAACTCAAATATGCAATTTTATCAGACGAAGAATTGGATTTAGAACCAATCGGTTTTAGAGAAGAAGAAACACAAGGGAAGAAGAAAGTATCTCAAATCATCGATGCCAATTTTCTTCAAAGATCACGAAGTAGGTACAGATGGATACAAGTTACTTATTCAACCCTTTACTCTTCTACAATTACAACTAAACCCCTAACTTATTTGATATGTAGCAATACTCCCCTCCTAATCAAAAAGGAATTGGCAAACAAGGAAATCGTAAACATTCCATTTCAATAGTTTTTTTTTTTCATCAGCAATCTCTTATGCACTCATTTGAGGATTGATAACTTGAGCTGGTTTGTTAAGTTTGTTTACTTCCTTCCCGTCATTACCCGTTGTTGTCCAAAGCTTCGTGATCTTCTTGTACCTATTTCTGCACATTTGGTATTTATTTGTAGATTTATATATGAGTAAATGACCACACAACCAACCCAGCTCAATAACAAAGCCTTTAAATGGTTCCATCATATATAACAAAGCCTTTACCAATGGCATCTAGTGGAGTTGGTTGAGGCTTTGGCTTGTGTTCCTAGGGACCCAAGTTCTATCCTCACTAATGACATTATTTGTCCATTGGTATGGAGGCCAATGATAGGAGATCCGGGGAGACCCGGATTCGATCCTTGAGGCGACCGGGTTTTACCGTTAATTCGCCGTCGTGCCTACGGGCGGGCGGGTTAGCGGGTTTTCCCCCGAAACTGGAGTCACATGGACACTTAAGGGCTCCGTACGGCTGGGTTGGGCCAGCTGGCGGTGGCCTTTAGCCATTGGGTCACCCCGTACGAAGTACCTGGGTTTATTCTATTCGTTGGCCGTTCAAAAAAAAAAAGCAACAAATTCCATTATATCAGATTGAGTATTAAGCTTCGTTTGCTTCCTAGAACTAACATGACTGGTTGAAACGGACTGAGCAAACTGCACCCAAGGGGATCATGTACTAGAAATCTAAGTAGCACGGGAACGGGGTACGGGGACGATACGGGTACGGGATACGGCAAAACTAAAAAATTCAAGAAGCGGGTCAAAAGCATCTCCACCCACATCCCACATTTTTACATCACCATTGGGAGCCCTTGACAAAAGTCGGAGATTATTGTGGATGTAAACCAAGTCTTGAGCACGACTTGTAGTCAATTTGTTCCTTCTAAGCGAGTGAATAAATGAATAAGTGCTCCAATTGCGCTCGGCACAAGAAGAAGAACTAGGTTGTCCAAGTAGTTTAAGGGCATGTTTGGGATTCCATTTGAAAATGACTTTTGGCTTTTGGAGGAGGCAAAAAGTCAAAAATGCTCCTCCAAAAGCAGCAAAAAGCCACAATGTTGTGACTTATTAGCTTTTGGAGGGGTATTTTTGACTTTTTACCTCCTCCAAAAGCCAAAAGTCATTTTGAAATGAAATCCCAAACATAGCCTAAAAGCCAAAGTTTGGAGAAGAGGAGTTTGAGCACCAAAGTTAACCCACCAATTCTTGGGTTCCATAGTATCCATCTTTGAAATGCATGTCAAATCATCAAAAGGACCACTCTTCATTAAAAACATTGCATACTCATCCAACACTTTGCTATACTCATCATCATTGGGAAACAATCTTCGAAAACATTTCATCCTTTCTCGTGAAATTTCTCCATCCCTATGTGGACCAACTCTTGCAGAATCCTCAAGTAACCATGCATCACTATAAAACCTACAACATTCAAAAGTCAAAACATAAGTAGATAATTGAAATCAAGCATGTAGTTTTGAATCATTTACCTTGGATTTAAAGAGTGAGCTAAACAATGTAGAGGAGTGTTATTCTTCGTCCATTGAGCCTCTAAAATTTTATGCACAACATCAAAGAAGATACTACGAGCGGATAATGGATGGTTTTCTTTCTTGTAGATCTTGAACTTCACTTTCTCAATCATTGAATCCCACATCTCATACACCAAGTGTAAACATGGCTTATCGGTGTCACAAACTCTAATCATCTCATATATAGGTCCCGTAAAACTAAGGATATATGAGACTTTTCCCCACCAATCATCATCCAAAATCTTCTCTTTTACAAAGTTCGCCTTCACAGTGTCATCTTCTCTATAAGATGACCATTCTTCACTTATGACCATAGCTTGAAGACCCCTTTTGATAAGCTTTAATCTCTTGACCTAACAATGGTGGAGGCAAAACGAGTATCGGCAACCGAAAGCAGTTTAAGAGGAGTAAACTTAGTGAAAATTGAGAGTCTCATGTTATGGTTCATGATGAAATTTTATATTGCATGAGCATCTACTTGAACTTCTGTTATCCATTTGCACTCATCATATGTTGTTTCATTGGTTTCCACATTCCTTGGTGAACAAATGTTCTTCAATGCAAGATTAAGTGTATGAACAACACATGGTGTCCAATAGATGTGAGGAAATTGGCTCTCTATAATCTCTCCCGCCGCCTTACAATTTGATGCATTATCAGTAATGATTTGCACAACATTTTGATGACCAATTTCATTGATGACTTCTTTCATCAAATCAGCAATAAAGAATCTATCTTTTACTTCCCCAAAACAATTCACCGCCTTTAGAAACAAAGGACCATTACCTGAGGTAGCCATGAAATTGATTAGGGGCTTTCTTGTAGGATCACTCCAACCATCACTCACAATAGTCACACCTTTTTCTTTCCATGATAACCTAATTGGTTCCAATAACCTATGAACATTTTCTTTTTCTTTTTGTAGTAAGGTTGTTCTAAGCTTATTATAGCCAGGAGGTACATAACCATCAATCTTGTTGGCAGCAGCAAACTGAAAAGCCCTATGATAGTGTGGATTTCTTGCAAGATTGAAAGGTAAACCTCCGGTATAAAACATCCTTGCTATTTCTTGATCGAGTTGATCCCTTGTTTCAACACCAAAAGCTCTTTCAAGAGGTGTTGAAATACCTTTTCTTTTCTTAAAATCAACACCGGCTTCACATGGCAACCCTACTTCTTTCGCTTTTAACTCGACTTTCTTCTCTTCATAAGCATCTTCTAACTTTTTCATTGCAACTTTGTCACCCACTGTTACTTTCTTGCAAATAGCAATCCCAACACCTTTTATACAATTATACCAAGCAAAAAAACAAACAATATTAAATTATATCTACCCACATATATAATATCAGTAGGTTCTAGATAGTATAATAAAACCCACGTAAATTAATAAACCCACATGGGCCATGGCCACATATAACCTAAACCCACTTATATATCATGTTTTATTGAAGCCCACGTATATCCAAAATATGATATATATCAGATTCTCACTGATGGAAGTACGCAATATGAGCGGTACCTTTTATGATCGGAAAATTTGTAGTAATAATAATAATCTAAATGGGTCACAAAACAAGCTACATGATAATGTTTCAAGCTACATAAAAATTCTAACGAGAAAAAACAACTTGTAAACAGAACCTTATCAATGTAAATGCAATATGAGCGGTACCTTTTATACAAAGCAAATGTGCTCTAACCCTTGAATACGATCCTTGTCGAGGTTCACCATAAATATTACACTTGAATTTCCAAGTTCCTCCTGCACCTTGCTTTTCTATTTTAGTAACATACTGCCATAGTGAAGGTTCATCAAGTGATGCTGATGATGATGAACCTTGTGTTTCTTGAGAAGAAGCCATAATTTGAGAGATGAGAGGAATAGAGATGGATTTGTGATTTGCTACCCACAAACTAGTTGACTCTAATCTGCTTAAAAAAACAAAAGTGGCAGAGCTATACTAAGTCAAAAAGCAAAACATAGAAAAAGAGTTAAACATAGAAGAGGAAAAAATCCACTGTTGCATGAATACAGAAACCAATTTGTAGGAGAGAGAAACAGTCAAGAATTTTCAGAAACAGTCCCTGAGATCTGGAAACTCCCAGGAAACGTCCTTGACTTTTCGGAAACGGTCAAGAAACGTCTCTGAAATCTGGAAACGTATCAGAAGCGTAATGGAAACTTTTCCTGGGCGTCCCCGTGCCGTTTCCGTCCCCAAACCGTTTCCGGTACGGGAGACGGCTGTTCCTAGGCGTTTCCGTGCTTCATAGCTAGAAATCAATCGGTGGACCTGTTTCAGGGACTGTCAAACTGACTACACCATAAGATAACTTGGCGCTCCATTGATAGCCATACATTCATCACCCTCATGCTACTAGTAACAAAACCATAGGTAATTAGAATTATACTAGCAAGAACCTGGTGCAAGTCTTGCCACTCTATTTCATGATATGCAAATCACAACTAGAACTCGCCTTGAAACTAGGGCTGTAAACGAGCCGAGTCGAGCCGAGCCAGGGTGAGCTCAGGCTCGGCTCGTTTAGAAACCGAGCCGAGCCGAGCCAACTCGTTTATTTTAACAAGCTAAAATATTGAGCTCAAGCGCGGCTCGTTGAAAGTCGAGTCGAGCCGAGGCGGCTCGTTGAAAGTCGAGTCGAGCCGAGGCGGCTCGTCGAGCCAGCTAGTTTATTTTTTAAAATTTATATTATTTACATATATTGATATAACGTGACTAAAACATAATTTTTAACATACTCGTAATGAAAATTTTAAAATTCGATGTTTATTTATTTATTTTTCAATAAAAACAAATACTTCATACTGAAAAGTATCATATCAGTTTTATATCTTATTCAATTTAATATTTTTTTAAAGTCAAATACTATAGGAAACTTAGTAATTAACTTTAAAATTATATTATAAATAATAAACTCACAATTTTGGGTTATATATATGTATAGAGGGGGGTTCCTGTGCGGCAGGGGCTTTTGCCTAAGTCCGGTGCGGCCCAATATAGGCCGTCAGATCTATCATCTAACGGGTATCATGCGGATAGACCAAAAAACCAAAAAACACCTTTTATGTCAATTAAAAAGAACACGGAGGGGTAATTCCGTCAGACTGTCTAATTTTAATTTTAGAAACCGCCTATATTTCCACGATCATTTACCGTGCATAAAACCCTCATTCATCCCCCTGTTAATCGTAAAACCGCCATGGATTCCGGAGATTCGAAGAAATGTAACACTGGAAAACAAGCATCACTTACATACAATCGTAAGTTCCTCTAATTGTATAACCATTTCAATTTTGTACACAAATTCTGGATATTCTCTTATACGCAATGCTGCCACAAATTGAATCTTCAGGTAAAAAACGGTTTGGAACCAAGAAAAAAGGAGTTAAAAAATCGAATGAAGATCAGCACATTGTTCATGATGATACAGGTAAACTGATCATATGCAACAGCATTGATTAGATAATGTTAGGGTTTACGATTACACAAATAATGCTATGCTGTGTTGGATTACTAGTAATTATGCTCGTGCGTTCATTTAACATACAGTTTATGCTATGCTGTTTTGGTGCACTTCATTGTAAACTACATGCATTCTATTATGTTGCTGTTTTGGTTACTAGTTCTATGCTGGTCTTATTCTGGTTATTCTAGTTTTCATGCTGGTGTACTTCATTGTAAACTATATGCAAACTATGCTGGTCTTAAGTGTAAATTGACCTCTAATAAGGTATGCTTGTAAACTACATTCATTCTATTATGTTCCTGTGTTGGTTACTAGTTTCTATGCTGGTCTTATTCTGGTTATTCTAGTTTTCATGCTGGTGTACTTCATTGTAAACTATATGCAAACTATGCTGGTCTTAAGTCTAAATTGACCTCTAATAAGGTATGCTTGTAAACTACATTCATTCTATTATGTTCCTGTGTTGGTTACTAGTTTCTATGCTGGTCTTATTCTGGTTATTCTAGTTTTCATGCTGGTGTACTTCATTGTAAACTATATGCAATCTATGCTGGTCTTAAGTGTAAATTGACCTCTAATAAGGTATGCATAACTTATATCAGGTGAAGAACTGATAAAAAAAATCAGGAATCATCTGATGATGACTTTCAATCAAAGAAACAAAAAGTTCATTCACCTAAACAAGCAGCATCAAAAGAATCAAAGAATCCACAACCATATATCCCATACAGTCACAAAAGATTATACATGAGGAACAAGGCAGAAAACATTTGTGACATTTTTTCTCATATCAAACTCAGCAAAGAGAGACTTGAAGCTATTAGTAATATTGGATTTATAACAATGAAAAGCTTGTCAGTTACTATGGTTCCAAACAACTTGAGTTACTGGCTTCTATCAAACTATGACCATGATAACAGAACCCTTAATTTGGGGACAGAGAGCATCAAATTAGACAGAAAAATGGTACATGATGTACTTGGAATACCTATGGGTAAGAAGAAGGTTCTTGAGTCTGAAAAGGGATCCCATAAGGAGCCAGTTATGCTTGAGTGGAGAGCACAGTGGCCTCCCAAATCAGGACTAAGAACAGTTAAACATGTTTTTGATATGATCAAGAACACATCAGATGCTGGTAGAATGTTTTGTTTAAATTTCTTGGTCATAGTGTTGTCTACTTTAGCAGAATGTACCAAACAATCTACTGTCAACATGAGGTTTCTAAAATCATTGCCAGAGGGAGCTATAGTTCAAGAATATGATTGGTGCAGCTATGTAATAGAATGTCTAAACAGAACAAAAAAGGCCTGGAATGGAGTGGAGCATTATAACGGTCCAATTACTTTTCTTGGAGTATGTATTATATGTATTCTTATTCTGCATATTCTTTTAAGTTTTGTAAAAATATTTCTGCTCATTCTTTTTTTTAAACCTATTGACAGCTATGGTATGCTCATATCATGAGGAAGGGTACATTTCCAGAGGGTAAACAAACCCCAGCAATTGGATTGTATACAACTCACACACTAAGAGAGCTGGAAGATGAACTGGTGTCAAAGAATTACAAAGTTGTATCAGAAGTAGATTTACAGATGAAAGAAGAATACAATGTTAAAGTTAAAGTGAATATAAAGAGGAAAAGATCCAAAGGACCGGTGAGTGACGAAAGTAAACAGCATAAGTTTGAAGAGCATAGGGTTGAAGAGCATAAGGTTGAAGGTGTTGATGAAAACAACATAACAATAGCCTCATTAAGAAAGAGAAAGAGGGTTGTTTATCGTATTTCGTCAAGCTCAGAATCAGAAGATGTTGAGGATTATGTTGATTCAGAAAAGGTAATATCTGCAGAATCAGAAGATGATGAGGATGATGTTGATTCAGAAAAGGAAGTATCATTGTCATCAAAAGATGATGACAATGATGATGATGAGAAAACAGATACTGATAATGAAATGCAGTTATCAAGGAACAAAACAGCAAAAGAAGCAGATGTGGAC